>BSBN01000144.1:7775000-8207500 GCA_027924645.1 Cunninghamia lanceolata
AGACATAGAAGTCATCAATCATGTCATACAACATTGTATGATCCCTCAAATAGATTGATCAACATCAATTACTCATCTGGATTGAAGTCTGATACTCTGTCGGTTAGTTCTTCCTCAGTCTACTCTGCCTATCAGGAACCCAACACTTAGATGTTGATATCTTTTCAATGTTTTATCACTGGAGGCTCAATCTATAGAACATATTGGTCATGATACTCCTCTTGACTTGTTCAAGTCTGTAACTTGTTGAGTTACACCATCTAAGAGATCTGGACCTGAGTGTCAAACCTTGCTACATGCTCTATTCTTGTTCACCAGACCAAAACAATCTTCAATCTAACTTTTGGTATGAGCATACTATGTGTTGCAGATGTGTGGGATAGACTTTGTTTCCATTAATGACAACACTCATGAATCCACACAGTGTCTCTTGCCAACAATGGGATGTTCCGTAATTATGTGGATTGATCACTTTTTAATATATAGTTGTCATGGGAAGATCTCTAATACTTATATATTATTTACATAGTGAGATTTTATCAATTTCCAGTTGCATATAAATGTTCCATCTAGAATTCTTAAGTTCAAGAAGAGATTTGATTTGATTTACATTCAACTAGATAGAAGTATAGCTCATCATCTAGTTTGAATTCTTTGCATGCACAATCAAATTCATGTGTATTATATTATATAGAATTCTTAAGTTCGGGAATAGATTTTATTTCATTTACATTCAACTTGACACAAGTATAGCTCATCATCTAGTTTGAAATCTTTGCATGCAAAATCAAATTCATGTGTAAATATTAGTTTTATGGAATTCTTATGTTCATATAGCATCATATATATGCACAATTTATAGAGTATTTAACTTTATTCACTACCACTTAATTTCAATTACATACTTTCAATATTACACTTTACCTATGATATAGTAATTTGAACCTATGAATCCTTCTATTGTACTTTCGATGGGTGTTTGTACATGTTATATAGACTTGAACAATCTTTTCAATGATATTAGAAGTTGTTATAAACCAAAAAAAAAGAACAATTCAAAGTTTTATTAAATTTTATTAGCCATATAAAAACATGTGACAAAACTATCAAATTCAATGTAATCGACACATCCAATAAGAGACTAATTTGAAATACATATATTGTATAAAAACTATATTTTAATTCACAAGATTCAATAGATATAAATTAAATTAAATTATTCATCATTTTTAAAAGTTATTACACAACATAATTTATTTCTTTTTCCATACATTCCCAAATATTTTATAAAAACTATTCCTATCAATGCCTAGGGTGTTGGCATAATTTCTCGATCATTAATAACATCACATCTACAAGAAACATTTCCAAAAAAAATTGATATTTTCCCATAAAAAATAATTTAAATTTAATATATAACTTATACATACATAGCAAGTTTCAACTATATGTATATATGTGCAAGTTAATATATATACACATTTAAACTATAAGTTAAAACTTGAATTTATCCAAATTAAGACTTGTATATTCAAAGGAAAACATCCATACATATCTACATAACTAAACATCTAAATGTGCATATATACATATCATATATATAAAGAAATAATGTCAAGTCTAACTACAACATCATCAGAGTTCGAGAAACCATAACAAAGAACATGAATATATCTAATTGCAACATCATGACTTGTGCCTCCTATGGGCGGAACGGGCCTCACTCAACCCAAGACTAGAATGATGACCTAAGCCCTGCATTGATCCCCATCCTAAGCCTTGTCTTGAGCCCTATCCTGAACCCTGTGTACCTAATCCCATCCATCTATGAAAATCTAAGTGATGTGTAGATCGTTGAACATAAAAATTATCTCTATTAGATTAAATTTATATATATTAGAAAATATAGAATCTCAAGTACGTGTTCAAATTTTATACAATTAAATACTAAATACCTCGCATCTAGCCTTAACCACATCCACTGTCTGCTACACAGTGTCATGTCCTAGTACCACTCTCATCAATCCCTAATGTAAGATTGATTAAATAAGAGTCAACACATGCATGATGTACAAGACTAAATTTTATAATTTAAATATATATTATTTATTTAACAAATAAATTACACTAGAGATTAAACACAAAATTTAAAATGTATACCTTGCAATCAGTAACATGTGTAGCTCCATGGATGACCCTCCCAATCCCATTAAGGTTAGATGAATCGAGGGTCATCACAATGTTATCCTCAAACAAAAGTCCATGGAATGATCCTGGTGGGTAAGCTGGCACAATACTAGCATCAGGTTGTGATGGAGTCTGCTATGAAGGCACTGTGTCAGTCATATGTGTATCTCAGTGATCACTACACTAACTGACAAATGTGGACATAGACTCGAGAGGGATCCTATACTCTGAACTAACAAACTCATATACAGAAAGTAGAACCTGCACCAGACATGTACTCAATCTGCATAAAGCACCCTCTCTAGAAGTCTGTGCCACATCACATGGTTAAACTATGTTAGCACATATGTAAGGATCATAACTGGTGAAAGTGGAATCAACTGATCCTATGTTAGTGCGTGGATGCAATATATATCTACCAATGTGATCTAATTCCAAGCAGTCAACGTCACTGGTAATAGAACCTAAACTTTCAAAAATGCATTCTCTTGATGATGTAACTGTTGCTTCAGTTGATCATCCTAGATTCAACCTTTTGGGAAGTACCAAAAGGTTGGGACCCACTAATTCCCTCTTACCAATGGGCAAATCCTAATTAGGACATTGGTATTTCTCTGAAAACCTTCCAAAACCCTATCTTGCATGAGAAGGGATAGATGGGAAATCAACATCAAGTCGTAAATGAATTGTAGCATATAATTGTTTGTAAAAATATAAGCGAAACTCATCATTGTGTGGCGATATATGATGTGCTTCTAACCACTTAGGATATATAAGTGGTGTAACAACAATATCTGTACACTTGGTGACAAAATAGTCCCAAACTCTATCTCGTCCAAGATAATGTGGAAACATAGAATGCACCATATCCAATGAAACAACCCTATTAACTATTGGCCATTTCACTATCCCAATAACAGTACTAGCAAGTGATACAGAAAAATCCTCAATACTCAAATCATCATAGGGATTATATGATTTGACTATGTCAATCATACGAGCAAACTCTTCTCTAATCCCCACCAACTTGTCTCTATTAGACAAGTTTGGTGTACTATGGATCGTCTGATCTAAATGTGTCAAAGCATTATTTAGTCTATCAAGAGTGGCAACATATAAGTCACTCCTAACACTATGTGCATCAGCACTATTATGCTCACTATCATGTGTATGACCATCATAATGATGAGATGCCATATCAGATGCCATGTAATCTATGAAAAAAAATGTACATGTGTGTGTATGTAAATTTTTGCATTTTAAAAAATTTGATACATTTAATTTATAAAATGAAAATACATTCAATTTTTACATTTAAATTAATAAAACTAAAAACATTTAAAATCTAATAATTAAATACAAATGAACAATCTACACATTTAAATTAGTTATAAAACTATATAAACATTTAAACTAAAAAAATTAAATACATTCAATCTAAACATTTATATTAAATCAAGACAGAACAAGGAGTATAAAACATGAATAAGCCTACGTGTTCTTAAATACTAAATTAGTTATTGTGGGTTACATACACCAAGGCAAGTAGGTTTCAAGTATGTGCACATATTTCAAATACATAACCAAGTTTAGATCCATAGTTACATCAAGATTAGTTTTGTAAACACTCAAGTGAATCAAAGTGAAAGAAAAGAGTTTATTGATTCAAGGGTGTGAATCATATTGGTAAATCAACTAGCAACATTTGTCACAACATATCTTCATTAGATTTCTAGCTAAGTATCATTATTTATCCATTTAATTTAATAATTTATCAGTCCCAACTCATTTATATAGGTTAGATTCTAATGTGATCGAATTAATTATTAAATTACCTTAGATATATAAAAAATAATCTACGTATAAAAAGAATTATGAACCTAATGTTGATATATTAATGCTTGATGGAAAGAACAGACATGCCCCCTTTGATTTCACCTCCTCAAAGGAAGAAATAATTAAAGTAGATCTAAAACATGGATATTGAGGATAAAACCATATATTTGATGGCAAGATCCATATTT
Source organism: Cunninghamia lanceolata (assembly GCA_027924645.1). Lineage (NCBI taxonomy): Eukaryota > Viridiplantae > Streptophyta > Pinopsida > Cupressales > Cupressaceae > Cunninghamia > Cunninghamia lanceolata. The sequence goes on from BSBN01000144.1 coordinate 7,779,212, forward strand.
TGAAAATTTTGGAAGTTATGGTTGACTAAAGAGAATTTGATGAGTTGGGTTGACAAGAATTAGTGCTAATCCATCAACATTTTTTATTCCTTAAGGTTTCTTTATGGTAATTTTGTTAGTGTAGAATGCAGCAAGATGATCATTAAAGGGACCCTGTGGATTATTAATGAATTTGTAATTTTCTTGTAGCATCAATGCTTCTAAACTTTGATCCATATATGGAAAACACAAGACTTACTCCTATGTGGCTAAGACTCCATAAACTATTGGCCAAATATGGGGACCATTCTATCAAATTGGTGGATGGGAATTCTATTAATGGTCCTTTGGGGATCTTTACTTTGATTTGTGTTGAGGTAGATGTCTCCCAACCCATTCCTACATTTATATTGCTAAATTTGAAGCATGGTATTTGGAAACAAAAGATTTAGTTGGAAGCTCCAAGCCCTACAATGTTTTCTCTACCAAAAATTTGGACACGATACGATGTTTTTCCCAATAAAAAGAAAGATTGAATATAGCATGGAAGGAAACTATCTAGTGAATGAACAATCTCAAAATACTTCAAGTATGAAATTATGGGATAGAGCAAGGATGTTCAATAGATGCCAACTGTTTATTTTTAATCCTTGGAAAGGAAGGAATCCTACATATAGGTGGTTATTAAGAACATCACCCCTAATAAAGTCCTTGGTGATGAAGCGGTGGTTGGGAGTCTTGATGTTGGTTTTCTAAACTCAATGGTTAAGGATATTTTTATATAGGTGGGGAAAGAGTTTATTTTTTAGGTAGAGGAGAAAATCATGGGGAAAGACAATAATTTAGAAAATATGGAGAATTTGAGAATTTCCCAAATCAAAGCCCTAATAAAAAAACAAGCTATGGGTAAAAGAAAATAGGTGTAGGTGGAAAGGTTTGTTCACAAAATTAGTTCAGTCCTCATGTGATCTTGGGATTCTTTGGTCCCCCTACTTTGTCAAAGTTGATATTATTGCATCTAATCCAAATTGGTTGCTTTACAAGCTATAAAAGTATTCCTCTAATTTGGAATTTTGGCTGATCAATATATGGGATAACTAGACATATATTCAAGAAATTCATCCTACTTCAAATATCTTAGTTCTTACCCTTTTACCCTTTTTCTCTTGTACTAGAGATACACCAAGAGATGGCTTAATAAATAAAATGTAATTTTTAATTGGTTTCAATTTTCTCGCTCCAAGAATGGGCACTATGTTCCAACATAATAAACCACATTTAATCTAATAGCAATTTCTATCATAGATGTAATAACTTCCTAACATTCAAGAAACTTGAAACTACTCATAACCTTTTAAAGAAAATTGGTTGTACATTTCGAGAGCCTTCTACCCGTTGCTTGCTTCAATGTTGATTTTGTAGAGTCCATACTTTAGTTCATAAAGGCTCCATTATCATAATTTATTTATAAACAAAGAACTATTTTGAAAATTCAAGTTATGTCCAAGAACTTTCAGGTTCATTTGTCTCTTCCAAACTATTGTTTGTGACTATGGCTAAAATAGAACAATGTGCATGGGCTTATAGTAAGCATTTAGAGACTCAAATTGCAAATCAAGAGTTGGGGAGCTTAAACAATAGCACATCAAAGAGATGGACAAAATCTCTCCTTTCATAATGATACAGTCTTTTAACAAATTTAATCCTATATGAATTTTGATAGTTTGTCCAAAATCTCCCCTTTCATAATGATAGAATCTTTTAACAAATTTAATCCTATATGAATTTTGATAGTTTGTCTAAATCTCTCCTTTCATAATGATATAGTCTTTTAAAAAATTTAATCCTATATGAATTTTGACAGTTTTTCAAAAATTTATCCTTTCATATGATACAATCTTTTTAAAATTTCAATTGTATTTTACACTAAAAATGCCTAAATATAGCTATACAGTTCCATCATATTTAAGCACTGACCTTGTATAGTTGTATTTAGTCTTTAAAAAAAAGATTGTATCATAATTCATAAATGTAGCAATGTGTACATGAAATGGTTCTGCAACTTTCCAACGGTAACTTTTTTAAATTTGGACCGGGCGCGAAATCCAATGGCTGATCTGGGTCAGTAACAAGTACTTTTCCCTCTCCTTCACATGGCCCTTATCAGAATCTAGTAGTTCAATTTGGTATGCATTCTTCTTCTCCTCTATTGCCTCAAAAGGATCTCTTTAGGCAAGTCTCGGCTGGCCTTTCTCTACCAAGAGGGCCTTTTTAATAGAAGGGAGATAAAAAAGCTTGGTTTCATCGAAGACCCCATAAGAAAAATTCCAAAAAGAATCATTTTAGGAGAAGTCATGCAAGATCTCAGCACAAGATCTTTTCTTTACAAAAAGTTTGGATTCCTAAGGAGAACCCATCTCCTTCTTAGCTTGAAACTTTTGTGGTAGGCAAGATTTTAGTTCAAATCCCTGACTCTCTTCTAACTCTGCACATCCAAGATCTCAAAGAAAATGCTCTAGGCAGTAAGATCTGTAGCTCCCCTATTGAGAGAGATGTCTTCTTTACTTGGGCATTTGATAACTGGTGCAATTTATAGCACATCTTCTTCCTAAATGATACACAAGGTATTTTCATGGCTATTTTACCCTCAAAGGCTTCAAGGGATCTTGTTTTAGATTTCAAGGGTTGGTTCTATTGTAGAAAGAGGGTTAGCCTTCTTGCTTGGTGTCCTCATTTTGTCTCTAATCCTATCATCTTCAAAACTTTCCCTTTCTAGGTTCTTTTTCTGGGTCTTCCCATAGAATATAGAGATCTCAAAATTATTGAAATTGTGGCCTCTAAGCTAGGCTCCTTCTTAAAGCATGATGTGTCTACTTTTTTTTATCCTAAGCACCCTGTTAGGGTGTGTATATCTCTAGATGATCTGGACTCTCTTCCAGCTAATATCTCTCTCACTTCTTCATCTCGAGAATGGATTCAAGAGATCTCACTTGAAATGTCAGAGCCTTATTGTTCTTCTTACGCCCTCTTTGGGCATTCTATAGATTTTTGTTCTCCAAATAAGGACTTGGCAGATTCTAAAGCTACTGTAAGCCCTGGTCAAAAGGATGACTCTTCTCTTTTTGCAGAGGCTTCTTTGATAAATGCTATTCATGTTGGAAACTCGGGTCTACCTCAGAAGGCATATCCTTTTTTGGAGGAGGAATTAACATGTGAGGATTGGGTTCTATTATAAAAAATGGATTCTATAGAAGCAGTAAACCCCCAAGTTTTTAATCAAAGGGATCATTTGGAAGAAGATATGATATTAAATCAAATCTTAGAAGAGGATATTTTAGATATCCATTTAGACCTTTACCTACTGAGATTCTCCAAGAAACTTCTGAAGGGGATTTGGGGGCTACTTAGCCTATGGAGACTATTCCATCTTCCCCTACTATTAATCTTGAGGGAGATCTTAAGGCTATAGATTTTTAGAATATGGTGAATGATATTGTTCCAAAAATAGTAAATGACCTAATGGAGAATATTGCTGATGAAGTTCTTAGTGAACTAAGAATATTTTGACTTCTCTGAACACAAGGCTATTTCTTAGACATATCTCAAGGTTGAGGAGTGCACACCTCAAAAAAAAGAGGCAAAAAATCTAAGTTTAAAAAAACTCAGGAAGAAGTGGTTTCAGGTATCCAAAATACTCTGGATGGACATTTAAGATTGAGGGGAACCTATTTCTCTCCTCAAGGGATATGAATATTCTCTCATGGAATTTAGGGGCATTAATGCCCCTAACTAAAGATGCTTAATCAAGCATCAGTTGGATGCTAGTTTTGATGATATCAATCTTCTTCAAGAAACCAAATTATCTGCATCTTTGGGAGACCAATTATTCTCAAATTGGCTGCAATGGAACTCTTTTTTGGTGGAATCTGATGGTTCTTTAGGTTGATTAGGGTTCTTCTCAAAAAAATTCCATTTCAGCTACCTTGATTACTTCTTAGGTGAATTAGATGCTCCTCCAGGTCTGTTGTACTCAATCCAATTTTGTTTTTTCTCTTTGTAATGTTTATGGGCCTTCTTCTACTATTGATAAGTATCTTTTATGGGGAAGCCTCTCTTCAGTGTTAGCCCACTTAAAGATGAGTTTCTTGTTGTAGCAGGTAACTTCAATGCAATTATCTCCTTGGAAGAAAATTTTGGAGGAATCATCTCTCCATTAAAAACAATGGAAGATTTAAAAACTTTTATTTCTCATAATCAGTTAATTGATTGTCCACTAAAAAATGGTGCTTTTACCTAGTTAAATAGAAGAAAGGATTTTTGCCAGATTGCTAAGAGACTTGACAGATTTTTGATTTCCCCCAAATGGTTCCTCAGCTCTAAATCTCTTATCTCTTCTATTCTACCTCTTTCTGGATCAGATCATTTCCTAGTTGACCTTTCTTTTGAGAATGTGTCCAGATCCTCTTTCAAGGATCCCTTCAACTTTGAGGCCATATGGTTTAGAGATCAGAGTTTTCTTCCCTTCCTTCAGTAAACCTACAAAAAAAACCCTTTCACTACAAGGTCAAGAATGTATCAACTCACTAGTAAGATTTAGTTCTTGAAAATTTAGATTAAAGATTGGAATACCAATCACTTCAAAAATATCTTTGTTGAAAAAGATATCATTTAAAAGGATTTGCAAATGTTGAATGAACATATTATTTCAGTAGGCATGGATAAGGCCAACTTTGATAAAGAAAAATATCTTAAAGACTAGCTCCAAGAAATTCTAGCAAGAGAGGAATTATATTGAAGACAGTGATCACGAGAACTCTAGCTTCAAGATGGGGATAGAAATACTAAGTTTTTTCATGCTTCAGCAAAGATAAGAAGCTACAAAAATTCCATTCTTAGTATATCAGCTAGTGATGGACGTCTTCTTACTAATGAAAGTGATGTCAAGTTGAAGCTATCCTCTTTTACAAAAACCTTCTTAGCTCTGCTTTTTCTTCCTCTAATATGGGAAATGAGGAAGATATTCTTAATAATATCCCTTCATTGATCTCGATGAAAGGAAGCTAGGTGTGTAGAAATCACTTCCTACACTAATCTAATGAGGAGAGATGTATGCAAATTCAATTTAACCTTTACATTTACAGTGTTATTAACCCAACAATAGAGATATTGTAGCAATAAACATACACACAAAATGTAGACAGAAGAGAGTGAGAGACAAGATATATGTGGGGAAAACCCTTAAGAGTAAAAAGCCCCACACTCCAAAACATAACTCAAATTTATTACAGTAAACAATCAAGGTTACAATACAATTTCAGAGCCAATGCTCTTGCAGGAGCCTTCAACATTTGTATCTAGAGATATTCCAGCAACATAACAGTACTTGTCAATCACAATATGGATCTCCCATCCAAGCACCTATTTATGAAGAAGTTTTAAGGAAAAAATAAAACCTTCTTGAGATGGGCATCCATCTTGGCCTCATGACCCAAAACCCATGCCTATGGACACTTGTCCAACATTGCAACATGGTCCTAACACTTGTCATATCACCCCATCCCAAAGTGGGCACCTATTCCCAAATAGGCTATGATAGATGCTCTTACGTATCTTACGACTGTCATAGAATCCATCATAACTGACAGCACTTACAACTGTAAGGGAATCTGTCATACACTATCTAAAAATAGCATATTCCTGTTACAACATGTCATAACCTCCCTTAGGCACCCAAAGATGCCTTCCTCAAAGATGCTCTTTGACACATGTCCTCACCTATCATAGGATCTTCTATTTACTACTCTTACATGTCAAAGAATCTGTCATAGGAATCTATCATGACAATTACACATCATAATTCCTTACACAATGCTCAAGATGCTGACACATGGTAGAAAACCTCTATCACAATATGGGATGCCTATATCCACATGGAGTGGGTTGACCATCCTAGTCACCTTACAAGTTGAGTGACAACTCATCATGCCGCTTCACACTAAATGACAAAATATGATGTGCAACTTAATTACATCATAGGAGAATAAAGTAAATACATTACAAATAATAAATACAAGGAATTACCAAGGTTGAGACAACTTAATTCCTAAAATTCTCCCACTTGTCGAACACCTTGTAAGAACCAATAGAAATAATATGATTTACCTGCTATAGGCAGAGAGGCCTATAGACTCTAAACACCATCTAAACTTCTTTGTGCCCATTGGTTTCATCAATGCATCTGCAACATTCTTCAAAGTGTCTACCTTCTCCAATGACACCTTCCCATCCTCTACCATGTCTCACACAAAATGAAACTGTACATCATTATGCTTTGTTCTAGCATGGAAAGTTGGATTTTTTGCTAAGCAAATTGCACTCTGACTATCACAACAGATAGTATTCTGTCATATATCAACACCAATATCTAAACATAATCTCCTAAGACAAATGGCTTATTTGCAAGAATAAGTAGCTACCATATAGCTTTCTTCTATCATGGATAAAGCGACCACAGGTTGCCTCATACTCATCTAACTAATTGTGCCACTAAACATAGTAAACACATAATCACTGGTGGATCTCCTTCTATCAATGCCACCTACTAAATTAGAATCCACAAATCTATGAATACTAACAAAATGTGGAGGTCCTATAGAATGACCATGATAACATAGGGAATACTCAGAAGTACACCACAAATAATTGAACACTCTCTTTATTGCATCCCACTGTACCCATCTAGGATTAGCTATAAATTGACTAAAGACTCCCACTGCTTGGGCAATGTCTGGTCTTGTGCAGACCATAGCATACATCAAGTTGCCAATAGCACTAGAATAAGGTACTCTTCTCATGTCCACCCCAGAAGGAGATTTTTGACAATCATTAATAGATAACTTTGTCTCCAAAGAAATAGGAACACACAATGGTCTACAATCTTCCATGCTGAACCTATCCAACATGGTCGTCACATACTTACTCTGGCTTAACCAAAATTTTATGTTTGCTTTGTCTCTTCTGATTTCCATTCCCAAAATGTACCTAGCTGCCCCTAAGTTTTTCATCTCAAATTGTGCTGACAACTAAGACTTCAAATCAGAAATCATATTCTTACCATTCCCAATTAACAACACATCATCAACATATAATGCAATTATGAGAATGTGAACATTGTCAAATTTGTAATACACACAATGATCTGATTTCGGTCTTAGAAATCCAATGGACAACACAAAAGCATCAAATTTCATATACCACATCCTAGGAGATTTCTTCAAACCATACAAATACTTTCTCATCTTGCAAACCAAATTTTCTTTACCTTTCTCTATGTAATGCTCTCACTGTGACATGTAAATCTCTTCCTCCAAATCACCATGAAGGAATGATGTCTTCACATGATCCATCTATTCTACCTCTAAGGCATAAGATGATGCAAGGGATAAAAAAAATTAAATGGATGTCAACTTTGCAATGGGATAGAAAATTTCACAATAATCAATCCCCTCCACTTGTGAGTACCCCTTTGCAACCAATCTAGCCTTATACTTCTCAACACTACCATCTGCACTAAATTTCTTCTTGAACACCCATTTGCATCCAACGGATTTTTGTTTATCAGACAAAGGCACCAAGTTCCAAGTTTTATTCATTTCCAAAGAAGCCATCTCATCTTCCATGGCCTCCTTCCAAGAACCTGCATCTTTCATGCCTATAGCCTCTATCATAGTTCTAGGCTCATCATTGTTAGTAAGCAAGGCAAAAGCACAACTAGAATCAAACAATGAATAACCAAACCTATCAGGTTGCTTCCTTGTTCATGTATACCTCCTCAAAGGATGATGTTGAGGTTCTTCTTCTTCTTCTGAGCTTTCAGAGCTCCTAGAGCTATCCTCATTATCAGGTCTCATAGGATCTATCAGTTTAGTCTTCTCAGGGGTAGTGGGAAACTGAACCACATCCTCTTTCTTTTCTTTCTCTTCTAGTTGTAGAAAAATGAAAGAAGGTGTTATCTCTTTGAAATAACACTTCTTCTATACAACACTTTTTTAGCCACATGATCGCAAAGCTTGTATCCTTTGACACCAACACTGTAGCCAATGAAGATACACTTAATATCCTTATTCTTCAATTTTAACCTCTTCTCCCTAGGCATGTGAGCATATGCCTCACAACTAAAAACACGAAGATGTCTGATTGAAGGCTTCCTACCATACCACACCTCCATGGGTGTCTTACCAACAAGATATGATGTAGGAGACTTGTTTACCAGGTACTAAGAAGTAACAATAGCTTTAGTCCAAAACTTCTATTCAAGGCCAGCTCCACTAAGCTTACTCCTAGCCTTCTCCATCAGTGTCCTATTCATCCTCTCTGTGACTCCATTTTGATGTGGAGTGTATGGAGTTATCTTATGTCTTTCAATCCCATGTTCTTTATAGAACTTATCAAATTTTGTGGAACAGAACTTATCACCATTGTTAGTTCTCAAACACTTAATCATTTTACTAGTCTGATTCTCAACAAAAGATTTAAACTCTTTGAAATGACTAAAGACTTTAGATTTGCTTCTAAGAAAATAAATCCATGTCCTTCTACAGTAATCATCTATGAAAGATACAAAATATACAGATTTAGAGATCAAAGGAACACTGACTTAACCAAAAACATCTGAATGAATAAGATCCAATACATCAGAAGACTTGTGAGAACTAGAGTAAAATTAAACACGGTTTTGCTTTCCATATATACAATGTTGGCAAAAGTTAAACTCGAGATTACAATCATTTAACTCCTCAATGAGGTTTTTATTTTTTAGGGTTCTAAGACCCTTCTCACCAAAGTGGCCATGTCTCTTATGGCATAACATTGTCTTCTTAGCAAGAAGCTTAAATTCCAAAGCATGAGCACTCTTAGGTACCCAAAATACACTACCATCAGAATTTGATACAACAGATATTTTCACTGCTGGTTCCAATGGTGGGCATGAAGTGATTGCATCTCTTTTCTTCAAGTTAGAAGAACTATTGCATTGTGAAATGCATACTTCCAGCTGAAACAGAGTACCTCAGTGAGTACCCTTTGCAAGCACCATAGCTCCTCTAGTCATCTTGCATCCTTCTTTCAAAAAAACAACCTTCACATCTGCATCATTGAACTTACTTATAGAGAGTAGGTTCCATGGCAAGCCTAGGATATGAATGACCCTAGAGATCCCCTTCACTCATCCATTATGGAATCAGATTGAGACTCTTCCATGATGAACAATCTTCAGATGAGAATTGTCACCAAGGTACACTCTTCCACCATCAAAATTTCCTTACTTTGTAAACCAGTTTTGATGTGAGGTCATGTGGAAAGATGCACCAAAATCAATCATCCACACATCATTAGATGCATGGGTGGTCAAGGATGCGATGACAACATCACCATCATCTTGTGACTTGTCAAAATCTGAATCTCTGACATTCTTTTTATTCTTCTTTTTCTCCTCTTTGTATTCCTTTCAGAAATGCCCAGATTTATCACATTTCCAACAAAGAGCCTTGGACTTTCCAAGAATTTGGATCTCCAATAGGATTTGGATCTACCCTTCTTAGTTTTCTTGTCCTTCTTTTTCCCTTTGTCCTTAGGTCTTCCACGAACTGCAAGAGCCTCTTTGGCCGACTCAGTTGACTTTCTCTACATCTCTTTAGATAACAGTGAAGACACCAATTCATCCATTTTGAAAGTGGATGTGGTCCTCCCAATGGCCATAACAAGATGATCATATGAACCTGACAAAGAACAAAGCAAGGTCATACATTGATCCTCCTCCTCCATCTTCACACCAATGGATATCAACTGTGCAACTAGCATGTTAAAATAATTTAGATGGTCTACAATAGATCCTCCATCCTCCATCCTTAGAGAATATAGCTTCTTCCATAGGAATAACTTGTTTACTAGGGATTTGGCCTAATAAACATCAACAAGTTTCTTCCACAGCTCCTTCATGGTCTTCTCCTCATGGACATTTAAGAAGACAGAGTCAACCAAACAAATTCTAGCAAGACCCTTAGCTTTTTGATCCTTAAAATTGTTTGAAACAAGGTAGATAACTAAGAGGGGGTGAATCAGTTATCTCAAATATCTTTAACTTGCTTTTCTCCTTTAATAATTAGTGCAACATCAAAACACATAAGCATATATGATCATAACAACAAAAACAAAATCAACACACATAACACAAGGATTTTTATGTGGAAAACCCTGTTAAGGGAAAAACCATGGGGTGACTAACCCAAGATTGTATTCTATATTAGAAGAATGAAAGAGTACAAAATGTGGTGCAAGAGCACCAAGATCTCTATGATTTGGTTGATCTTCAAGTTGTTTTGTTTTGGTTTAATGAGGTCCTTGAGACCATCTCCATGTTGTAATAAGGCTATGATGCCATTAAACATTTATCATTATATAGGGACAAGGCATATATAAGGATGATCTTCATGTTTGTGAGCCTTTTCAAGGCATAGAAAGGAGTCTAGGGTGGTGTAAGGTCTAGTTAAGGCCTAACTACATTGTAATCCTGATTGAAGACCGTTTCAAATTCCTTAAACAAATGTAACTCTGCCAACAAAGCAAGTAAGTAGTTGTGGTTCCCAAACTACCAAAGGAAGTTCGATGGGAAAAGGTGGTTGCAAACCTTCCCATCAAACCAAACTAATTTATAGGAGGTTGACAAAGTAAAAAACACCTTGAACATAATGATTGGGGCATGTAAAAGGAGTTCCAAGCAATACAAACTAGTTTTCTACTGCCATTTTGTTAGTTTTCTGCATTTTCTATAATAACAGTCCATACTATTCAGTTGTACAGCACTGTCAGGAGACATATGATGATTGGAAATGAAGTATGGTGAGATGATTATCCATTGGAACTAGTTTGATGTTGTAATGTTGAGGAGGGAGTGATCTACAATCACTTACCATTAGACTATTTTTTCTGAATTTTCTGTTTTCACTGAAGGAAAGTGCTACAACAGTCCATACCATTGCATTGTACACATTTTCATGAAACTTGGGTTGGTTGCTAATGTAGTAGGATGAAGTGACTACAAATAAAGTTTGGTTTGGAGTCTTGACACTAAAGATAAATCATCCCACAAGCACATGATTTAGGACTATTCTTTATAAGAATTTTGAATTTTCTGGAAAATTCACTCTTGCACACCATACACTGAGAAGGTACAGTTTTGTCATCAAATCTTCATGTTTTGATCAACTAGTATAGGAAGTTATTGATCATTTGAAAGTATTTTGATGTGTTGAAACTATAGTATAAGGGAGATATAAGGCTTTTCTTAAAAAAAGTCCATTTGAAATCTAACAAGGATTTTGATTACAACTCATGAATTCTCTTCCATTCCACTGATGTAAGACCCCATAGATCAGTGGAATGGATTGTTGTAGTGTAGTTTCAATGCATTTCATTAAGAATTTTGGCAGAGAAGATGATTTGGTGTTGTGTCATTGAAGAACCTAACAAAACCATGTGTTAGGTGTAGTTTTAGAAGCACATTGAAGGAACCAAAGGTGTGTTTTTGGGAATAGCAGTTAGTAGAGGTCTAAAACCCACAAATTCCTTTGTTTTAGCATGTATTATAAGTGTCCAAACCTTTGTTTGAGTTTTGGGCTTGCATTATTTCGTAGTCTCTTTGTAAATTTGGCCTAATTGGCGCACTCGGGCACTGACAGGGGTTATTGGTTGAGATAGTCCATCCAAAACAACCTATGCCAAGTTTGGGATATGTGATAGAAGGCTATTATGAGTATCTAATGAGTGTCTAAGATCTAGGTTTTGACATCTGAGTCAAAAGTTATTAGGTCTGTTGTCTTTTTGAAGAGCTACGAGCTATTTTGGGTGGTTTGTGAAGGAAGTACCAACCCGAAGTCTAATCTACCTTGGCCAATGGATGGAATGGGTCCCCTAAAATTCCAAACCAACATTTCCATGATGATATTGGAGTTCCTTTCTACTATTCCCACTTTTACATAAAGATGTCTATTTTGGCGCTAATTGGTGTAGTTGAACCTTGTCAAGTTTGTCCTCCTTCTCCTATCCTATTTGTCTCTGCATCATAGTGGTATCAGAGCCACTAGTAGGTCTTTGAGGAAGTTGTGGATCTTGTGAAATAGTAAGGGTTCGTGAGTTTGTGAAGATGCCTCCCAAAAATCAGATGGCTAGGGAGAACAATGAGTTGAGAGAAGCCTTAGAGGCTAGAGAGGAGTTGAGGGATAGAAGAGAACAGGATGCTGCCAGGGAAAGAGAGTTGAGGCAAGTGAGAAGGGAGAATGCATCAATCTTGGCTAGATTGGAAGCATTGGAGAGGAATCCCATAAGGGATGAGCAAAATGATTCAGAAGGAGATGAGGATGCTGATGAGAATCCTCCTGAGGATGAGTTGGATCCTGAAGAAAAGAAGTTTGTGAGATTGCTGAAGGTATTCCAAGGAAGTGGAACAAAGGCAAACATAGACCTGATAGATAGTGAAGAGGTATTAGGGTGGATAGATGCCCTAGAAATGTTTTTTGAGTATGAGGAGATGAATGATGAGAAGAAGATCAAATTTGCAAAAACAAAACTGAGAGCAACAACACTTACATGGTGGAGTAGTGTCCAAACAGAAAGAGTGGCTAGAGGTGCATCAAGAATCACTTCTTGGGGTAGGATGAAGGATATGATGAAGGACCAATTCCTTCCATCTGATTACTCCATTCAAACAAAGAGGATGAGGCAGAATCTGAAACAGAAGGACATGGAGTTATGTCCTATATTGAGTAATTTCATAAGCTTAGTATCAGAGGAGGATTAGAAGATGAAGAAGAGAAGGTGGCAAGGTACCTTAATGGGCTTAGGTATAACTTGCAAGATGAGATTGGTTTGACAGTACAAAAAACACTTGGAGAATGTTTTCAGTTAGCCATCAGGGCTGAAGAAAGGGTGAAGAGGAAGCAAGAAAGACAAGGAGGTAGTGGAAGAGGATATAGAGGTAGGGGCAGACCTACTAATGAAGTACAGAACAACAATGAGAAAGGTAATGAGATTTTAGATCAGAGAGGTGGATATAGAGGTGGAGGTAGATTTGGATCCGGTAGAGGAGTGTTTATAGGTAGATGTTACCACTGCAATGAGGTAGGACACATATCTTTCAAATGTCCTAAGAAGGATGATGCTGATAAGAGCAAAGACAGAAGAGTTCACTTGGCACAAGAGGAGGAGAAGCAAGAAGAACCAGAAATGTGGCTAGCCTCTCTAGTAATGGATGGAGAAATGCTCATGGTGGAAAGAGGCAAAATGTAGCAAACACCATAGGTATCTATTTTCAAAACTAATTGTTTAAGCCATGGAAAGATATGCAAGATGATTGTAGATTCAGGTTCTCATGATAATTTAGTCTCTTGGGAAATGGTGCATAAGTTGGGATTGAAAACTTTTGATTATCCTAGTCCTTACAATGTCACTTGGGTGAGTCAAGAATAGTAAGTAAGGGTTAGTAAGAAGGCATATGTTGATTTTTCCATTGGTCCATATCAGGACTATGTTTTGTGTGATGTCATTTCAATGACATGTGGGCATATCATTTTGGGTAGACCATGGCAACACTTGAGAAGGACAATTCATGATGGTTACACTAATAACTATTTGGTGCATAAAGATGGGAAAAAGTTCAAACTAGTGCCTTTACCTTGTGAAGACAAGAAGGAACATGTTACCATTTGTTTTGGAGAGAAATTGAAGTTGAATGTGTAGGTTAAGGATGATGGGAAGCAATAGGAATAGTTGCAGCAGAAGTAGATTTATGATAGTCCTAAAGAATAGTAGGTTTCAGACTTGAGTCATATCAAGATTGGGGACATTGACTGCCCTATAAGGAGGCAGGAAAAGGAAGGTAGACAATAGACCTTACAGAGAAGAACAAATCAGATGGAGAAGGTAGAAACACCACAGCAGCAAGGTCCTAGGCAAGGACACCAAAACATGTTTTATGATACTGACAATGTTTGTAAGAGCCATGCAGGTGGGAGAAGGAGAAGGATGACCCTTGGAGAGTTCATGTTTCCTATCACAAATCAGAGGAACATTTCAAAGAGACTGCAGGAGGTTTGGAGCAGATCACATGACTCTTGGGACAAGAGTTTTTATCATGTCGGGGAGTAGGGTGCAGGAAAACCAAGATCTCTATGATTTGGTTGATCTTCAAGTTGTTTTGTTTTGGTTTAATAAGGTCCTTGAGACCATCTCCATGTTGTAATAAGGATATGATGCCATCAAACATTTATTATTATATAGAGACAAGGCATATAGAAGGATGATCTTCATGTTTGTGAGCCTTTTCAAGGCATAACAAGGAGTCTAGGGTGGTGTAAGGTCTAGTTAAGGCCTAAATACATTGTAATCCTGATTGAAGATAGTATCAAATTCCTTAAACAAATGTAACTCTGCCCACAAAGCAAGTAAGTAGTTGTGGTTCCCAAACTACCAAAGGAAGTTCGATGGGAAAAGGTGGTTGCAAACCTTCCCATCGAACCAAACTGATTTATAGGAGGTTGACAAAGTTAAAAACACCTTGAACATAATGATTGGGGCATGTAAAAGGAGTTCCAAGCAATACAAACTAGTTTTCTGCTGCCATTTTGTTAGTTTTCTGCACTTTCTATAATAACAGTCCGTACTATTCAGTTGTACGGCACTGTCAAGAGACATATGATGTTTGGAAATGAAGTATGGTGAGGTGATTATCCATTGGAACTAGTTTGATATTGTAATTTTGAGGAGGGAGTGATCTACAATCACTTACCATTAGACTATTTTATCTGAATTTTCTGTTTTCACTGAAGGAAAGTGTTGCAACAGTCTGTACCATTGCATTGTACGGGATTTTCATGAAACTTGGGTTGGTTGGTAATGTAGTAGGATGAAGTGACTACCAATCAAGTTTGGTTTGGAGTCTTGACACTAAAGATAAATCATCCCACAAGCACATGATTTAGGACTGTTCTTTACAAGAATTTTCAATTTTCTAGAAAATTCACTCTTGCAGACCGTACACTGAGAAGGTACAGTTTTGCCACCATCTCTTCATGTTTTGATCAACTAGTATAGGGAGTTATTAATCATTTGAAAGTATTTTTATGTGTTGAAACTATAGTATAAGGGAGATATAAGGCTTTTCTTAAAAACAGTCAAAAGGTATTAGGTCTGTTGTCTTTTTGAAGAGCTATGAGCCATTTTGGGTGGTTTGTGAAGGAAGTACCAACCTGATGTCCAAACTACCTTGGACAATGGATGGAATGGGTCCCCTAACATCCCAAACCAACATTCCATGATGATACTAGAGTTCCTTTCTGTTGTTCCCACTTTTGCATAAAGATCTCTATTTTGGGGCTAATTGGTGTAGTTGAACCTTGTCAAGTTTGTCCTCCTTCTCCTATTCAATTTGTCTCTGCATCAAAATGGGACTTGCCAATTAGGGCTCACTACCCGAGCACACTGCTCACAAGAGGCACACTGCCTACAAGAGACTCACTATCTACAAAACTTATAGAAGGTAATCATGAGTTTGAATTGATGAGAGGCATCTACAAATGCAAGATTTAGTTCTAGTTAGGCACAATACACTGAAATGATGCACTTCATTCTTCCTCTATTTTGATATTGTTGCTCTATCACATACTGGACTTGATTTGCTACTTTCCCACTTGTCCCTTCTTTTCTTCACACTTTATTTCATTACTTGTATATTCCAAACACACATATTCGAATCCATCTGGTATATATATCTGCATCAAGGATTTCATCAACTATCTAGTCGGCAACAAGAACACTCAAGATATTTACAAGTTACTGATCTGTCGGCTAAATCCATGCTTGATTTGTAATGCGTATCAAAAACATAGGCATAGAAGTCATTTATCATGTCGGCCAACAATGTATGATCCCACAAATTTCTTGATCAATATCATTTACTCATCTAGATTGAAGTCTGATACTCTGGTGGTTAGTTTTTTCTCTATTTGCTCTACCTCTCTGGAATCCAACACTCAAATGCTCATATTTTTTTTATGCTTTATCACCGGAGGCTAAATCTCTAGAATATAGTGGACATGATACCCCACTTGACTTGTCCAAGTCCATAACTTTTTGAGTTACACCATCTGAGAGATCCGGACCTGATTGCCAGACCTTGTTGCATACTCTATTCTTGTTCACTGGACCAAAACAATCTTCAATCTAACTTTCAGCATAGGCATACTATGTACTGCGGATGTGTGGGATAGACTTTGTTGCCATCAATGACAACACTCATGAAGCCACGCAGTGTCTCTTGCCAATAGAGATCCCAATCATCTTGCGACATTACTACTAGTTTTACACCAAAAATTGCTTCCCATAGGTATTGATCAACAAGCATGCCTTCCATCTTAAGTTTCCACAACTTGAAATTAATGTTGTAAAACTTCTCCACCTCTACTCTTCCAGATGTGTCTACCATCTCTTTCCTACAACAAGATTTTAGAATACTCTACATAGAATCCCACTCAATCTAAGATCAACTCAAAAAACCCCTACCCAACAACTAGGACCAAAGGTGATCAAGCTCTGATACCAATTGAAAGGAAGCTAGGTGTGTGGAAATCACTTCCTACACTAATCTAATGAGGAGAGATGTACGCAAATTAAAATTAACCTTTACAGTTATAGTGTTATTAACCCAACAACAAAGATATTGCAGCAATACACATACATAGAGAGAGAGAGAGGATATACGTGGGGAAAACCCTTACGGGTGAAAATCTCCACTCCAAAACACAACTCAAATGCATTACAATACACAATCAAGGTTACATACAGTTTCAGATCCAATGCTCTTGCAGGAGTCTTTGACACTCATATCTAGAGATATTTGGGTAGCATAATAGTACTTGTCAATCACAATATGTATCTCCCATCCAAACACATGTTTATAAAGAAGTTTGAAGGCAAAAATGGAACCTTCTTGAGATGGGCATCCATCTTGGCCTCATGGACCAAAACCCATGCCTATGGACACTTGTCCAACACTGCAGCATGGTCCTAACACTTGTCATATCACCCCATCCCAAAGTGGGTGCCTATTCCCAAGATAGTCTATGACAGATGCTTTTACGCATCTTATGGTTGTCATAGAATTTGTCATAGCTAACAACACTTACAACTATAAGAGAATCTGTCATACATTGTCTAAAAATAGCATATTCCTATTACAACTTGTCATAACCTTCCTTGGACACCCAAAGATGCCTTCCTCAAAGATGCTTTTTGACACATGTCCTCACCTATCATAGGATCTTCTATTTACTACTCTTACATGTCAAAGAATCTGTCATAGGAATCTACCATGACAATTACGCATCATAATTCCTTACACAATGCTCAAGATGCTGACACATGGTAGAAAACCTCTATCACAATATGGGATGCCTATATCCACATGGAGTGGGTTGACCATCCTAGTCACCTTACAAGTGGAGTGACAACTCATTGTGCCACTTCACACTAAATGACAAAACAGGATGTGCAACTTGATTACATCATAGGCTAATAAAGTAAATACATTACAAATAATAAATACAAGGAATTACCAAGGTTGAGACACCTTAATTCCCAACACTCAGCTGAAGATAATAATTTTCTTCTTAAACCTTTCTCTTTAGAAGAAATTAGATCTATAGTTTTCTCTATGGCTCTAGACAAAGCTTCTAGTCCGGATGGTTTTTTAGCACTTTTCTTTCAAAAAACATGGGATTCTACTAGAAAAGAGGTTTGTCAAGTTGTGGAAGAAGCGAGAAAATCCAGAAATATTCTCAAAGAGATTAACAATACTTTTCTTGCCCTCATTCTTAAAAAATCGTATGCTCAATCCTTTCTTGATTTCAGACCTATTGCTCTTTGTAACACCTTGTATAAGATTATTGCAAAAGCTATAACCATTATTCTTGGGACTATTATTCCTAATAGAATTCTTGAAGAACAAGGTGGCATTGTTCTAGGAAAAGAAACATCTAAAGGATCTATCTATGGTCATGAAATTATTAACTCCATTCATACTTAGAAGATAAAATCAATGATGCTCAAATTGGATATGCTTAAAGCATATGATAGAGTCAACTAGTATTTCCTTCTCAATGTTCTTAATAGGTTTGGTTTTTCTAGGGCCTTCTTCAAGTGGATCTTAGCATACATTTTAGGTCCAAGTTTTTCTATTATCCTCAATATTAAATCTTGTGGCTTCTTTAAATCTTCTTGAGGTATTCGTTAGGGGGATCCCATTTCTCTCTTCCTATTCATTCTCATGGCTAAGGCTCTTAGTAGAAGTATTCAACTTTTAGTATCCAATAACAATTGGCTAGGAGTGAGAAGTTCCCATTTCGTAGATCTAGCTTCTCATTCTCTTTTTGCAAATGATACCTTGTTGTTTGGGAGAGCAGCTTTGTCAGAAGATAAATCTGTTAAGATGGTTTAAGACTCCTATTGTTTAGTTTCAGGTCAGCAGATAAATCCTCTTAAATCTCAATTGTTTTTCTTCAATGAAGCCACTCTCTAGCTTAAAATTTGTAGACTATTGGGTTATAATTTGGGATCTCTCCCCTCTTCCTATTTGGGGGTTCTAATGTGCTCTGGGGCTTATAAAAAGGATTTTTGGCATAAAATAGTGGACTCTATTAGTAATAAGATATCCACATGGAAAAATAAATGGTTGTCCTTTGCTGGTAAAATTACCATGGTAAGATCTATTATTTCAGCGATTCCAATTTATTTAATGTCTATTCTTAACATGCCCAAGGGGATTATCTTGTCTATTTAGAAAATTAATAGAAATTTCCTTTGGAAAGCGAACTTGGATTCTTCAAATAAGAAAGCTTTGCCTCTGATTTGTCTGGAAAAGTGTTGTACTTCAAAAATAGAAGATGGGGCTAGTATTCTTAACCTTGAAGCTCAAAATCTTGCCCTTGGAGCTAAACTTGCTTGGCAAATGTTTGCAAAACCGCATCTGAAATGGTGCAAGCTCATGCAATCCAAATACTTAGATTCTCAATAACCTGAAATAATTTTTATTATTGCAAACCCTTCTATTGGATCCAGAATATGGAATTTTATTATCAAATAAAGAAAATTTATTCATCCCTTTCTTTCTTGGAAAATTCTTAATGGGGATAAAGCTCTTTTTTGGGAGGATTCATATAATGGATACAATAAACTAGACTCTTATGATGGTTTATTTGAGGACAAACAGGTTATTTATGATCTGTAGGGATCTATAGTTAAGGACTACATTAAAGATAATGCACAGCCGATGTACCCAGTTAAATGGAAATATTTCTCTAATCTTAATTTTCCCCAAGAGCAAAAAAAATATTATTTAAAATTCTTTCCCAAAGAAAAGTCTTCTTCACTTTCTCTACAGATAAACTAATTTGGAGTCCCTCTAAGATAGGTTCTTATATGGTCAAACAAGGATATCTCTCTCTTACTTCAAAGAAGGGTAGTATTTTCAAATGGCTTCACACCTTATGTCGAGGTAAGTCTATACTACCAAAGGCTGGGGCTTTTACTTGGATATCCTTGAAAAATATAATTCTTACCTATGATAGACTAGCAAAGCTAGGGTTTGTTGATCCCTCTAAATGTGTTCTCTATGGAGAGGAGAATGAAGCAATGAGCCATCTACTCTTACTATGTCCATTTCCCATTAATTTTTGGAATTGGATGTACCAAAAGCTTCATTGGTTTGCCTGCCTCCCAAATTCACTAATTGATCTATTTCAAAGTTGGCCTCTTCTTTATAAGAAAGCTTCTCTATCAGATCTTTGGGTTATTTCTCCATCCATCTATGGCTAGAAAGAAATAGAAGGATCTTCAGAAAGGACTCTTCATCTCTGGAAAGAGTTATTTTCAAAATTGAGAATTCTATCTCAGAAATTATAAATTATAAACTTCAGTTCAACAATCAACTTTCACTTCATGGGATGATATGATGCTCTCAGAATGGAGTAAAATAACCTTAATTGCCCTAGGGAGAAAGCCCCCTAATTCCTCTCATTTTCTACATAGAGATCTTAAATTAGTTCACTAGATTACCCCAAATCCTAACTAGTATAATGTAAATTTTGATGGTGCCTCTAAGGGCAACCTAGGTACTTTAGGCATTGGCTGTGTAATTAGAGATAGTCTAGGTATTTTACTATGTGCAAAAGAAGAAAGAATTGTTGATGGAACAAATAATGATGTAGAAGTCCAAGCTCTGCTCCTTGGCATTAGGACTGCTATATCTCTTGGCCTTAGAAATATCATTCTTGAAAGAGATTGCCTATTGATAATTCATGCCTTTCAAAAGAAAAATGTTGCCAGCTAGAGATGTAACTATGTGCTTGAACAAGCCTAACATTTAATGGGCCATTTTGAAGATTACCAGTGTCAGCATATATATAGACAGGGGAATAAGGTGGAAGATTTCATTGCCAGTATGGCTTGTATGCTTCCAAAAGGACCTCTTCTCATTGACAAAGAATCCAGTTCTAAGTTTCCCCTTCTGATTGATCTACTAAGATTAGAGGAAAAAGATCTCAATTAGACTCTTTTCTTTTCTACTAACTTGGCTGTGATGTATGGAAGGAATTCTTGGTTATAAAAGCTTTAACTTACCTTTTTAATTTTTTTGTCTATCTTCTTTTTTGGGGTTGTGTTTCTCTTCTTAGGATTATTACCCTGATTTCAAGATTTGTTCTTGATCCTCTGCAGAATGTGAGCTCTTTACTTTGCATGTGTGTTTTTTTGCTGAGAATTCATTACATCTCTAGTGACATCATCCTCCGTGGAGTGTGAGATCATCACTTTGCATGTGTGTTCATCTAATATGGATTTCATTTCAACCCTGGTGATAATCCTTCACATCTCATGAAGGATTTGAAATTATCATTGGCATGTGGGATTGATTTTATAAGTTTTGGCACCCCTCTTTCTTCCTTCCTAGCATTGTATTTCCATCTTTCATCTCTCTAGATATGGCATTAATTCCATGAAATGCATGCATTTTCCTTCCTATCCAAGATTTGGAAACTCCAATTCAAGTCACAATTGATAGAGAAGGGTTACAGAGGGTGTTCAAGCTGTACTCGAGTGATGTGGAAGAAGTGCTAACAGAGGTTTAGCAGTTAATTTCATTCATGAGTTTCTACTATGAGAGGATAATCTGAATCAAGCATTTGCAAGTTATGTCCTTCACATGGGTTCAGTTGAGATTGGAGGTCTTTTTGCTTGGGTTAAACTACTAGACAAACCTCGTATTTGCTATGTGTTAGAAGCATTGAATCTTAGCTTACAAAATAATTCCTCTAATCTGCTAGACTGCTCTCTCTAGGCTCATAAAAATGTTTCTCTCTCTATGGAGGTCTCTTTTTACCCCTTTTTGATCTGTCTTGTTTTGTAAAATCTTTATCTGGTCTATGGACCTATTTTGTTAAACTATTTATATCTTTTTTAATATAAATGCTTATGATGCTATGCATACTTACCAATAAGAGAAAAGATTGTATCATATGGAAGGAGAAAAGACTATATCATATGAAAGGAGAGATTTTGAACAAACCACAAAAATTCATATAGGATTATGATGATATATAATTTTTATATGATTTACTTATACTTAGGCATGACAGTAGAATTAGGGTTTTGTATTTTACAATGTGAGAAGAGTTTTTATAGTTAGCAAAATATAGTTAACTAGTTAGAAGTTGCATCCTTGTACCTGGAGTTGGTGTAGTGCAGTCAATGGGCCTATGGGCTGAACACTTCAAAACTGTATCAATCTAGGCAAAAATGACATTTTCACCTTTATTTATTTATTTTTTCTATGGTTCCACCTGAAACCTGACTAGGCATAAACTTACCTCCCAATAATGTTCTACCCAGAAATGTAGAACCACGTAGGCACCACATAGGCACAACATGATTTTGGGTGTAACCAAACTGGGCAGAAACTTACCGCCTGGAAACTATCCACTCGAAACTATTTATTTGGCTAAAAGTGTGACACTATTGTTCTTTTACCCACCACTAAAGTTTATCTTTCTAAGATGGGCATCTAGAGCTAAACATAGCAACTTACAACTCATTAATATCTGTCATATGCATCATAGTGTCATAGAATCTTATGACATCTTGCAGCTATCATAGATTCTTTATATACACTCACCCAAAAATATTATGTGCATCATAGATGAAAAAAATAGTAGATTCTCGAAATGGGCACCCCACTTTGACCAATTGCCATTTACCATTGTAAATAACATCCCGTAACTACCTCCGGTAACTCCAAAACTTATCAGTGTAGTAACTCCATTAATACCATGGACAATAGATAATTTTTAGCACTACCAATGAAACTAGTACATCCCTTATGGGTAATTACAAATAATAAATGGAATAATACAATAATGATATTTACAAGGTTAATGGCACCTTATCCCAACAATTTTGTGGTATGAATGTAAGGATTGATTTGAATGATTATGACATTTCTTAATTTATTTCCAAGTCTTTTTAAATGATCTTTTCACTATTACACAAGGAAGAATATAGCATAGTGTTGGACTAATAAGCATTCCCAATGATTTGATATTGATTTCTCAAATAGGCAAATATATATATATATATATATATATATATATATATATATATATATAAAGGCAATCTTACACAATATATATATATATATATATATATATATATAAAGGCAATCTTACACACTAAGGATGCATAAAACTACTACTGTGTCTAAAGATGAATGTATTGTTTTTTATTGAAGATTGGGTGATCATAGGCTACTTAGACCAGTGCCTATCCATAGGGCTATAAAGTCTTACATTCAATAGAGGAACACAGCTACAAAGTCTTACATTCAGTAGTTGTGTTCCTCTATTGAATGTAAGACTTTGTACCCTTATGGATAGGCACTGGTCTAAGTAGCCTATGATCACCCAATCTTCAATAAAAAATAATACATTCATCTTTAGATGCAGTAGTAGTTTTATGCATCCTTATTGTGTAAGATTGCCTTCATCAGCTATATAGGGGTCTTGTAACAACCAACTATTCCTAGTTTAGTGAAAAATTTGTGACTAAGAAAATGATTTCAATTTGGTTGTTCATCTATTTTTAGTTGTTCATCTGGTTTTGATATTAACGCCTTCTTAGGTATACCCCTTTGGAATATCCCTCTAGAGTTTAAGCTGATCTCAAAGAACAAAGGAGTGTACCCACGCCTATTAGTTGTCCAAAATCCCCCTTAACATGTTGATAAACCTTTTTCAATCACCTTGATGACAACCCTAGCCTAGGTGATTTCTAAAATGTTTTAGGGTTTTGGGTTGGAGTCATTTTGGGAACCAACAGGAAAAACAATGCATAATAGATAAGTTCAATTTATTATATCAAAGGGATTTTGTCATAATCCTTGTAGAGTAAAGAGAAATTATAGAAATTAGGGAATATGCAAGCCCTAGTAGCAGCATGGATAGTTGTAGTAGTATAGATAGAAGCATAGATTATAGAATGGTAATTCTCACAAGGATTTTGGATTTACCCTGCTTTGTTGTAGCTCAAACATATAGGCTGAGAAAAACTATTAAAACTTTGTTTAATTTTGTTAAATTTAATATAAAGGGAGCAGTCCCCATGACTGTAGTTGGCATATAAAAAAAAGGTGATTTTATAATGTTTGAATATTATATTTTTCTTAAAATTTATCACCAAGTATTCTTTCTTTTTTTTTTATGATATAAAGAAATCAATTATTTAATTCTCCATTTAATTGAAGGTGTGAACTATTTAAGTTTATAATTAAATTAAAGACATTTAAGTTAATCTATGCTTCTATTCAAGTTAATCTATTTAAGCAAATATATATATATATATATATTAGGTAAGTACCATCTTGGGGATGGCTCCCTTTTGGTATATAGGAAATTCGTAACAAAAACCATCTTTTATTTAATGGCTATTACCCTATTGGTTATGCCATGATAGATTTTACATAACTAAAGGCTATCAGTGCCTTTAGTAGATCCAACTACAGTCTCTTCTTTCAAAATCTAGAGAAGATTGTCACATGATTTCATGCATTATCATCATAATGCCTTTTGCAGTCTCCAACAGCCTTCCCACTTGTCCATCCATAAACTCCCCTTTGTTTTCCTGCAGGAGTTTGTGAAAGGTATCCATATTCATGTTTTCAATACCTTCTTTGTATGCTTGTAGAATGTCGCTGGCTTTCTTAGAGCCGATCTTCTTTGTGTAGGCAGCTTTTAGTGTTTCTTCTGCCCGATCTGCCCCTACATCGTCAATTTCCCCCATCACCACCACATGATTGGAATGTACAACCAGTCGAGCACCCTAGGATACCCGTAAAAAGAACTGCCCATAATCAAAAAGATATTGGCGAAAAATAGTTGGTAGACTCGTCCATCATGTATATGTCCACCACTCCAAGATCCTCCGCCAATCACTTGGAGAATTGTCATTCTAGCAACTTCCTCTTTCAACTTGAATAGACATCCCACTTGCTGTTCCTTTCCTTCCTCCAAACACCTACTCTTTACTCCCATAATTTTATCCATTTCTTCAATTTGAGGAGGAAAACTCCACAAGGCTTAATAAAGAAACTCCAGTCATGGTGCACATCATCTCCGTGCCACTTTCCTGCTTGAGGATAGAGACACACATCCTTAAGAAAATTTCCCAAATCTACTCAGTTACCAACACCGCTTGTCCTCTCATATTCCTTCTAGCCCAAACTTGAAGCTAAAACTGTCGGTGCAAACCTTGCGAATCTTCATCCTCCTATGATTGCTCCACATCTGAACGAAGTACATCCACTAGACCAATCCATTCTACTCTGAACTACTGCAATCCTTTTCGCCACTCGTGACTCCTTGGTTTGCCAAAAGGTCCATTGCCTTGTTAGCTTCTCTATAGATGTGTATAATGGAGAAGTCTAGATATTGTAGATCTTCCTTAATTCTACTTACTCCCGTTTTTAAAATTCAATTCTCCATCTTGTTTCTAAGAATTGCATTGATGATGAGCTAAGAGTCTCCTTCTATATCTATATGAGACCAACCTCTTTTCTTGCATTCTGCAACTCCTCTGACCAACGCTTCTAATTCTGCCACATTGTTCGAAGCAATTCCCAAGTGACTTGAAGCCACCCATAGAAGAGCACCCCTGTCATCTCTAACAATAAAACCATAGCCTACTTACTTGGGGTTGCCTTTAGATGCCCTGTCAAAATTCAATTTAAGTCTGCCACTAGGAGGAGCCAACCACCTGGTTTGGATGCTTTTCTTCTTGCCTTCACCCAATCCTTTTGGAACCTTAAGTTCTGACCAATTTTTCAAAATAGAGTCATCACAGCTAGTGAATTTACATCCTCCTCTAAAAGGTGCTTTGGAATTTAATATTTCTATAAGCCTGATTTTTGCCTTCCTAATTAATCTGTCTGTGGAAATTTATTTTTCTTCAAAAATTCTCTGGTTCCTTTCTCTCCAGATGTGCCAAATGACCATGGAGGTAATAGACATCTAGATACCAGGTCCCAAAAGTCTTTCTTTTGTAACATTGGTCAACTTTTCAAGAAATCTACAATTGAAGAGTTCTTAGCCCCCTTCCACCCTAGTAAATTAAGAAAATAATTCCATACATCCTCAGCTACCTAGCAACCTAACAATAAATCATCTAAGGTTTCATCATGTTGCTTACACAAGACACATCTATTTGGTCCATTTATACCTAATCTCTGCAGCCTATCCCCAGTTAGGATACTCTTATGTAGTATGATCCAAAGGAAGGCTCCTGCCTTAGGTAGTAATTGATTGTCCCAACATAGTTTTTTGGCCAGCTTTCCTTAACATTACTATTTCTATCTAATTTCAAAAGGTGGTACCCTATGTTCACTGAGTAATGACCAAATTTGGCACCACACCAAAGTATTTCATCTGGGTCACAGGTTATTTGTATCCTTCTTTCATTGAGTACTTTGGTAAATTTATTTTTGATTTCCTCACTCACATTGTACTCCTCCAGGCTCGCCCATTTGACTCTCCCCTCCTCATTCATTCCTTCGAAATAGTCTACCACCTTTTCCCCCTTGACTTGATTCATTTGTGTTTTTGAGTTCTTGAAGCTCTTGAATGTTGTCTAACGATGGCCATCCTTCCCATGAGTCTGTCCAAAAATTTGCCTTGCTCCTGTTATTTATACCCCACATTCGATGGTTTAATATTATGGGTCTGCATTTTTTGATAAAATTCCATATCACTGAGCCGCCCCCTAGGATTGCTATGGTCAAAATTTTGCTGGGATCCAGGTCATCTAAATACTTACTTTGCATTATTTGACACCACAATTTTTGTGGTTGTTTGACCATTTTCCAAACAAATTTCGCTCCCAATGCTTCATTTTGAAGTTTTAATTCTCTCATTCCCATTCTACCTTTTTCCAGTGGGCAGGTGGCTTTGTCCCATCTAATTAGAGGAATTCTTCTTACATCCTTAGAACCTTCCCACAAAAAACTTTTCCACCCACTTTCCAAATTGCTCTTGGCTTTATTTGGAACCTAAAAACATGACATTAAATGAATTGGGACTGCTCCTAACACTGCTTTAAGCATTTTGATTCTTCCTACCAAAGTTAGCCACCTTCCTTTCCATGCTTCCATTTTATTTTTAGAGTGAGCAATTACTTATTCCCATAGATGAGACTTGATTGGCCCTTTAAACAAGAGAGTGTTGGATCTAGGGCATACAACTGAGAGGGGGGGGTGAATCAGTTGTATAAAACTTCTTGTTCTTTCAAACACTTGATTCTTTGTTGTTAGTTAGCAGCATATCAATTAATCATCCATGAAAGCATAATACATAAACACAAGAGCAGATAAGCATCAACACATTGAACACCAAGATTTTGACGTGGAAAACCCGGTTAAGGGAAAAACCACGGGGTGATTAACCCAAGAATTATTCTCTGTTAGAAGAATAAAGAAAAATGAATGGCACATGCCAATTAGGGCTCACTGCCCGAGCACACTGCTCACAAAGAGGCCCACTGCCTACAAGGAGACACACTGTCTACAAAGTGATAAAAATCACAGTCTTGAACTGGAGAATGACATCTCTACCATGTCCGGATCAGTTCCAATTAAGCCCAAAAACCTCTGTTCTGCCTTTCGCACTTCTCTTCACTATGCCACACTCACCCACACACACCACACCTCGAAATGAACTCACAGACCGTTATTTATACGAGACATTGACTTAGGATCAAACATCTAAGTCGGCAAACAATCATAAGAGTATCCGCAAGATGAATAACACATCCGGTCGGCCACCACAAGAACATTCGCAGGATGAACAACTCATCCGGTCGGCTAAACAGAGCAAGAACTTCATCCGGAAGAATAACTTCAATTCCGGGCTCTACTATCAATGCGGATCAACAACACAACCTCAACACGATCCAAAAAACTTCACAAGCCTGCCTGAATGTTCGGATACATCCGCACTTCCTTTACTTGCTGGAATCTCTTGTCTTCCTCATCCAGAACTTCAAGAACACAGTCTGTCGCCACTGTAGAAGGTACTTCTGGACCTTCAAATCAGACATTATTAATGCGGACCAATGACACAACCTCAACATGATCCAAGAACCTTCACAAGCCTGTCTGAATGACTAGGTACGTCCGCATTTCCTTTACTTGCTGAAATCTCTTATCCTCCTTATCTGGAACTTCAAGAACACAGTCTGTCGCCATTGTCATAATGCAAGAGGTACTTCCGGACCTCCAAATCATACACAACTTGAGATGGCACATCACAAGGACATCCTAAATACTCTTTCCAATCTGCAGATTAGGATTGTACAATTCCGGACCTCACCAGACCTTTCTGTGATCCTCTGTCACCTCTAAGCACTTGCCAGAACCGGTTCCACACAGACAGCCATAACTTCTTCAGGTCTTCATGCGGACCTCTGAAAACTTGACTGAAGCATCTCAAGACTCATAGCTGCAAACCCTTTAATCTGCATCCTCTGGTTCTCAAACTATCCAATATATTTGCCTTCTTCTCATCACTGTTCTTCACTGTTCCTGACTGAGGGTAATTTTCTCAATATCCTCAACACACAGCTCATCCAATCCTTCTTGTCAATGTAATATGAGTATGTTGACATCAATGACAACACTGGTTCACCTCATACTTGCAACAATCTCCCCCTTTGTCATTAATGGCAACATATGATGTGAAAAATCATCAAGACAAGAACTTCTCCTTTCTGTCACAGCTCCCCCTATCAACAACAACTTTTTACATGTCTTCTCTCCCCCTTTGATCATTAACCACTTGTTTTTCACATGTCTTCTCTCCCCCTTTGACATCAATGGCAAAGGGCTCATACTTGCAATTCTAATACATCAGAATCATACCAGCTGCTCCCCCTTAGTAGCAGCTCCCCATCATCAATCCGGATCACAAGATATGACTGTGATATCCACCGGACTGATGCACATCAGTGCATCTTAGTTCATCACCGGAGGGGCCATGACCCCTAACTTCTCCCGGAGATATTCAAAAGAGTCCTTGGGAAGAGGTTTTGTAAAGATATCTGCAATCTGATCCTTGGAGGGAACATACTCCAATCTGACTTCTTCCTTGTTTACTTGTTCTCTCAAAAAGTGAAATTTGATAGATATGTGCTTAGTCTTAGAATGCAATACCGGGTTCTTAGAAATATTAGTTGCACTTGAATTATCACAGAAAATTGTGATAGGCTCCTCATATTCAACTTTGATGTCTCTTAGCATCTGCTTCATCCATAAGATTTGAGTGCAACTACCTGCTGCTGCAATGTATTCTGCTTCAGTTGTAGACAGAGATATTGCATCTTGTTTCTTGCTTAGCCAAGAAACCAATCTCTTCCCCAAAAAGAATGCTCCACCACTAGTGCTCTTCCGGTCATCCACATCTCCTACCCAATCTGCATCTGTGTAAGCATGAAGAGAGAAATCTGGATCTCTAGGGTACCATAGACCATACTCAACTGTTCCTTTCAAGTACCTAAAAATTCTTTTGATTGCCATAACATGAGATTCTCTAGGATTAGCCTGGAATCTTGCCACAAGACCAACAGCCTGCATTATATCTGGTCTAGTTTGAGTGAGATACAACAATCCACCAATCATTGATCTATACTTTGTCTGATCTGCCTTTGGAGAATCATCATCTTTGCTTAACTTACATCCGGTTGCCATAGGAGTGTTCATAGGCTTTGAGTCTTCCATACCAAATTTCCTTAACAATTCTTTCACATATTTGGTCTGAGAAATGAAGATCCCTTCTTTTGTTTGAGTAATTTGTAGACCCAAGAAGAAATTCATTTCACCAAGCATAGACATTTCAAACTCACTTTTCATCTGATTTGCAAAAGTTTTGCACATACTATCTCTTCCTCCAAAAATGATATCATCCACAAACACTTCAACAATCAAAATGTTTTCATGATCAATTTTGAAATATAAGTTACTGTCAGCAGTACCTTTGTTGAATCCAATCTGCACAAGATGCTTATCCAACCTTTCATACCATGCTCTTGGGGCTTGCTTCAATCCATACAAAGCTTTCTTCAACTTGCAGACCATATCATCATTATCAGATAATTGAAATCCATCCGGTTGTTCAATGTAGACTTCTTCTTCCAGATCACCATTTAGGAAGGCAGACTTGACATTCATTTGATATACCTTGAAGTCTTTGAAGGCAGCAAATGCAAGAAGTAATCTGACTGCTTCAATTCTTGCCACCGAAGCAAAAGTCTCTTCAAAGTCAATTCCTTCTATTTGAGAGTAGCCTTTGCAGACCAATCTAGCTTTGTTTCTGATTACTTCACCAGCTTCATTTAGTTTGTTCCGGAAGACCCACTTGGTTCCAATTACATTCCTGTCTCTAGGTCTGGGAACAAGATCCCAAGTATGATTTTTCTCAATTTGCATCAATTCATCTTCCATTGCTTTGGTCCAGTTTTCATCATTGCAGGCTTCATTTATTGTTTTAGGTTCAATCTTTGAAATCAGACAACATTCATCCTGATTTTGAGCAACATTCCTTCTAGTTTGTACACCTTTGCTTCTGTCACCTATGATCCGATCTTCAGAGTGGTTCAGTCTTACATACCTTGGAATTTTGGGAGTATCCTGCACTGCTGCTTCTTGATCAGGCTCATTCAAACCTATCTCTTCTTCCTGATTTACCGGATCAGGCTGACTCTGTCTCACCGGAGAGGATTGAGGTCCTTGAACACTGTCTTGGTCATCTTCATCAAACTCATAAAATCTTGAAGGCTTCTCAATTCCTTCATCAACTTTCACATTGGTGCTTTCTATCATCTTCCTCAATCTCTTATTGTAACACCGGTATGCTTTGCTTTGAGTGGAGTAACCCAAGAAAATTCCTTCATCACTTCTAGCATCAAACTTTCCTAGATCTTCATCTCTTTTAATATAACACTTGCTACCAAATACTCTGAAATATTTCACAGTAGGAGTGATGCCAAACCAGAGTTCATAGGGGGTCTTACCGGTGTTGTTTCTGATTTGAACTTGATTGAGAGTGTAGACTGCAGTGCTGATAGCTTCCTTCCAAAACATTTGAGGAACATTTGCTTCCAACATCATTGTCCTGGCAACTTCCTGAATGGTCCGGTTCTTTCTCTCAACCACTCCATTTTGCTGTGGAGTCCTAGGAGCAGACAACTATCTCCTTATACCCTGCTTCTCACAAAAATCAATGAACTCACCAGATGTAAATTCACCACCTCTATCAGACCTTAGACACTTTAGTTTCAATCCGGTTTGATTCTCTACCATAGCTTTGAAGATCTTGAACTTCTCAAATGCTTCTGATTTTTCTTTTAGAAAGGTAACCCACATCATCCGGGAATGATCATCAATTAACAACATGAAATATCTATCACCTTGCAGACTCTTGATTCTTGTCGGACCACAGAGATCAGTATGTACTAATTCCAACAATCCGGTAGAAGACTGATCTTTGCTTTTGAAAGAGACTCTGCTTTGTTTACCTAGCTGACATTCTTTGCACAAACTATTTGTAGGTTTCATCAATTTTGGAAGATCTCTTACGGCCTGAGTATTGCTTATCTTGATGATGTTATCAAAATTTACATGGCACATTCTTCTATGCCATAACCAACTCTGATCAATTTGAGCAAACAAACAACTTTTATTTGAACCAACCAGATGAAAGATATTACCTTTTGTCTGAGTACCGGATGCAATCTCAGTTCCGGAGCTTGTAAAGATTCTGCATTTTCCATTTTTGAACCGGAGATCATAGCCTTTGTCCACTAACTGACCAACACTAAGAAGATTGTGCTTCAATCCTTCAACATACAGTACGTTACCTATTTTGCTCTTTCCATCGAAGGAAATAGTTCCCCTCCCTCTGATTCTGCCAGCAGAATTGTCACCAAACTTTACCATTCCTCCTTCATACCTTTCCAAATTCAAGAACTTATTCTTGTCACCAGTCATATGGTGAGAACATCCACTGTCAATAACCCAATCATCCTTTTCTTCCACTTGAGCAGCCAAAGCTTTTTCAACAACTTTGTGATTGACAGATTCAGAGAGTATTGAATCTTCTTCCTTGATGGCAATAAACACCCACTCATTTCCGGATTTGCTTCCTAGTTCTGATTCATCATCTGTTACTCCTTCATTGTCATCTTCTTCGTGAACATAATAGCAATTCTTTTGAAACCTTTGTCTGTTAGTATTAGACCTTGCAGATCTTTCCGGACATCTTGAAGCAAAATGACCAATCTTATTGCAGTTGAAACACTTAAAGGGTAGTTTTCCTTCATACTTACTGGATCCTCTTGGCAGTCTCTTTGCAATGAGGGCTTCAAGTTGAGCTGTTTCTACTTCTTCTTCTTCCATGTCTCTTCTTGCTTGATCATACCATGACATTTTCCTTGATGAGTTTTCTCCCAGATCAAATCTCTGTTTGCCTTTCACATAGGCACTGGCTTTGAAAGCAGATTCAATCTTGGGAGGATCATCTCCAAACTCGGTCATTTCAAATGCAGCTAGTTTGCCAGCCAGTTGTTCTCTTGTGATAGTTGTGTGGGCTCTGAATTCATCAATGGCAGCAACCTTGATTTTGTAGGCAGCAGGAAGGGATCTTAGGATTTTGCAGACAATCTCATTTTCATCTAAAGTTCCACCAGCATTTCTGATTCCACATACCAGCTCATTCACTCTTGGCATAAAGGTAGTGATGTTTTCATCATCTCTCATTTTTGATCTTTCAAATTTCCCTTTCAGACTTTGCAACCTTGCACTTTTGACAAACTCATCTCCTTCATACAGAAGTTCCAGTTTAGTCAGGATCTCATATGCAGTTGGTAGGTCAATAACATTCGAGAGATCTGAGTCATTCAATGCGCTTAGAAGAGCTTCCTTGGTCCGCAGATTGTTTTCAGCTTCTGTGATTTCATTCAGAGTTGTCGGACCACCTTGTGGAGGTACATATGGTTTTGAAACCATAGCAAGTATGCTTTTCCCATACATTCCAAGTGACACTTCATGCGACCTTTCCAGAGAGTGAAGTTGGTTCCATCGAACTTCAGACTATCCTTCTTGTATGACGACATCCTGGATCTCCTCAAGCGGTTAAGCTCCTATCAGAGGAACTTGGCTCTGATACCAATTGTTGGATCTAGGGCATACAACTGAGAGGGGGGGTGAATCAGTTGTATAAAACTTCTTGTTCTTTCAAACACTTGATTCTTTGTTGTTAGTTAGCAGCATATCAATTAATCATCCATGAAAGCATAATACATAAACACAAGAGCAGATAATCATCAACACATTGAACACCAAGATTTTGATGTGGAAAACCCGGTTAAGGGAAAAATCACGGGGTGATTAACCCAAGAATTATTCTCTGTTAGAAGAATAAAGAAAAATGAATGGCACATGCCAATTAGGGTTCACTACCCGAGCACACTACTCACAAATAGGCCCACTGCCTACAAGGAGACACACTGTCTACAAAGTGATAAAAATCACAGTCTTGAACTGGAGAATGACATCTCTACCATGTCCGGATCAGTTCCAATTAAGCCCAAAAACCTCTATTCTGCCTTTCGCACTTCTCTTCGCTATGCCACACTCACCCACACACACCACACCTCGAAATAAACTCACAGACCGTTATCTATACAAGACATCGACTTAGGATCAAACATCTAAGTCGGCAAACAATCATAAGAGTATCCACAAGATGAATAACACATCCGGTCGGCCACCACAAGAACATTCGCAGGATGAACAACTCATCCGGTCGGCTAAACAGAGCAAGAACTTCATCCGGAAGAATAACTTCAATTCCGGGCTCTACTATCAATGCGGATCAACAACACAACCTCAACACGATCCAGAAAACTTCACAAGCCTACCTGAATGTCCGGATACATCCGCACTTCCTTTACTTGTTGGAATCTCTTGTCTTCCTCATCTGGAACTTCAAGAACACAGTCTGTCGCCACTGTAGAAGGTACTTCCGGACCTTCAAATCATACATTATCAATGCGGACCAATGACACAACCTCAACATGATCCAAGAACCTTCACAAGCCTGTCTGAATGACCAGGTACGTCCGCATTTCCTTTACTTACTGAAATCTCTTATCCTCCTTATCCGGAACTTCAAGAACACAGTCTGTCGCCACTGTCATAATGCAAGAGGTACTTCCGGACCTCCAAATCATACACAACTCGAGATGGCACATCACAAGGACATCCCAAATACTCTTTCCAATCCGCAGATTAGGATTGTACAATTCCGGACCTCACCGGACCTTTCTGTGATCCTCTGTCACCTCTAAGCACTTGCCGGAACCGGTTCCACATAGACAGCCATAACTTCTTCAGGTCTTCATGCGGAGCTCTAAAAACTTAACTGAAGCATCTCAAGACTCATATCTGCAAACCCTTTAATCCGCATCCTCCGGTTCTCAACCTATCCAATATATTTGCCTTCTTCTCATCATTGTTCTTCACTGTTCCTGACTGAGGGTAATTTTCTCAATATCCTCAACACACAGCTCATCCAATCCTTCTTGTCAATGTAATATGAGTATGTTGACATCAATGACAACACTGGTTCACCTCATACTTGCAACAGAGAGCTCCTAAATATTTTGTTGGTAATGAATCCACTTGACATCCCAATATGGTAGCTATCTGTTGTTGCCATCTTCTAGAGGTATTGAATAAGAACATTCTTGATTTTTTGTTGTTTATCAACTACCCTGAAAGATTAGTATTAGTGTCTAGGGTCCTCTTTATTGCCTCTACTTCCACTAAATTAGCTTCCCTAAAAAGTAGAGTGTCATCTGTGAATTGCACATGGGTGACTGGCTCTATGTCTCGGGACACCCAAATTCCCTTCTAGCTCCCTATCCTTTGACAATGTTGAATCATTTTCCCCAGTGCTTCTGCCATCAGAACAAACAGGCATGGGGACAATGGGTCTGCTTGCCTCAATCCTTGTGATATTTCAAAAAAACTACATAAAGATCCATTCACTATCACAGACATTCTTGGTGTAGAGATGCAATGGAAGATACCTTCAAGCCATTTCTTGCTAAAACCCATTTTTTCCAAGATCTTAAGTAGAAAGTTCCATTTAACTTTGTTGTAGGCCTTACTCACATCAAGTTTTATTAGCATACTTTTATGTCTATTCTGATTAATTGAATGGATTACTTCATTGACTAAGATGATGCTATCCGCTATTTCCCTTCCCGGTGTGAATCCATTCTAATTTTCAAAGATGATTCTTCCTAGTACTGGTTTGAGTCTATTTTCTATTGATTTAGCCAATATTTTGTAAACCGTGTTGCATAACAATATAGGGCTAACATCGCTTACCATCTTACATTGTGATTTGTTGGGAATGAGAGAGATTACTGTATTATTAATTTCGCTTACAAATTTATTCTTCTTTCTGAATTCTTTAATAATTTTCTAAACCTCCTTGCCCACAATAAACCAGCACTTTTGAAAGAAAAGGGCTGGGAAACCATCCGGACCCAGAGCTTTATCCGGATGTAACTGGAAAGCTATGTTTTTAACTTCCTGCTCTATAAAAGGTTTCTCTAGATCTTCTTTTTCTTCATCATTAAGTATTTGGTTTATGCAACTTGTGGCTAGGTCAATATCCTTCCAATCAAACCCTTCCTCAGATGCCAAGAAGTTTTTGAAGTAGTTCACTACCTCCTCCTCCATCTCTTCTAGTTTCTTTAAAATAACTCCATTTTTGTTAATGAGTTCTGAAATTTTGTTTGTCATTCTTCTAGCTTTTACTGAAATGTGGAAAACTTTAGTTTTTTTGTACCTAGCTTCCAACCAAACTTCTCTAGCTTTATTCCTCCAGTACTCTTCTTCTCTAGCTAGGAGGTCATCCCATTCCACTAATAATTCTTTCTCTTTCTTATAGTCACTTTGAAACATCCCATCCTTTATTACTTTTTGGTTTAGTACCTCCAATGCTCCCTCTACTCTCTCCTTTTTCTACAAATATGTCCTTAAATGTGTCTTTATTCCATTCCCTTAGCCTTTTCTTGATGTGTGCCAGTCTCTTGCAGAAAACATAACTCACCGATCCTCCACTTCTAGGAATCTCTAACCACCACTTCCCAATCAGCTCTAACAATTCCTCTCTTCTCCACCACATCTTTTCAAATTTGAAATATGATTTCCTAGGTTTGATTAGTGAGCTAATTTCTAACTTGATGGGATAATGATCTGATAGAGAACAAGGCAAAATACTTGATTCTATTCCTAAGTGTGTTTCCAACCAATTCATGCTACACAGATATCTATCCAATCTTTTTGCAATATTAGTAAAGCCTTCCCTTCTATTGGTCCAAGTGAATCTGCCTCCTTTAGGTGAGAAATCTATTAAGCTCCCCTCCTCCACAATATCCCTGAAGTCTTTTGCTGCATTATTTTCTATTCTTATAACTCCTCTTTCTTTCTCTAAAAATAAAATTGTATTAAAATCTCCTCCTAATATCACTCTTTCTTCCCCCATCCATTGGATTCTGCTTAGAATACTTTTCCATACTTCTCTCTTCTCCTCTGTCTTGATAGGACCGTATACACTAAAAATCTAGAATGTCATATTACAATGAAACATGATAACTTTACCTAGAATCTAATTTTGGCTTACCTCAATATCTCTGATATCTACCTTAGATGAATTCCACATTAAACCAGCTCCTCCCATTGTACGCCTCGGATCGCCGAATACACCTGTAAGTGGCCTACAATGTCTTAAGAAATTTGTATCTTCTTCTTGAATCAATCTAGTCTCCTACAATAAAATTATATCTAACATCAACTTAGAGAGGTGGCATGTGACTATGCACCTTTTGTTAGGGGCATTTAAGCCCGTAACATTCCATGATAGTATTTTCATGGCTTCCCAAGGGAGGTGCTACCTCACTTGGATCTTAGCATGTATTTTTTTATGCTCAGAAGTCCTTTGTTTGCTGCATACTCCTTTCCTTTTTCCTTATCGGTCTTCCTTCCTAGCTTCTTTCCTATTCCTAGATTTCCTCTAGCTCCTCTTGCACCAGTTTGGCTAATATGTCTAGGGTCAATTATGCCAATCTCCTCCCTATCCTCCATAAACTCCTCATCCTCCGACCAAGTTTCATTTGTCCTCTCTGCTGCTTCCAAAGTTTCCATTACTACCTCTGGATTGGAATCCTCTTTGACTTCCTAGATTCCTTTGCTTGCCAAATCCTCCGCCTTACCTAGAGAAATAAATTGCTCAACAATCTCCTTCCTATGTTCGGGTTTTTTTGGAAGATCTTGGGCAGAGTTTTACATTTGTCTCTACTTCCAGGTTTGAATCCTTCTTTTTTTCCTTTGTCAAAGAAGCTAGTTCCCTGTTTGAAGATTCAGCTGATACTCCTAGTTCCCCTTCCACGCCATGATAATTTAAATTTTCTTTTTGTGGTTCTAGAGTCTTCAATTCCTCAGTTTGTTTATTATTTTCTGATTCCCTTATTTATTTTCTAGGGCATCTTGCTTCCATATGTCTTCTTCTTTTGCACTCAAGCAAAAAGAACTTTTCCTTCTCGAGTTCGATGATCTATTCCCATATTTCGGCTAAAGTGATTAATTTTATTTTCCTTGGGATTTTCTTTATTGCTATCAGATTGATTCTTGCATAATAAATTGAATTGTTGTTTCCCATATCCAAATCCACCGCGTTCCCTAGGGTATCCCCAATATGATATAAACATCCTCCTGACCAGAATTGAAATGGAAGATTATATAACCTTATCCAGATTGGTTCTTTATATGGATCGAAATTGTTCGGATTGAAATTTGGTCTCCATTTCTGCATATAGATGTAATCTAGCCCTATCTTCAATGGCAATTTTTCTAGAATTTTGTTCCTTTCAGTCTCCCCTTAGAAGTCGACAACAAAGAATTGTTTAGGGTTGAAATGGACAATCTCTACCTTTTCCCAATTTTCTCCAATCCATTCCTTGATTTGCATCTTGGATATGTTCCTCCCTATTACTCTTCCTATAATTGTTGTTTGCTCCAGGGCTTCAATATCTTTATCAACTTTTTCTTTAACGTTTATTTCTATTTCCTCCTCCTGTTTTGTGTCTACCTTTCCTTTAGTGATGTCTGCATAGCTTCTTCTTTCTCTATTAATGGGAATTGAATTGACTCCTTTCGTGGCATAAGGCACATTTCCCTTACTGCTAATAAGGGTTTCCTCTCCAAAATTCTTTTTGCCAACTTCTTCTGTAAACCAATCTCCCGCCTACTTTTTTGCTTCGTCCTACTTTTTTTCTCTGTCCATATTCACTCAGGCTCTTTATATATATATATATATATATATATATATATGTATGTATGTATGTATGTGTATATATATATGTATGTATATATATATATATGTATGTATATATATATATGTATATATGTATATATATATGTATATATGTATATGTATATATATATGTGTGTATGTATATATGTATATGTATATATATATATGTATATATATATATGTACATATATATACATATATATATGTATATATATATTTCTTTGTAGTTGTGTTCCTCTATTGAATGTAAGACTTTGTAGCCCTATGGATAGGCACTTGTCTGAGTAGCCTATGATCACCCAATATTCAATAAAAAATAATACATTCATCTTTAGACGCAATAGTAATTTTATGCATCCTTAGTGTGTAAGGTTGCCTTCATAAACTATATAGGGGTCTTGTAACAACCAGCTATTCTTAGGTTAGTGAAAAATTTGGGACTAAGAAAGTGATTTTAGTTTGGTTGTTCATCTATTTTTAGTTGTTCATCTGGTTTTGATATTAACACCTTCTTAGGTATACCCCTTTGGAATATTCATGTAGAGTTTAAGCTGAACTCAAAGAGAAAAGGAGTGTACCCACTCTTATTAGTTGTCCAAAATCCCCCTCAACATGTTGATAAACCTTTTTCAATCACCTTGATGACACCCCTATCCTAGGTGATTTTTGAAATGTTTTAAGTTTTTGGGTTAGAGTCATTTTGGGAAACAACAAGAAAAATAATGCATAATAGATAAGTTTGGTTTATTATGTCAAAGGGATTTTGTCATAATCCTTGTAGAGTAAATAGAAAATATAGAAATCGGGGAATATGCAAGCCCTGGTAGTAGCATGGATAGTTGTAGTAGTATAGATAGAAGCATAGATTATAGAATGATAATTCTCAAAAGGATTTTGGATTTACCCTGCTTTGTTGTAGCTCAAGCATATAGGCTGAGAAAAACTATTAAAACTTTGTTTAATTTTGTTAAATTTAATATAAAGGGAGCTGTCCCCCTGACTAATATCAGAAAAATGTCATTTTATAATGTTTGAATATTATATTTTTCTTAAAATTTATCACCAAGTATTCTTTTTTTTTTTTATGATATAAAGAAATCAATTATTTAATTCTCTCTTTAATAAAAGGTGTGAACTATTTAAGTTTATCATTAAATTAAAGACATTTATTTTTCTCAATTTTTTATAGATATGTGGGGGCATCTCCCATATATTCAAAGTTCAAATAGGTTGGACCCACATAATATAGTGCCCAACAAAGTGCATCAGACACTTAAAGGGGTGCATTATAGTCCTTAATACCAATTTTGGAGTGAGATCATAGATTCATCTTATTGATAGTTGCATCTTTTGTTACATCCCCAACTCATGATTTAGCCTAATCTCACATTTATGTTGTAAACAGAATGATTAATCTTCCTTTGATGCGATTAATTGGATGATTAATTTTAGCTTAATGATTTTATGTTTGTGGAAAATATCAAGTAGAATCATTGATTACAGGGACATCGATTAATGATTACATAAGACATGAGATTATTTGTTGCCAAGATTATTTATCATAATGGTTTATGAATTAAATGATGATACACTAATCATGATTATATGGTTGTAAGTGTAACCAGGAAAATAATCTTCCTTTGAGGATGGAAGTACAGTATCACCGAGGAAGAAGGAAAAAGATGTTCAGAACATATCAAAATGCCATTGGAGTATCGAATTGATTATTCATGAACTGAGTAAGTCAAGGTGAGTATAAGTATTTTATCCTTCCAAGTCAATTTTGATTCAAATAAGGTTGGTAAAGTCATGTTAGGGTCTCTCAAAGTTATTTACATCACATCGACTAAGTGATTTTCTTGGAACATTCTTGTAGTTGATAGTAAGCTTGTGTGATGTCTAGTTTTCCTATGTTTATGTAACTTTTCTTTACTAAACCTTGTTTTTATAATTTAAATATCTTATCTATGTCTAATATAGAAAATTGGAGGAGGAAGATTCAACTCCATAATCCTATCATTATCCTATCATTATGTTACCACCTTTACAATGATATCATAGATAAGTAATACCCTAGATTATTTGAGATCCTTATAGTATCATTTCATTATAAATGATAGTGTGTGAGACATGTATATGTCTTTAAGTGGTTGAGCACTTTGTGATGTAAGCTTTTATATTATGTCACCAACTGTACCACTATCCACGATGAGTGGAGGGAGTGGTAACAGTGGTAGAGTTTACCACAAGCTCAAATAATTGTCTTAACTCCCCAATGCAAAGTAATTTCTAGTTATCTTAGATTCTTTACCCATAGGTGACAAGATACCCACAAGGGAAAAAGCCACACCCCACATCGAAGGAGGTAGATTTCATGGGGTGGGGAGAGTTTAACATGCAAAGTATAGAACCTTTTCAAGGGGATGGGGCATTGTGGTTGTTATCGGTTATCTATCTGGACAAAGAGAGCTCAAAAGGGAAAGATATAGATTAGCTCTTCATTGTTTGTGAACTCGCGAAGGAAAGCAAACAATGAACCTCAGCTAGACATAACTCAGTTTCAAACCATTTCCTAAGGTAAGACTATTAATACAATCATATTCATTTTGTAGAATACAGAGCATTCGTATAATAATATATTATAGACATAGTGGTCGTAGGCCAATCATGTATTGCCTTTTGATGATGATAATATGTGTATAACCACATTACAACCTTTAAGGCCGAAGAGTTAAAAAGAATGTGTTTTAGTCTATCTAAAGAACTGTATTCTTTGGTTATTACATTGAGGCCAAAAGGCTAAATACCTATGATTACTGTTGTAATAGTCTCAAGTTCTCGAAGTTGATAAGGTTAAGAACAAGTAACATTTTTTTTATAAGCACTATATTATGATTCCATTCTTGGTAGGTAGAATGACATAACCACAAATTATTACCTTCAAGAAGGATGTGAGCCTTCCAATACCAAACCCTAAGCCTATCATTAGGATGATAGTTGGTGCCTCAAGAAGAGGTAATAGAGTCTAGAAGAAGGTCGATGGCCATACATTTGAACAATGAGATATTCTTGTCAACCTTGTCTTTAACAGTATTTAAACTATAAGATAGTCAAGGAATTTATAAGGAAAAAGGTACACCTTATGTTTATGAAAGTTAACACTATTCCTTTGGAAGTAAGTTATTTGTGATTTAGAAAGAGTAGCAAGACTTATCTTTCCATGATTT
Source organism: Cunninghamia lanceolata (assembly GCA_027924645.1). Classification (NCBI taxonomy): domain Eukaryota; kingdom Viridiplantae; phylum Streptophyta; class Pinopsida; order Cupressales; family Cupressaceae; genus Cunninghamia; species Cunninghamia lanceolata. The sequence goes on from BSBN01000144.1 coordinate 7,820,499, forward strand.
AATACTAGTTTATTATTGATAAATTTTTCTTAAGGCTACATTGAGTTTATGTCAGCTTTTGCATGTCAATGAGTAAACTCTGATTCATTATTACTATCATTTCCATGCATGGAAGAATTGAAAATGAGTGTGATAACTTTGTAATAGAGTACGTATTATGTATGTCTCTTTTCTTATGGAAAATCTTTGTGGATGAAGCTAAGGGTTTCAAGAAACCATTTGAATTGTTTTGACAAATGGTGGACATAATATTGATGACTATTGGCCTACATCAGCAAGTCATATAGTCAATATGGAATCGATGAAAACCTTAAACACAAGTAATGATAGAAAAACACAGACTGAGAGTGGTCTTTTAAAATTAGAAACTATGAACATGCAATTGAAGGTAAAGAAAAATGGGAATAGGGTGACATGAAGTCACAGGTTCCCTATATCACAAAAAGAAAAATAATCAATAGATGTACTCCTAGAAACCAAAGTCAAAAGTCTAGGGAAGATGGACTGAGGGTGAAATAAACCCAACTTTTCTACTATGACCTAGGAAGGTCAAAATTCAACACTGTAGGATGAGACAGCTTCTATGTTGAGTTAAGGCATGTGAACATTTGACTATATTCATTACAAAATGTCATGTATATAAATCTTTGGCCAAAGTAATGCATTTGTCTATGCATGCATTAGTCAGTTCATTGTGCTCCAGATGGCACAATGCTTCCAATAGTGTCATACTTAGAGTGGATCTATAGTTGTATGACTGTGAAGTATTGTGAAGGATAGAACACCAGATACTCATATGGAAAACCAATCTATTCCTCATATCTATTCCCTTCGTGAAGGGTAGTGTTGCTTCCAGGTAGGAAGTTATGTGGGGGACTGCAAGTTTGTGGTTGGAGGAAAAGCTCTTGGGTGATGCTCTCCTTTCCAAGTAGAAGACTAGTTGAGGCTTAAGAAGATAGATGTCAAAGTTTTAGATACAGTACATTATCCTATATGACTTGATATTCATCATTATGTATAATTTATCATTGATGCTATGAGTAGAATATTGTAAATGTATAGTGAAATTAAATCAATAATATGTTATCTTTGGCGCGATTGTAAATTTTTAGTTTTGATGTGTCCAGAAAAGATATGCATATTGATTTTGATTATCATCTTAATTATTATTTTTTTCACTTTGATTATGCTAATCATGATTTTAGACTTAATGATGATTAAATTGGTTAATTTTGGATTAACAAGAGTTGGCTTGTTACATATGGTATCAGAGCTACCAGGTTTAATACATGGACCTATGAGCTCACTACATGACATTTCTCTCTCTCTCTCTCTCTCTCTCTCTCTCTCTCTCTCTCTCTCTCTCTCTCTCTCTCTCTCTCTCTCTCTCCCCCCCAACATTAATGGTTGCTAATGTTTGGATGTTCTTATGCCATAATGGTAAGAATAAGAATGACACCTAGAAAGAAGGTAACAGAAAATGGATGTTATCTTAAGTCTTTGAGGGAATGTGCCTCAAGAATGAAACGCCTTGAACAAACTAGTTGTTTGGTAGGTGCATGGTTGGATGATGATGAAACCTTCCCTAATGTTCTTAAATACATCCAGTAGAAGATAAGGAAAGTAGTTAGGATTAGTGATCATATCTCTAAAAATGAATTAGTGAAACCCTCTATACCTAAAGAACCCATCTTGGAAAGTGATCTTAATAATCCTAATGTTACTTAGGAGGTTGTGGATGAGTGCCTACGAGTACGTCCACCTCCTAAAACTGATTTGATAAATCCCAAGAATGAGAAATGAACTTGGGAAGATATCCTAATTAGATAATCACTTGCAGTAGCAAGATGTAAACAAAAAAAATTGTAACTATGGATGGATTATATGCAATCTATGGAAAACCATAATGCATTTTGAAATTTTAGCAAATCTTTCCTTTCTTGTGAAAGATTACTTGAATGAGAGTGAATTTACATCTATGAATGGATTCAATGTTGTGAAAAACTAATTGAATGATCAATTTGCAAACTTCAGGAGAAGTAGATTGCAACACAGTTTAGACAAGAACCAATTTATGGGAGATAGCAAGGAAGAAGGGCAACCTTTAGGCCACTCTGAATCTAAACATGACTAGATCCTTGCTATGCTCCAAGAGACAAGAGTGATAATTGGAACTCTCAAGCAGGAGGTCAGGGGTCAACATAGACCTAGGTGAGAAGCCTATTATGGGGTTGATGATGACATGAGGACACCACCCAAAGTGAATGCGGAGAGAATAACTCTATGGCTAGACATGAAGAGGATAGAAGAAGCCACTTGACTTTGGAATTATCCCAATATATGAAAAAGGTTATGCCTCCCAAGTTTGATGGGTCCACAAAGGCATGGCTTACAAACATGGAAAAAAACTTCAAACTAAGAAATTATACTGAAATCACCAAATCGGTATGGGGAGCATACTAGTTAGTGGGTGAAGCATCCACATGGTGGATGAATAAGAAAATGGAGTTAGGCTTGAGGTCTATGATTTTAACCTAGGATAGGTTTGTGGAACTCTTTAGGAAAATATGGTTGCCTCAGCTGTATTATGGCCAAAATCTTATATATTTTTAGAATCTAAAATAGTGTGATTTAACTGTGAACAAATATTGGGAAAAGTTCACTCTCATACTCAAGTATGTTCCGCAATATCAACAGGATGAAAGGTTTCACATCTGAAAGTTTATTCTAGGATTGAACACCAAGATTAGGGAAGAAGTTGATGTGCATGGTCCCACCTCAATGGACTAGGTTTATGAAAAAGCTATTAAACAATAACAAAATTTGAAATCTATGTCTTCTTACATGGAAAGGAATCAAAAAAGGTATAACTAGTCTCAAACCTCCCAATCCTCTAAGAAAAAGGGTAAAAAGAAGGACTTTTTGGAGAAAAAATGATAAAGGGTCCAAGAATAAGAAAAATGAATCCAAGAGGAAAGGTAGGAAAATAATAACTCCAAGAAAAAATGAGATAATTCTAGAAAGTCTCATGAGAGGTGAGGGCCCATGGGAGGATGTTATACATGTGGCATAGATCATTATGCCAACTAGTGTCCTAACAAGACGCACAAAACTCAATTACGAGGGAATCCATTACCTTCCCAACAGGCAGCATTCCAACAAGCATAGATGCAGCCCTAGATAATAAGCAAGATGAATATTAAATCAATCCCATTGAAACTATAGGTATTTTATCTAGTTTCCCAATTTCAATTTTGATAGATACTAGTGCTACAGAATGTTTTGTTTCCCTAAAAGTTTTAAATAAAATTTCTAGAAAAGTTGGATACATGGCAAACACTTGGTCAGTTGAATATGCAAATTAGACCAAAGATCAAGTAGATCAGTGCTTGTTTGAGGCTAAGGTTGAACTTCAAAGTTTCTCCACTGGGGTGAACCTTTATGTAGACCCATTAGGCTCATATGATGTTATCCTTGAGATAAACTAGTTATGGAGACACCAGGCTAAGGTAGACTATTATGCCAAAATATTAGAATGTCTATATGACATAGGGAGTAAAGTACTACAAGGAAACCCTAGTGAGGTCAAACTAAGACAAATTCCTACCCTATGAATGAAAAGAGCTCAAAGAAAAGAATGTCAACTTTTTGCTGTCAAAATGGAGAAACTAAATATTATTGAGGAAAGTAATTTTCAAGATGATTTAATGTCTTATGAATCTCAGAAACTCAAAGGAGTTGAGAAGAGGGAGTCCATAGATTAGAAGAGATCAGATATGGATAGGTACCCTTTTCTTAGAGATTTTGAGGAAGTGTTTTTGGATGAACTACCAGGATTACCTCCTAAAAGAGATTTTGACTTCTCTATAGATATAATTCTAGGATCGGAACCTATATCTAAAGCTCCATACAAAATGACCACAAGTGAGTTAATGGAGCTAAAGGCTCAATTACAAGAATTGTTTCATAAAAGATTGATAAGGCCCAGTGTGTCACCCTGGGGAGCACTAGTAATATTTGTGTAAATGAAAGATGGTACATTGCAGTTATGAATAGATTAGTATATGTTAAATAAAGCAACAATAAAGAGGAAATACCCATTGCCCTACGTTCATGATCTTTTGAGTCAAATGAGAGGAGAAACTATGTTTTCTAAGATCAATCTTTGATATGTGTACCATTAATTGTGGTGAAAGGATGAGGATATTCATGAAACAACCTTTAGAACAAGGTATGGGCATTACGAGTTCACTGTTCTGCACTTTGGGTTAACAAACACACCTATAACATTCATGAACTCAATGAACAATGTGTTTAGAGACTTCTTGGACAAGTTTATCCTAGTTTTTCTTGATGATATCCTAATCTACTCTAAGAATGGGGAAGAACACCTTGAGCATTTAAGGATTGTTCTTCAGAACTTGAGAGAGCATAAACTATATGGAAAGCTCTCCAAGTGTACTTTCTTTCAAAAGGAAGTGTAGTATTTGGGCCATATAATTTCAACTAAGGGAATAGCTGCGGACTCAACCAAGATTAAATCCATATTGGAATGGCCAGCACCAAGGAATGTATAGGAGGCTTGATGTTTCATGGGCCTAGCAGGATACTATAGGAAATTTGTTAAAAACCTTTCAAAAATTTCTTATCCTATTATTTTTTTATAGAGAAAAGGCAAGATGTTTGAGTGGTCAGACAAGTGCCAAGAGGCATTTGACCAACTAAAAGAAAGGTTGATTTTAGCAACTATTTTGAAAGTACCTGACCCAAAAGGTCATTTTGTAGTCATTATTGATGCCTCAGGGGAAGGCTTAGGTGGTGTACTAGTCTAGGATAGACAAGTCATTGCATATGAATCTAGGAAATTTAAAACTTATGAACAAAACTATGACCCTCATTATCTAGAATTAGCAACAGTAATACATGCTCTGCAAATGTGGAGGCATTGCTTGCTTGGAAAATCTTTTGAACTAAAAATACACCACCAAGGGCTTAAATATCTATTTACTCAACCACATTTAAATTCTCACCAAAGAAGGTGGTTAAAGTCAATCTCAGATTATGATTTTGAGATTAAATATATTCAAGGCAAGGAAAACTAAGTGGTAGATGCCTTAAGTAGGAGAAGACATATCTCCTCAATGATCTCCATAGATTCTAATATTAAGAATTAGGTATTACAAAAGTCTAAAGGAGATGATTTTTAAGAGAAGGTAAAACATGCCCTTTTGGAGAATCCCTAGAATCCAAAATATGATGGATTTTACCTTGAACCAGCTTGGTTATTAAGGTATAAAAGAAGGATGTATGTTCCTAACTTTGAGGAGTTAAAGAATATGGTGTGGAAAGAGGTTCATTTTGCACCCTATTCTAGACATCCTGGAGTAACAAAGTTACTAGCTGATGTGAAACCCTTATATTTCTTGAAGGGAATGAAGAGGGATGTTGCAAGATTTGTAGCTACATGTCTAGAATGCCTGGGGGTGAAGGTGGAACACCATCACCTGGTAGGATTATTATACCCTCACGAAATTCTAGAATGGAAGTAGGACTATTGTGCAAGGAATTCCTATGTCAAGGAATAGGCACAATGCTATTCTAGTTATGGTGCATACACTCACCAAAGCAGTACATTTTATTCCTGGGATTTTAACAGATGGGCCACCCATCATAGCTTGCAAATTTGTGCAAGAAATTTTTAGATTGCATGGTATTCCTGAGAAGATTATCTTAGATAGGGATGCCCATATGACATCAAGATTTTGGCAACCCTTGTTCTCCTCACTTGGAACCCAGTTGAATAAATGTCATGCTTATCATCCCAAGATGGATGGCCAAACTAAAAGGGTAAACCAAGTGCTAGAAGATTTATTGAGAATGTATTGCACGGACTAGCAATACAAATGGGAAGATTATCTTCCACGAGTGGAATTTGCCTATAATAATTCCTATGATTCTATGATTAACAACTCCATTTGAAGCATTATATGGAAGAAAGTACCAAACCCCTATAATCTAGGATTAACTAGAAGATAGGGTTAGCCTTGGTCTAGAAATTTTGCTAGAAATGAAAGAGTAAGTCTATATGATTAAGAAAAGGCTAGCGGAAGCCAATGATAGGCAGAAAAGTTATGTGGATGCTAAATGCATCACAAGGCATTTCTTAGTGGGAGAAAAATGCCTTCTAAGGGTCAAACCCAAAAAGAGCTCCATAAAGTTTAGAAAGACATACAAATTGGCTCCTAGATATGTAGTTCCTTTCAAAGTTCTCAAAGAGGTCAATATAGTTGCATACATGATTGCTGAGTCACCATCTTTTGCCATTTTGCATAATGTTTTCCATGTTTCCTATTTGAAAAAGTTTATTTTAGGAGATAATCACATTTCTATTCTTGATTGGAATGCTATATAGGTGAAGGACCCAGGGGTGGTAGCAATTGAGCCCATCAAGGTGCTTGAAACACGTAAGCTATGCTTACGTAACAAAGAGGTAACTCAATCCAAGGTCCAGTGGGACCAATATGTAGAAGAAAATGCCACCTGGGAGAACTATGAGGATATTTATGCAAGATTTTCCCATCTCTTTTAAAACTCTTTACTATGTTGAGTAAACACTTTTCATTATGTTATTTTGACTTTTATGAGGATATTTATGCAAGATTTCCCCAACTCATGATTTAGCCTAATCTCACTTTTATGTGGTAAATAGAATGATTAATCCTACTTTGATGTGATTAATAGGATGATTAATTTTAGATTAATGATTTGATGTTTGTGGAAAATATCATGTAGAATCATTGATTACAGGGGAATTGATTGATGATTATATAAGACAAGAAATAATTATATGTTGCTAAGATTATTTTATCATAATCGTTTATGAATCAAATGATAATACACTGATCATAATTATATGGTTGTGAGTGTCACTAAGAAAATAATCTTCCTTCAAAGATTGAAGGTGAGTATCACCAAGGAAGAAGGTACTAGATGTTCGAAACATATCAGAATGCCATTTGAGTATCGAATTAATTATTCATGAACTGAGTAAGTTAGGGTGAGTATAATTATTTTATGCTTACAAGTCAATTTTTATTTCACTAAGATTGGTAAAGTTGTGTAAGGGTCTCTCGATGATATTTACCTCAAATCAACTAAGAGATGTTCTTAGAACATTCTCGTAGTCGATAGTAAGTTTGTGTGATGTCAAATTTTCCTATGTTTGTACGTAACTTTTCTTTACTAAACCTTGTGTTTATCATTTAAATATCTTATCTATGTCTAATATAGTGAACTGGGGGAGTAAGAATTGACCCCATAATTGCATGATTATTTTACCACCTTTACAATGATATCATAGCTAGGTAATACCCTAGATTATTTGATATCCTTATAGTATCGTTTTATAATAAATGATAGTATGTGAGACATGTCTATGTCTTTAAGTGGACAAGCATTTTGTGGTGTACACTTTTATATTATGTCACCAATTGTACCACTATTCACGATGAGTGGAGGGATTGGTAATGGTGGTAGAGCTTACCACAAGCTCAAATAATTGTCTTAACTCCCAACTGGAAAGTAATTTCTGGTTACCTTGGAGTCTTTACCCATGGATGACAAGATGCCCACTAGGGAAAAACCCACACCCCACTTCAAAGGTGGTGGATTTTGTGGGGTGGTGGGAGTTTAACATGCAAAGTATAAAACCTTTTCAAGGGGATGGGGCATTGTGGTTGTCGTTGGTTATCTATCTAGGAAGAGAGAACTTAGAAGGGAAAGCTACAAAGTACCTCTGCATTATTTGTGAGCTCATGACAGAAAGTGAATAGCAGACCTCAACTGGACATAACTTAGTTTTAAAGCATTTTCTGAGGTAAGACTATTAATACAGTCATACTTTCTTTGTAGAATGCAAAGCATTCATATGATAATATATGATAGACATAATGGTCGTAGGCCAACAATGTATTCCCTTTCGATGATGATAATATGTGTATAACCACATTACGGCCTACAAGGCTAAAGAGTTAAAAAAAAATGCGTTTCAGTCTATCTAAAGAACTGTATTCTTTAGTTATTACATTGAGGCCAAAAGGCTGAATATCTATGATTATTGTTGTAACAGTTTCAAGTTCTCAAAGTTGAGAAGGCTAAGAACAAGTAACACTTTGTTTATAACAAGTGTGTTATGATTGCATTTTTGGTAGGCCAAATGCCATAACCACGAATTATTACCTTCGAGTAGGCCATGAGCTTTGCAATACCAAACACTGAGCCTATCATTAGGTCGATAGCTGGTGCCTCAAGGAGAGGTAACATAGTTTACAAGAAGGTCGATGGCCATACATTTGAACAATGAGATATTCTTGTCAACCTTGTCTTTAATAGTATTTAAACTACAAGATAGGCGAGGCACTTATAATGAGAAAGGTAGACCTTATGTTTATGAAAGTTAATACTATTCCTTTGGATGCAAGCTATTTGTGATTTAAAAAGAGTAGAAAGACTTGTCTTGCCATGGTTTAAAACTAGTTTATTATTGATAAATTTTTCTTAAGGATACATTGAGTGCATGTCAGCTTTTGTATGTCAATGAGTAAACCCTTATTCATTATTACTATCATTTCCATGAAGGAAAGAATTGAAAACTGGTGTGATAACTTTGTAATAGAGTACATATTATGTATATGTAGATTTTGTTATGGCAAAGCTTTGTGGATGAAGCTAAGGGTTCCAAGAATCCATTTTAATTGTTTTGACAAATGGTGGACCTAATATTGATGACTATTGGCCTACATCGGCAAGTTGTATAGTCGATATGGAATCAATGAAAACCTTGAACATAGGTAACCATTGAAAAACTTAGACTAAGAGTGGTCTTTTGAAATTGGAAACTATGAACATCTAATTGAAGGTAAAAGAAAGGGAATAGCCTAATGTGGAGTCAGAGGTTCCCTTTATCACATAAAACAAAATAATAAATAGATGTACTCCTAGAAACCAAAGTCAAAAGTCAAAGGAAGATGGACTAATGGTGAGATAAACCCAAGTTTTCTACTATGACCTAGGAGGGTCAAAATTGAACACTATAGGATGAGAAAACTTCTAAGTCAAATCAAGTTGTGTGAACATTTGACTACATTCATTGCAAAATGTCATGTATATAAATCTTTGGCTAAAGTAATTCATCCATGTCTCCATGCATTAGTCAGTCATTGTGCTCCATATGGAACAATGCTTCCATTAGTATCATACATAGAGTGGATCTATAGTTCTATGACCATGAAGTATTGTGAAGGACACAACACTAGATACTTAGATGGAAAACTAATCAGTTCCTTATATATATATTCCCTTCACACAAGGGTAGGGTTGCTTCCAGGTAAGAAGATGTGCAGGCGACAGCCGGTCTTTGGTTGGAGGAAAAACTCTCAGATGATGCACTCCTTTCCAAGAAGAAGACTAGCCGAGGCTTAAGAAGATAGATGACAAATTTATAGATATAGTACATTATCCTATATGGCTTGATAATCATCATTATGTATCATTTATCATTGATGCTATGAGCAAAACATGTTAAATGTATAGTGAATGTAAATCAATAATATAATATCTTTAGCATGATTGTAAATTTTCAGTTTTGATGTGTCCAGAAAACATATGCATATTAATTTTAATTGTCATATTTATTATAATTTTTTTCATTTTGATTATGCTAATCACGATTTTAGGCTTATGATGATTAAATTGGTTAATTTTGGATTAACAAGAGTTGGCTTGTTACATCTTTTTAAAGCATTTATTTGTTTTTCTTATGCACCACTTTTCATTCTAAGTAAGGCAAAGAAGACTAATCATTTATTATAGACATGCATCCCTCATCATAATGTATTGAGACATTGATAGAATCCAATTGGGCCTCCATTTGTGATTCATTGCTTTTTACAAGGGATAATGTCTTATCCAAAACTAAAGGAGATTTCTTTGATATCAGTGTCAGCTTCGTGAGTTGTTCAGTTTTCATTTTATCTACTTGATTCGGTGAAGAGAAAGATTGAGGATTCTCCAAAGGTCCCTCCACCATGTAATGTTGTGGAAGGGCATCTTTCCACGAAGTAGCATGATTGCCTAAAATGTGATTGGAGTTGAGACATTCTATAGCAGTGTACTTTGTTACATAACACCGATAGCATTGGAAGGGCAAGCCTTCATAGTCTATCATCTAAGACCAGATGTGCTTAGTAGTTTTAAATGTAATTTATATAGGAAGTGCCTTCAACATGTCAAGATCCACAAGAATTTTTGCAAAGGTTGTATGTGTGAAATCCAAAGTATCATGCTCAATCACCAAAAATCAAGAGAATTACCAATAGCTTCGAAACATGGATCAATCTAGAATTGAAGTGGAAGGTTTGGAAGATGAATCCACATATGTTTAACCTTGAAGGACTCAGTATCTAAGGGTTAAATTTTAGATTCCATGGTTTAAGCAGAAGTACATTCTAGCCCCAAATCCATTATTTTCTACATATTATGGCATCATGATCCCGCTCACAATAAAAGGCAATAATAAGAAGCCACAGCCACAAGGGTAGATTTCAAGGTTGCCTTCCAAGAGAGGCCACCATGCATCGGTAATCCATTTGTGAAGGTTTGGTAGAGCAGACCACAAGTAGTTCAATCTACCGATTAGTTTATCTGCTACAAAAAATCCTTCTCTTTCAATGATTTCCTTTTTATTACTTCCTCGAAGAATAAGACAAGAGATTTAAACTCACATATAATAGGGCCTATATTTTTCCTCTTGCATTGAATATGGGTCAATCCATGACACTTGGGAAACCTAAAAAGAAGCTATTATGATATTACTTAAACCTAGAGATCTTGGGTTGGGGCGTGAGTCCTAGGTAGGAGGCCCAAAATAAGGGCAAAAAGATCTATCCTTCAAAGAATAACATTGTGGATTGCCCTTGCATGTTGCCACATTAAGGGTGTCATGAGACTTGGAGCTATCTAAAGGAAGATTTTTGTAAAGGAGATAAAAATGGTTAACATAAACCCTAAATTAACTAAATTGACTAAATTGTTTTATCCCAAAATATTAATATTATATCATTTTTGACATATATATTATTTTATATTTATGTTATGGAGTTAAAAATGAAAACATGTCTTTTTACCTCCTCATATAGCTCCTACATCCCTGTGATAACATTATACATTCAAATTATTCTTCCTGATGCAAAATCCCTCGAAACCAATGCAAATTGGGAACTAGGGGCCTATATTCTACCTTACCCCAAACCAAAAAGGTGCCTTGGGACATGGGTGCCTATACCCAATTCCTCCCTGATTGGTTAGGGAAAATTTAATTATATGTTAGCATAAGACCTTTAAAAAGGTTTCTCTTTGTGGATTCTTTTGGTTAATTTGACGAATGTTAGGGGGAAAGCATATATAAATGTGTTTTTAAATTCATTATGAACCTAGATAGAGAGAGCCAACTTGAAGCATTGGAATAAGGAGCATTCAAAGTAGTCATTGTGATTCTAGAGTAGATTTGTATTGTCATTGTGAGTGTTGTTGCAAGTTTTGATGTTATCATCTATCTCTCCTTATGAGTTGAAGAGCATTCATCCTCCTAAGGGTTTCATCACATAGGTGATATCATTTGTGTTTATCATCATTTGATTTCATCTTATTGATTTGTGTTTAGCTTCTGCCTTGGAAAGGCATGCTCTCTTTATCAAACAATGGTGTTGGGAAGATTGAATGTTATCCCAAGATTTGACTGAGGCAAGTCCCTAAACACCATAACCCCCAAACCCCTTTTCTTCTTGTATGCAAGTTACAGGTGTGAGATCTAGAAAAATGGAGACACGGGAAGGATAAGTAAAAATAAAGGTTTCAGGATCTAATAGAATTTTGTGAATATTCCTCTGTAAAAGACTTGGGTGCTTTTGAAACTATCCTTTTGTCTTAGCTAACATCAGATCTAGAATCAAGACAATCTCTGCATCATTTCTCCAGTTTACAATTTCTAGAAATTCCACATTTAAAGACTTGGGCACCTCCTTTGACATTCCATCTTCTGAGACATAGGTTATGATATCTTTCTAATCACTCTTGTGAAATTGGTTTGTGATTATCTACTGTACATCTCTGGTTATAATCAGATCTTTACAAATCTAGGGTTTAATGCATTGATTGACCTAAGGTTTGGTAAAAAGATCAATTAAATCAAATCTTTCTATAGCACTCTTGAGTACAAGATCTGTAGCTAGGTCTACCTCCATTTGGTAGTGATTTGGCTTGGTTTTATCCTTAAATATTATTGTGGAAGAGGGTTTGATCTAGTGTGCATGTTAGTATTCTTCATTCCTCTTTTCCATACTTAACATTTTGGTGAACCCATAGCTTTGAACATTTGAATATTGCTGAGTGTTGAATTCATATGTTGCATTGATTCATATCATACTTATCATTATTCATTTGAAGATCTTCCATAATCTTGAAAAAAGTGAAAAAGTTAAGCATTCTAGGCTAGAAAAAGGCCTAGTTTTGCATTGCTTTCATTGCATATGATAGAAAGATTTAAATTTCTAATTTTTACATCAGATATGATCCATATTATAGTATACAATAATTTCATGGTGTTGTACCTTTCATTGGAAGATATCATTTGGTAGGGTTTTATTAAAATTTACATCTTTCCTAAAACCTAGTCAATTTCAAAAGCTAGGGTTTGTAGTCAAAATCTTATTTAAGATTTTGCTTCCATCATAAACATTGAAATTCAGATCTAAAATCAATTTATAGCATATTTGCATCATTCATTTGATAATTTTACATCTTTTCATACCTTGGTTTGAAAATTCATATGTTTGTAAGTACACATTGTGTATTTCAACATAAGAAATTTGTCATCTCTTTAACATTTCTTGGCAAAAAATCTTAAAATTGTCTATATTACCTTTTTTGAAACACTTTTAACATCTTGATCACTCTATTTGTAGTGATACTATTGTGTTTTTTTTATCATTGAAGAAAGCTACGAAAAACCAATTTCCTCAAACTAGTGTTGTGGTGTACAAAAGTCTCTCATGTTGGTGGTACTTCATAAATGAATAGATCTGAGTATATATTACTATCCCAAGACATTTCATTATGGCATCTCCCAATTGTTTCTCTTTGGTATCTTTGCATGGATATATCAAAGATTTTGAAAGTTTTTTACAAATTCATTAATATGTATCATTATGTTTTGACTCATATACAATCCATGTATGATATGGATATCTTTAAATATTCTTCATTTGAAATCCTTGATTAAGTATTTGATTTTCATAACTTCATAACTCTCATGAAAGAATATCCTTTGATACTAAAGGACATTACTAATTTCATCTCCATGAACTATCATGAGAGAGATGATGGTGATAATTCTCCTTTTACTTCTACTACATGTCATAATGATACATGTAATGGTGACCTAGCTTTGCCTATTTCACCTTATGATTTGGATCTCTCTCCCAAATTTGTTCCCACTTGTGAGGAAAGTTTGGTACAAGAGGATGAAATCATTCATACACTCCTTAACATCACCTTACCCTCTCTTCATTCAAATTCTCTCCATTCAAAAGATGAAGTATTGGTGGATGAATAAAGGTATCTCACATTAAATCCTTTGGGGATGGATGCTAAGATGAATCAAAGTAAAAACAATGTTAATCTAATCATCAGTAATAGACTTATTCCACCCACTAAGGGGATAACAAATATCTGTAATAATGTTCCTAAAATCATACATGCATGGGGCACTTAATATGCCTCCTTGCTTCAAGCCAGTCATTACAGTTCAAGGTGCTCCAACACCACCTCAACCCTCAGGTTACATTCTCAATTTTACAAAAAAAATTACAAAAGGAAATCAAGTGTATCAAAATGTATCACAACAACCCTATTACAATGTGGTTGTTCACACATACAATATGCAAAATAATAAATAAAATAAACAACAGTTGAACACTCCTATCACTTTACCAACTTCTGAACCTACGCTTCCTCAACCACCTCATCTTACTCATAAAGTTGGTCAAAATTATGATCTTGTTGAACAAATTCATGTCACTCCTACTAAGATCTCTCTTTAGGAGCTCATACAAATATTGCCTACATACCACGAAATGATCCAAGAAGCTTTATAAAAGGTGATTGTACCACCCACTATTATAAATAAAGATGTAGTAGCTCTGTTAGATTGTATGCATGCAACAAAAACAAATATTCTATTTCAACAACATGAATTACAGTCAATTGAAGCTCAAAATCAACATGATCCTCTTATAATCTTTGTCACAACAAACAAAAAGTTGATAAAGCAAGTTATGATTGACAATGGATTAGCTCTTAATGTTTGTGGAATTGATTTTCTACATAAAATCAAGGTTGATACATCTTTAATCAAACCAGATAAACATAACATTCATGGCTTTGATAATGTTGGTAGGCAATCCTTGGGTACCATAACTTTACCCTAAAGGTTGGACCTATGACATTCTCTACCCTTTTCCATGTCATGCCTGGTGCACTTTCATATAACATTATTTTTGGTAGACCATGGATTCTTACCATATGGGCAATTCTGTCTACCCTTCATCAATTAGTAAAGTTTATTTACAAAAATAAAATTCACACCATCGAAGTCAATCTAAAGCCAGAAAGTTGCTTACATATTGAAGCACAAAGACAAGTTATCAATCATAAGACTCTAAATAATTTAAAATTTGATTCATCAATACCTCTTTCCATAGATAATGTTGTGCATGATTCTAAACCATCATCGAATGCATGTTTTGGTGATGATTGGGGTTCATTAGATTTTACAGTTACTTGTGTGGGGGGAATATAAACTCAATAATCCTGAAGCATCAAAAGTTACCTTGGTCTCATCCAAGAAATCTTTGGAAGCACATAAGCAACCTAAGGTTTCTTTAGTAGAAAAAAAGGCAATACTCTTACTTAAACTACAAAATATGAGACTTATGAGGCCCCACCTTCTAAAAAGATGGAGTCTCTCTATGGTCGCGGACTTCAAATCCTTTACAAAAATTGTGACTATTTAGGTAATGATTGTGGTATAAACCAACAAGGAGTCAAAGTACCTTTACAAGCTATTCCAATTAACTACTCAGTTGGTATTGGATACCATTCTTTGAAGCCCAATAATGCTTACCATCATCCTAGTCTTAATATTAATACAATATCAACAAGTCCATGACTAAATATGATATATCCTAAGATGATAGACATGGACTATCCACCAGGAAATATCTCATTGAAATGGGTAAATATTTCTCCTTCATTTAGCCACACTCAATGTAGCACCTATTCTAGTTGCTCTCAAGGCTGACCTCCTCCTAGACATATATGTTGATAGTGTTGTGTTGTGTTCCCCCATATTGTGTTAAATGTTGTTTTAGGTCTCCTTGGATGACCCTTGATACTCTTGTAAGGTCAAGAATACAAGGAGACCACCTCCGTTATGACACTTCCTCTATTTGTTTCTCTATTCTTCTATTTTATTCTCTCTTTTATTGCAATTGTTGTGTGTGGTGCCTTGGGGGAGTAACATTGTGGAAGATATCTTTTGGGTATCTTCCCTCATTGTGAACCTAAGTAACCTAAATTGTCTCCTCTCTCATTTTTCATGTTTTCATTCTTCTGTGGCTCTACTATGTAATCAATAAGCTCCACTCTATTGACCCCTTATCTTAGAACATCATATGATCATATCTCAACTTATTAGCACTAAATATCATGGATCTCATGCGTATAGAGCTCATAATATTGAATGGTAATTCTTGTGCCAACATGACTATAATGTGAGAGCACAATAAAACATAGGGCCATGAAATATAACACATGGTTGAGAACATAAACAAAAGGACACAAATTAGATATGGGGCAAAGTTAGAAGCTTGACCAAGGAATTTAATGGGGCGTATTATATTAAATCATAGATTGTTTATCATTATTTGGGCACCACAAAGTACAACAAAGGCTAGATAAAAGGGACACAAGATTTAGTGTAAATATAGGTGTCCTACATGAATGTGATGTATAATTAAGTTCCTTTTAGTGCTCCAAATTGAATTTTTCCTAAAATGATTTGTCCTTAAAGTGCCAATAATATACAAATGATGTTTGAATTCATTGGGTGTACTTCTTTTGAAACCATGCACATTAAATACCTTTCAATACTAAGACATGGAAAGCAAGCACATGAAATACATACCAAGTTGGCTCACAATGATTTTGAAATAGGAGAGTGAAAAATATTGAATTTGAATTTTTTAATTGCAAGGATCAATTACACATGGTGAGGGATTAATCATGCATGCCATGAGATTGACTCATGATAGCATGGTGCCAATATAAATTCATTGCTAGGTGTAATAAATGACTAATGTATAGAAGTATATAGATACGAATATAATAAAATCAAATGCATAAAGTATATACAAGTTAAGAGGAATGATAGATCAAATAATGAGTCTAACTTTACACAAGAATACATCAATTATCAATAGATAATTACATTAAAATATTCTATCAAAAGAAAGCTAAAACTAAATAAAAATTAGCATGAGTATGCAAATTTCACCATTACAAAATTATATACCATAATTTGATATCGAAAGAAACATTGAATCATTTCTCTAAATATAAATTCATCAAAATCATAAACCAATGCTAGACTTTCTTTTTCCATACAATAAAACTAATAATTAAAATCATTCCAAAATTAATATAAATAGGAATGACATGTACTTAAAAGATCACATTTTATAAACCAGCCAATGAGTTTGTGAGGAAAAGAGTGGCTATACTTTAATGGCCTATTTATTGTCATAACCTAACTAAGACATCCTTTGAATTAGAACAATTCCCTTTTTGCAGTAGACAAGGAAGAACTTTTTGGTGTGAAGACAATTTCAGACATGAACCTGCAAGAACACACAAGAAACAAATTTTAGTTGGTCATTCCTCTATTTCATCTACTTCTTGGCACATTTAAAACTTACATCCTACAATTTCTTTAGCACAGTTTAAGTACAAATATCTAATAAAATACATTATAGGGCTACCGAATAGTACATGGCTCCATGTTACAATTCCCGCAAGATGAATCCCTTTCCACGAGGGGTGGCTTGCCAGAGAAAGAATAATCTAAGATGAACTAGACTTGCTTGATCATCTTAGAAATAGACAAAGGGAAGTGCAGGCCTTGCTTGATTAATAGAAAGGTCAACTTGCCCAACAAGCCCAACAAAACTAGAATGCATAGTAGCAGGGCCTAAATCAAAATATGAATCAACAATGTGCACTTCCATAGCACTACAATCAGTAAAATAATTGGAGACAACAACAGCAACATCAAATGTGATAGCGGGGAATAAATAAGGACCATGCTCCAAATATTAACATTCCACCACATCAAAACCAGGGTAATCAGTAGCATGTCAATGTTTAGAACATTGGGCATGCACAACAAAGACAAGCACATAGGTTTCTTCCACAAAGGTATCCACTAGGAGTTGAAAGGTATAAACAACTCAATTTCTTCTACATACCTGACTTTCCTAATCCAATTCCAACTAAGATTAGTGGAAGATTCCTAGGTTTCAAGGTAATAATGTTGTCATAGGTGAGGAACATCTTAGGCATTTCATTAATGTCACTGATGAATATGAAATTGAGGATGAAGATGTTATGATGAAATTATTTGTACATTCATTGGAAGAGAGTACTAAAGAATAGTATAAATCCCTTCCTGATAATTGTATTCATTCTTGGGAGGAGTTCATGAGAGTATTCGGATTGAAATATGGGGACAAGATTGATCCCATGTTTTCTATCCATGAACTTACAGTCATCAAGAAAGAAATAAATGAAATAGCAGTTGACTTTAGTAGCCACTTCATCATGACAATGAGAAAGGTACCTCCTCATATGAGACCTAATGATTCTATGTGCTTAGATTTATATTGTGGTGCCTTTGATTCAAAAATAGGTTATTGTTTGAGGGGCAAGAGTCCACAAACATTAAGAGAGGCATATGCTTTAGCCATAAACATAGGAATTAATGTGAGAGATTTAGAGAAGCACATCAAAAATTTTGATATCAAATTGTCCCATCCAGATAAGCCAACTTTTAAAAACCCCTCACTATCGATGACAAGCTGGACAAACTCATGTGGGTTGTGAAAGATTTTTCTTATAAATTTGCTAGAAATGAAAAAGGGTTGCCACCTCAAAGTGTTGTAATAGATTTTAATGAAGGCCAAAGATTACATAATAGGCCTTATAATATTGATTGGTCTAAGAGACTACAAAAATGACAGACAAGTTGCCCCTAGGCATGTAAGTTCCAAACAACCTGATAGGGACACTCTTGATCCTTTGAGAAAGGATCAAGTCAATTTTCAATATGAGTCTAGATGGTGCTAGGCTTGCTTCCTCCACCATAATCTAGCAAAGTATGCAGTGGCTCGTTCACTGAGTAGAGAAGAATAATTTCCAAATGAAGAGGGTGTAGCTAAGTATTATGAAGAGAAAATAAATCAATTTGATGTAGAAGACTATGAGAAAATGGGTCAAGGTGATGATTGTGAAATCTATGAAGATGATGATCATATTTTCCAATATGATTATGATGAAGGTCCAAAAAGATATCAATTGCTAGCTCATGATTTTGGGCATTTGAGGGACCTTATGTAGAAGAAATAACAGCAGACCAAGCCTTCAAAATAGGACATGAAAGCCTTGACTGATGCAACCATTTTTGCAAGTTCAAGAAGGCTATCAACTGAGAAATAGGGCTTTCCATGTGCATAATGCCCCTACCAAGGAATCAAAACAACAAATATTGAATGGGGATAGGGACATAGGTAAGGGGGACATGGAGTAGAAAAGTAGTAGCGTTCCAAAGAGGAATATGCTAGAAAAGAAGAAAGTTCAAATAGTCTCCAGTGGCAAAAAGGAAATATGTGCAGAAGAATCCAATACCAATAGTGCATCCATTTACTACACCCATTCTAGGGTTTGATTATCCAAAATGTGTTGAGAAACATGATTAGCCTCAGACACAAAATGAACCAGAAAATGATAAGACAAAGGAAAAAGGTAAGGATGTTTCATCTAATCAAGTAATACCTTACATTCCTTGTGCAAATGATATAACTATTTCAAGTGATACTCCTTTGCCCAATTATAAACCTATTGACATGGCTGAAGTCTTTAGCCAAATCTGAATTTATGTACCAATAGTTGAACTCCTTAGAATCCCTAAACATAGAGAAAGGGAAGGGTCATTTATCATTATTGTAGATGCACAAAAACAACCTTTTGTTGTTCCCAATGGTAATGATGAGGGCGTAGGTCATGATGAAATAGTTGTGGTTTATTTAGGGTCATTTATGGTTAACAATACGAAGGGAGTAGACCCTTTTTACACCACTTTGGTCATAAACTGATGGTTTCTACACAATTGTATGCTTGATTTAGGGGCATATAGCAATGTCATGCCACTTGAAATCATGAATGATTTGGGGTTGAAGGTGTCCAATTCTTTTGGAAAATTCTTTGCCATGGATTCTAGGGAGGTGTATGTGATAGGTCTGGTTAAAGATGTTGAAGTCAAACTTGATACTTACCCAAACAAATCCTTCCTGATGGATATAATTGTTATGGATTGCCCTACCAAGTGGGGTATTTTGTTATCAAGAAAATGGGTAGAATCTATGGGTGGAAGTATTTAGATGGATCTTTCATATTCCACTATTCTAGTCCACAGCATGGAGGTAAAGCTATATAGGGAGAAGAAGGCGGAAGATCAAAACATAGAGGATATATATAAAATAGAGGAAGATCATGCAAATTTCTTTGACACCAATATAAACCATTTTATGGGATATTATAGTGATGATAATCCTTTCTTTAATGTTTTACCTTTTGATCCTGTCAATTCTATTTGTGCTACATATGATTTATGGATGTTGCATTTTGATGGTGTGTGCTCAAGAGAAGGCTCAGGCACTGGAATTATTCTGATATCCCTAGATGGTGAACAATTTGGTAGGTCTTTTAGACTTGATTTTCAATGCACTAACAACATAGCTGACTATGAAGCATTGTTGTTAGGTTTAAATGTTTCTCACAAGCATAAAATCAAGTGCTTGAATATTTATGGTGACTCATAATTAGTGGTGCAGAAAATTAGAAATAAGTTTGCCGCCAAGGATAAAAGGTTAAGGGCATACAAGAATGTTGTATGGGATACTATGGAGTTGTTTGATGTCATTGGCATCGAATGGATTGAGAGGACTAAAAATGAGGAAGAATATTCCCTAGCTATAGCTGCATCAAAATGTGATCCTCAAATGATTTTTCCTCATGGCCATCACGTTGTGGAAGTGCTTTCAAGGCCAACAATACCTGATAGCATATACAATTGGAATTTGTGCAATGATAGTAATTAGATCTATAAGTTCCTCAATTGCTTGGATGAATTTGACATTCAAGTGATTAACTGGCAGCCTATGGTAGAGACAGAAAATGGCAAGGAAACATTATTTGGCAGCGAGGTGGTGCAATTGAAGACAAATGTCATTCCTAAGGGATTGATGGAGCTAGAATGAATGTTTGATAATGCAGATCATTAGAAGAGTAAAGGTAAACCTATTGAAGAGGATAGTGTTGAAGATGTTAACCTTGGAACTAAGTAGGCACCTAAAATGGTTTACATATGTAAGAAGTTGAAGCCTCATGAAAAGAAAATGTTGATTGCTTTATTAACAAATTTTAGAAAATGCTTTGCACGGTCCTATGATGACCTAAAAGCTTATAGGGAGGATCTATTTCAACATACTATTCCCCTACAATCTAACAAAAAACTATTTAGGCAAAAGCAAAGGTCTATAGACCCTACTATAGCTCCCAAGATATAGAAAAAATTGTTAAAAAAGGAGGGAGGTATTATCAACCCAATCAGACATTCTGAGTGGGTGTCTAATCTTGTACCAGTGAGGAGGAAGAATGGGGAGATTAGACTATGTGTAGATTTCATAAATCTAAACATCAATTCCCTTAAGGATAATTACCCCCTTCCTAGTATGGATCATCTTTTGCAAAGGGTTGTTGGTTTAGAGATGATGTCTATGATGGATGGGTTCTTAGGGTACAATCAAGTGTTACTCAGTCAGAACAGTACAAAACAACACTCACCACTCCTTAGGGGACATATGTTTATTTGAGAATGCCATTTGGGTTGAAGAATGTAGGATCAACATTTCAACGGGCAATGGATGTGGCCTTAGTTGGCCTCATTGATGAGATCATGGTTGTATACCAAGATGATCTTGTAGATACCTAAATTTGTCCATGTCTTGCAACACCTTGTTGACACATTACTAGAGACATCATATTACATTTTGTCCTAATCCGACTCCTAATCCTATTTATCTCACTTTCCAATTAATTAAATAAATCCTATTTATTTAATTAATTTCCCTCTCACATGTTCCAACTAAAGAAAACAAAATATTTGAATTTGTCCTGACCTTTCACTAGTAGAATTTTAGAAAATAAATGATTACGTGACTAAAACTTTTAGTCACGACAACTAAAAATGACTAAATTCTAATCATTTTTTGTAACACAACTATAAATGACTAAATAAATGAGTAATTTGATCATAAGTGAAAAATTAAGTGGAAAGTAATAAAAAATAAAGTGAAAGACTTATTTTTCTTTGGGGTGTCAAACAATTTTAAAAGAGAATTTTCATTTCCTTGTGTGCCAAAGAATGAAAAAGTAAATATTCAATTGAAGTGTCTATTGAGTGGGATTTTTAGTTCGCTGGTTGGAAGAAGTCCAAAGATTTTTTTTGGGCATGGCGTAGAACCAATAGTTGGTTGCACCATCATCTATCCATGTTGTTGTGAAGATTTGGGATAAAGGCGCATTGAGTTTACTCTGAACAAACCTTTCTTTGTTGGCTTTGAATTCATCCACACTACAGAGATTCACAAGGGTTTGAAGACCCATTGCATGCATGAGGAGATTGTCCAAGGTTTTGATGACAGATCATGCCCATGTTGAGATAATATCTGAGGTTTTCCTAGAAGCCTTCATCCTCACATCTTGCCAGGTATACTATATGCCATTAGGGTTTTTAGTTTTGTTTGAAGTTTTGAGGAAGATCTCTCTTTTCTCTTTTCATTTCATAATGACTCTTTGAATATTTGTCATGACTATCTTATTTCTTTTGCTAACTGTACCCTTTTCTACATTTTGTAACTATCTAGGTTGTCTCTTTACAATCCACACTTGTACTATGATAAAAGGCATCTTAGTATTGAATGATTTGATGTGGCTATATGTTGCTTCTTCTTGCCATGACTATCAAGGCATGGAATGTTAATGTAACTCAAAAGCTCACTATGGAACTTTATAGAGTTACAAGATAGAAACAAAAAAGAAACAGCAAAAATCTTTATCTTTTGCCCTATTTCTTCTCAAAAAATGTGAATAAAAGAAGGAATACCTTTGCACTTGGCACAACGAAATAGCCTTGCTACAAGCCTTCCACTGTGGCCTTAAATATCCTATAGTAATTAACTCATTTCATTCATTAGTAACCATGCAAAGGTAAGGAATGACAAGCTTGAAAACATCCGAATGTAGAATCTTTTACCTATCTTTGTAAACACTAAAAATGAAAGAAGTGCCCATCTACACACTATACCATCTTGTCCAAATGAAAATTCCATGTAACAACACTCACATTCAATAGTCTTAGGCATAGCAAGGTATTCCTCATTTCCACTTCTTGTTTTTGTTCCACTGCATCCATCCAACTTGCACTAATTTCAATATATAGCCTGCATCCCAAGAAGAAACACCGAAACCCTGTCACTGGAAGTTTGACACTATTTTCATGAGAAGTGCTTGAAGAGAAACAATTGTGCCCCTAACTATTTACTATCACTGAAGTAAATCACCCACTCAGTGCATGACCTTGGTTTTTGTAATGTCCCCATTTTAGGTAGTTGTGGTTTATGGGTGGTTTAGCCTATTCCTGGCCCTTGTAGGCTAATGCAGGTGGTTAGAGGGCCTTGTTGGTCGGATATCAGTGTGGTTTCTTCTCCAGGATTCAATGAGGTTCAGGCTTGGCCTTTACAGAGGTTTCAAAACTCAGTTTCTCATACTTACTATTTATAGTAAGTCATTCAGTCATGGTTACTATTTATAGCAGGGACCCTGAATGGGATATTTCGGCAGTGTCGATTCTGGTATTTAGTTGGCTTGGAGAAATAAGGTGTTTTGCCTAAGTTATGATGTTTAATTATTATTAAAGGTCACTTTAATAATAATTAATATTTTAATATTATATTTTAACATTATATTTGCACTTTATGACTTGAGGGTTTATGTGGCATTAAAAAGGGGGCCATTTCAATTTATTATTTATAAGGTCATATTTTAATATTATTAAAAATGCAAATAAAATATTAGTTTTAAAAAGGAAGCTTCTAGATGGGCCGACTTCATGAGGAGAAAAAAAGTATATTAAGAGGGTCACCCAAGCTTCATATCATCCAGGAATTGATATTTGCTTTGATGTTGTTGTTTGG
Organism: Cunninghamia lanceolata; assembly: GCA_027924645.1. Taxonomy (NCBI): domain Eukaryota; kingdom Viridiplantae; phylum Streptophyta; class Pinopsida; order Cupressales; family Cupressaceae; genus Cunninghamia; species Cunninghamia lanceolata. The sequence goes on from BSBN01000144.1 coordinate 7,844,201, forward strand.
TGAGGAAGCCAGCTAGGGTTTCTACCATTTCCAACCATTGGGAACAAAAACTCTCATTGGTTATGCAATTTTGAGGCTGTGAAACTATCAGCTAAGACTATTGCCAAAGTGTGGGCTTCATCCAAGAGTCCAATATGGGCTTAAATTGGAGAATACATTAAGTTTCACAAGCGTTGCAAAGGTTAATCATTTGTAGATCTAAAATTGTTCATGACATGAATAGTGCCATGAACAGTGGCATGAATAGTGTCATGCTACAGTACCCGCTACAGTAACCAACCATGGAGTTCTCAGATTTTTATTGTTGGAGGCTTATCTAGATACCCTTTCATTCTGGGTATTTGAGGGATAAATTCTTCTTGTGAAGACAATCATTTTTATACCAGTTTGGAGGTGTTTCAAGGCTACAATTAATTGATTCTAAGGACTGATATACTACAGCAAGGGCACCATTGGCAAGATATTTTTCTTCATATCTCATCATTGAAGCATCCTATGGTTCTAGGCATTGTTCCATTTTGATCCTTTGATCCTACCGATCATTTCGGGTACCATAAACTAGACTTAAACAGCTGCATTTATTTTTAGTAAAGATTGCCAGGCAAGGGCAGGGGCGGCTACTTCTAGGAGGTGCAATTTTATGCAAGGATGCTCAATAAAATCAAATAAAAATTAGAGATAGATATAATTGCTTCTGCTGATCATTCCAGACTTCATAATCAGCTTCCATTATAATTTACATGTCATTGCATGATAATATTTGTCATTGTAAGGTTGCTATTGTAGGAGAATATCCATATCATATTTGATGTTGTAATTGCATCTCATTGCAAGCCAAGAGTCTTGGCACTTCATAGCATCTTTGTGTTGGATTGCATCTAATAAATGAGTTATCAGTTGCATGTCATATGTTTGGTGTAATGTCATCTTTATAGCATCTTCTTATCAGTATGTTAGATTGCATGCCAATTGTTTGTCATAATGTCAATTGGCTGTAGGTACATAATTTACATGTAGAAACCATCTAAAAAGTATTTGGAAAGGCAAAAAGAAGTCATATATGCATTTAGATTAATGCTTAGACATTGTAGTTTTGATTTACAAGCATTTAGAGTACTCAACTATCATTATCAAGCAAAAATATTAGACTAAAAACACAGACCAACAAGCATTGGATTTACATCAAAAGTGTTTGACAATATTCCTTGAGGGAAAATTCATACCAGAACTAGCAAGGGATATTATAGTGGTATCAGAGCTTTTGTCCTGCCATCCTGTAGGGTAGATTGGACATTGAATCAACTAGTTAATCATGGTTACTTCAAGTACTCAGAAGCAGTGGGATAGGAATATGGATAAGCTTAAACAAAGTTTGAATAAGTTGTATGAAAACTAGAAGAGGATGAATGAATTGCTTTCACACCCCGCAACCATAGATAGATTAGCATGGTATATGGCATCCATTTTTAAGGGGTCTACATCACAAAACAAAAAGAACAAGAAACAAGAGGTATCTATAGGAGAAATATCTAAGAATCTCTACAATGAATTTTCAGCAGTTAGTGACCAACATACAGCTAATCCTATGGAGAGAAAAAATCAGACTTACATAGAGAAAGATGTTGAGCACAAGACACTTCATGATGACTTCAAGAGTGAAGAAGAGCAAGTGATGGGTGAAGACAAACCAGTTACATTAGAGCAGCTACATGAAGATAAGGTATCTTGTGATGCTTCATTAGGTGAGTCTAGCATTGCTTCATCCTATCATGGCAAAGAATTAGATGGTGCTTGCATGAATGTTATTCATACATATGAACGTCCATTAAAGGTCCAAGATATTAAGGTGGATGTGAAAGTTGATCCTTTGCTTAGTGAAGTAGCCACTAGTGTTTTGAATACACATGATGAAGGAGACATTTTACAATGGCATGATGTCATCACTGATTGTTTGAGGACAGCAGCATTATGTCCCATCATTCTCATGAGATAGGAGCTTGTGATCATGAGAAAGCCAATTATATGATGTCACCCATTGATGGCAGCCCTACACCATTTGGTAGACATGAAGATATCAAGGATAAGAGGACTAATTTTGTATATTTTGTCATTGAAGAGGTAAAGAAGCCTAGAAAGATGAATGAAGAATGGTTGCAAAAAGCCAAAGAGACTAGATTAGTGGCTGCCAATGCAAGAAATCATCTTCAAGAAGTGAAAGAAAAGGTCAATCTCATCAACATAGCAAGAAAAAAAAGGATAGATAACATTAGAAGAATTTTTATTAAAAGAGAGGATGAATCTGAAAATGCACTTTATTCTAATGATGATGATGAGGTTGATAAGTTTGGTCAATTGAAGGACTTGGCAAAGATTCCCAACATGAGGAAATAAGAACAAAATGAGGTCTCTTCATGTGAGGCGGAAGTCATTCATAGCTCGGAGACTCAGTTGACAGTGAAGGAGGATGAGAATATTGCAGCATTATCTCATCATGACAGGATGCACAAATTGATTGAGGATCATCTTTGGGTGGTTTGGTTAGAGAAAAGACAAAAGGGGATTGGAGCAGAGTCTTCTCATGATGACTTGCACGGACAACAGTCAGTTATCCATCATACTATTATGTATCCAACAAGGTTTGCTACTTCTATGTCACAGAGATTTCATATGGATACATGGTTACAGGATGATTATGGGGGCAATAGGTATGATGGCTTGGTTAGTCAGCACATCCATAGGAATTGGGTAGAGGATAGAGAAAGATGTTGTGTTGCAGATACTTTCATATATTTGTATCACTTCATGATGGATGGATGTGAGGTCGCTAGGGATTCTTTGGTGAGTACTCCTTTGGCACTTCAAGACTCCCAGAGATATGTTGATGAGCTTTGCTTAGAGTTGAATTTGGCTAGATGCACATTAGGTACAATAGAGACTTATTCATCTAGGGCAGCCAAGACACTTGTTGATGATAGTAGCATGAGTATCCACATTCAGGATACAGATGTCATAGGTAATTTGAGCATTAGACTCTACATCAGCACTATAGAGATTGTCATTGGACAACCTCATCGGGAGGAGATGATTTCCTCTAGGACTTGCACATGGGATGATGATGTTGATTCAACTTCTTTCCAAGGAGTAGATGGCATTCATGATGATAATCCTCTCTTCAAGTTAGACACTAATCTCCCTCCTGACACTAGTTTAGAGCTCGGTGATAATCACAATATTTGGGATCCGGGCGACGACAGGTGTGGCACTGTGTATTGGATAGATCCTAGTGGAAATCTTCACCACTTCTGGCATGGTGAAGATGAGATCAGAGTTGCGCAGAGGAAGTCAGAGGATATTAGACATGGCAGACTTCCTTTTCGGATTTGGGATCCAAGTGGAGTGAACTCTCGAAGGGTTTTCTTTTGGCAGTTGAGATTACTTGGGGAAAAGCAATTTTAGGGAGGGTGGACTGTAATGTCCCCATTTTAGGCAATTGTGGTTTTTGGATGGTTTAGCCTATTCCTAACCCTCATAGGCTAATGCAGGTGGTTAGAGGGCCTTGTTGGTAGGATATCAGTATGGTTTCTTCTCCAGGATTCAATGAGGTTTAGGCTTGGCCTTTACGGAGGTTTTAGAACTTAGTTTCTCATACTTACTATTTATAGTAAGTCATTCAGTCATGGTTACTATTTATAGCAGGGCACCTGAATGGGATATTTCGGTAGTGTCGATTTCGGTATTCAGTTGGCTTGGAGAAATAAGGTGTTTTGCCTAAGTTATAATGTTTAATTATTATTAAAGATCACTTTAATAATAATTAATATTTTAATATTATATTTTATCATTATATTTGCACTTTATGACTTGAGGGGTTATGTGGCATTAAAAAGGGGGCCATTTCAATTTATTATTTATAAGGTCATATTTTAATAGTATTAAAAGTGCAAATAAAATATTATTTTTAGAAAGGAAGTTTCTAGATGGGCCGACTTTATGAGGAGAAAAAAAATATATTAAGAGGGTCACCCAAGCTTCATATCATCAAGGAATTGATATTTACTTTGATGTTGTTGTTTGGTGAGGAAGCCAACTAGGGTTTCTACCATTTCCAGCCATTGGAAATGAAAACTCTCATTGGTTATGCAATTTTGAGGCTGTGAAACTATCACCAAAGTGTGGGCTTCATCTAAGAGTCCAATATGTGCTTAAATTAGAGAATACATTAAGTTTCACAAGGGTTCCAAATGTTAATCATTTGCGGATCTAAAATTGTTGATGACATGAATAGTGCCGTGAATAGTGACATGAATAGTGGCATGAATAGTGTTGCGCTACGGTACTCGCAATAGTAACAAGCCATAGAGTTCTCAAATTTTCATTGTTGGAGGCTTATCTAGATACCCTTTTATTTTGGGTATTTGAGGGATCAATTCTTCTTGTGAAGACAATCATTTCTATAATAGTTTGGAGGTATTTCAAGGGTGCAATTAATTGATTCTGAGGACTGATATACTACAACAAGGGTGCCATTGGCATGATATTTTTGTTCATATCTCATCATTGAAGCATCCTATGGTTCTGGGCATTGTTGCATTTTGATCTTTTGATCTTACCGATCATTTCAGGTACCATAAAGTGGAGTTAAATGGCTGCATTTATTTTTAGTAAAGATTACCAGGCAAGGGCAGGGGCAGCTACTTCTAGGAGGTGCAATTTCATGCAAGGAGGCTCAATAAAATCAAATAAAAATTAGAGATAGATATCATTGTTTCTGCTGATCATTCCAGACTTCATAATCAGTTCCATTATAATTTACATGTCATTGCATGATAATATTTGTCATTGTAAGGTTGCTGTTGTAGGAGAATATCCATATTAGATTTGATGTTGTAATTGCATCTCATTGCAAGCCAAGAGTCTTCACACTTCATAGCATCTTTCTGTTGGATTGCATTTAATAAATGAGTTATCAGTTGCATGTCATATGTTCGGTGTAATGTCATCTTTATAGAATCTCCTTATCAGCATGTTAGATTGCATGCCAATTGTTTGTCATAATGTCAGTTGGCTGTACTTACATTATTTACATGTAGAAACCATATAAAAAACATTTGAAAAGGCAAAAAGAAGTCATATATGCATTTAGATTAATGCTTAGACATTGTAGTTTTGATTTACGAGCATTTAGAGTACTCAGCTATCATTATCAAGCAAAAATATCAGACTGAAAACACAGACCAGCAAGTATTGGGTTTACATCAGAAGTGTTTGACAATATTCCTTGAGGGCAAATTCATACCAGAACTAGCAAGGGATATTACAGTTTTTTTGCAGTTTTAGTGTTATTTGTTGTTTTGTGGTTGCTTTTCAGAACTTATCTCTTTCTAGTCTGGCTTCTATAAAAAGGTTTGGGCCCTTTCAAAAACCCACCTTTATCAATAATATCAACCATTACAAGATAGGCCAGCTGAACGAAACACTACTTCAAAAATAAAGTATCACTCTTATCTTAATAATGAAGATTTTATATATAATTGTTATGAAGCTTTTTCATCTGAAGAAGATATAGACTTTTAGAAGCATTAAAGGTTTCAATAACATAGTAATTGAATATTATCTTTTGGTTTAGTTAATCAAACTCTAAAACCAGAAAATGTTGAAAGCATGAACAATTATATTTTATCAGTGTAATAAAATGCAAGTCATAAATAGACTTGGGTTGCTTTCAATGTTTACTCACGCCTGTCTAATGTTAGAATGTGTGCTTACAGTTAGTAACACATTGCAAGAGGATTTTTTTCAGTGAGTTAAAGTTGCTTTCAATCTGTCCTTGGTTATTTTCAAAATTGATAGTAAGTATTTTTTATTGTGTTGAGTGATTGTCTGAGATTCTGTGTATACCAAGAACATAATTGTCTTCAAATTATCTCCATTGTAGAAGAATATTACATAAAAATTATGGCATGCTCCAATTATATTCTATACATAAAAAACATTATGCCTGCAAATGTTATCCTCCCTCCCTGCATGTGTGTAGTGGGGGCAAGACCGTGTGTGTGGTAGTTTGAGAATATTTGCTAAAATCTATACATGTTATGATTTGTCTGAGATGAAGAGGGTTATACCATATCCTTTAGTGTAAACGTTTAAAAAAATATATAGAAGGCAATTTGCATAGTATTGCATTAACTGTATATATTGCTAAGTTGCAAAATGGGCTTCTAACTACAAGAAGAATGCCTTAGGCATATAGATTGATGTTGAATCTATGAGAAGAAATGAAAATATTATTATACATATTGAATACATTCTTAGGGAGTACCTTCCACTTTCCTGCCAGAAGATAACCATCAAAAAACCAACTAAAACATGGCATTTGACACCCCCTCCAGAAAAGCCAGCTGAAGTACCCAACACGCAGACTGAATTGGCATCAAGAATCAGAACTCCTTTCAACTGTTTCCACAGACATTGATGAATCTCGGTGATCAGAACACTTGAGCATTTCTCCTGTGATGTGTTCATTGGAGGATCCTTTAATCTTCATACCAAGGCTATTTGGAGTCATTTTATCGACCTCTTCAAGTGTGTATATAAAAATCTTCCACACAATACTACAGAACTCCCTGATATTTGTCACAAAATTCAAACAGATGGATAAGGGAGAAAAACTTAAATTTTAACTACAAAAAATAGATCTCATTATGATGAAACATTTCTCATTGCAATGAAATGTTACCTAAAAAGCCATCCTTTATACTTACTACCATGGATCATCTCCAACAAGCATCATGTTTCCTTCGTTATCCGTGTATACAACCTACCAACCTTTGGTTGTATTCTATAGTTCCCCTTCAATGTTGAACATCTTCTCAAGAACGCAAAGGAGATTTGTATATCCATCAAATTTTGTTAGATCAACTGCCCTCCCAAGTGCACTACCCTGGTTGCTAACCTAGACAGATACAAAACTAGAGGTCATATGCAGTTGTTATTTTGTAATTTCTTTTTAACACTCTTTAGATTTAAAAGATATCAGCTAATCTCAAACAATCAGAACCTTTGTGCAGCTCCCTGTAGAATTATTATAAGCTCTGCAATGAGTTTATTTGGATGACTGTTCAATGAAAAATTCATCGTCAACGCTTGCAGCTTGTAAATCCAGTTTTGCTGTCTTTGATGGCTCTGATTGTTGATCTGATTCTATAGGCTGAACCCAGTTTACTGTTAAATTGTGATGTCCCGATATTGAGGCATTGTTTAAATTAAAGATTTAAACATCACGATAAATGGTGAAGTTGTTTTCTCAAAATATGGTATTTATCGTCATACCCCTATAATTATAAAGTATTGAATAAATATTAAAAAGGACAAATATAAAATTGCAATTTTATTATAATTATAATTGTTATAGAAAATATCATAATTATAATAGTGATAGTATTATATATATATATAAGTATTGAATCATAATATGAATATAAGTGATTAAATAAATATTATTATTATTATAAATATAAGCAATTGAATAAACACTATTATTATTATAAATGAGGCTTGAATAAATATTATTACTATTATAAATATAACTGAATAATATTATTATTGTTATTAAATAAACATTATTATAAAATACTAATCATAAAGAGTGCTGAAAAGTCAGCAACTCAACAAAGAGGCATCGGGCATTATGAAAGGAGGCGATCCATACCAAGAGGCATATTGTTGAGTATAAGAGGCTGATTGGTGGGGAATGGAGATATAGAGGGAAAACAAATATTCATTGACTGATTTAAAATCTGCAAAAAAAGAAAATCAGGAAAGTCAGACATCCTTGGAACCAAGGGAAAAAAAACATCAATATTAGAATTAAGTCAGCAGGGAATAATATCAGTCAGCAGTCAGTCTAGTAGGTGGATTAAAATATAGTACAGTATGCAGTTAATAATTGGGTTATTAATAGTTTACTCATTAATAAGTATATACATCGGGAGTAGGAAATATATATGGGAGGTACAGATTTATGAGAAACGGTGGGAATGAGGAGCATAGAAAAATAGGGATTTAAGAAGGAGATAACAATAATAAGGGAAGAAGTCTAATTATATTCCTGAGTGAATAAATAAATCTGGTATACATAGATCTACACTTAAAGAAGAGACATCAAGAAGAATACATATGTTGGATGTGGGAATTTGAAAGAGCAACGAAGAAATAAGGGATATAACCATGAGTTGGAAGAAAATACTTCTGAATTAAATTATATATATATTTCTGATATATGTATAACATCAGCAAGAGAAAAACATACATACATATCAGCAATCAAGATATGATCTGCATATGAGAGGAATAAGAAAATTAGGAATTAGAAGAGAATATCATTCTGATAGCAAGCTGATTTAGAGCCGGTGAAGACCAGACTTAAAGCAGAAATGTAAAGGATAGAAGGAGTATATTTGAGAGTAGACTAAAGGGAACTATGAGTTTATATAATTGTGATAGAATATTTATAGGATGTTGTCTAAATCTGATTAGTGGTCTTGCATATCATCATCAATAGTTCATGCACATTATCATGTACATGTCACCTTCAAAATTCATTATGCATTGTTGATATGATTGTTTGCAACTATGAGTTTGATTAGTTTATTATGTATTAATATGGATTCTTGTATGAATGTTATGATGAGGGAATTAAGGGCCTACGAGGAGGGGAAACGGCGTTGGGATCATCTTCTAAGTACGACACCCCATGATGGATGGCTGAGGCCTGCCACATGTGGGCCAAGGGGGCATAAGAGGCTGCTCTTGGGCTTAGGAGTGGTTTCCGGGACACCCTGCTGTAGTTGCTCCCCAATTCTCCATCATGGGAATTCATTGAATCATAAGAGGAAACAAAATGGTTTTTGTAGGGGTACGGTGATAGGATGCCTCACTAGGCACGCCACCCCATATGGATGGAAAGAGGCCACATGGGGCCAAGAGGGGTGGAGCACCTGCTCTTGGGCCTAGGGCAGAGGGTTTCTTGGGCACCCTATCAAACCATTTTATTCCAGGAATCAGAAACCCTAACCCTAGACTTATGGGATTTGAATTTTAGGGTAAAATTAGTATTGTTCAAATTGGGGACATTACATAAATCAGGAAGTGAAATGTGCCAGTTCTCTTTAGTCGGCGAGCCTCTGATTGTTGGACAAGTCAGTTCACCCACAACTAAATTTCCAATCAAGTGAAAACCAAACAGCTTGCAATCTGAGGATCGTGTACTAGATAATACACCTTTTTGTTCCTTAGTTTCCCATAAAGGAAGACTAGGCTGCTGTACAGTCATTCCAAGGTTTGGGTATCCTATGGTTCTAATTAAATTTCTCTCCAGCTTTCCAGGAACATAAGTTTCAGTAAATTCTGCCGGAGCTGATGAGACTAGTACATGAACTGATTTCCTCTCAATTCTCCAGATCCAAGGTTGCAGAAGGGTGCAGAAGAATACAATCCACTCCATTTTATTGCATCAGTTTGCTTATGGGACATGTTAGATGACCTAGAAGGCTTCAAATTGAACTCTGTTAATTCATTTGATTTATTAGAAGGCAAGATTGGCCATTGATTTGATAGCTGAAGTTTCGTTCCTGGATAACGTGATATACCACTTTCTTGATCCTGAAATTGATTCTGGGCCATTTTCAACCCTTGAGTGTATAATTGATTGATTGTAATAATTTGATCGTGTACTATTTTCCCATATTGCAATAATTTTCTTCCTATTCTTGGAAAAGCCGAAGTACTCTACATAGTATTCAAATTGTCTTGGCTCAAATTGACAGTGCGATTTAATCATGATTTAAAAAAATGCTTGTAAATTGCAATTTCTGAGAAAACTGCAATTAAATTGGTAATTTAATAGCCTTAGGATTTGTGCTGGTGATCACAAGAAAAAGCTGGGGATCCAATCTGAATTGAACCACTGGCATGCATGAGCCACAATTAATTGTCATTTTAGTGTGATTTCTGGTAATAAAACTATGAACTTCCAACTATTTCTTTCTTCCTGAATATTCCTGTGCTTAAGCTTTGCGGTTTGATATACTCTATTGGCTACTCTGTTGCGCACAAATTCAGTGCAACTGCTAATCATTAATACTATGCAATCTCATTACCTCTAGTTTAGAAAGAATACTATATGTTACATTCGGTAATAGTCCATCATCTCTATAATTCATAGGAGTCAGACGATACCAACCTATTAAAATAGATAGTGAATTACGCTTTATATTTTTTCTATTATCACTATGAGCGATTCTAATATCCAAATACACGGGTGGTCAGATATAAATGGTTGTCATTAATTAAGAAGGGGTAAGACAATGTTCGAACTTGCATGCACATCGTTTTGTTTGGTAGTTAATTAAGCCTCATTATGGAAAGCTTAAAAACAAACTGAATCCATAATTCTTATGCAAGCATACAATTTATTTGCTAATGAAACTTTCTAAACTCTTTAAGGATCCAAAATCCTATAATGGAGACAACTAAATTGAAATGTTAGGAGAAAAGTAGTTTGTATTGATGAAAAAATTGAAAAAGATCTTTACTTTGAGGGGACAGACTTTAAAAGTTTGTTTCTCGAACTTACAGTTTTGAAACAATTCAATTTGAAGGATAAGGAAAGATTTGCTTATGTCTCTAAATATGTCTCTAAATGTAAATCCTTTTGTATTATATAGACTTGAGGCCTCATAAACTAGATGTATAAGTTCCTAGTCTATAAAATACAAGGAATTACAATGGTTGATTCAAGTGAGTCCATTCTATAGAATAGGTTGAACTGGCTTAGAATCAAGGGATCAACCTCTGTAGAAGTCAGAGACTATGACCATTCTAAATAATTTTCCAAGCATAAGAGATATGTATTTAGTCTTGAGCATGTGAAGCCTTCTTACAATTGTGGAGCTTGTTAAGTACAATCTCTTCACTTTAGCTTTCCAATGTACCAAATCTATATGTGGACAACCATATAGTTATAATGTTTATTGGAGAGGGATGTAAAGCCAATTTTTGTTAGGAATTATTTACCAATGTGCCCTTTATCATATGGTTGTTACCATTTTTCACTTACAGCTCAAACTGGTAGAGCTGGTGCAACAAATTCATTTTTTAAAAGTGAAGGTTAACATTCTTCTGTTATAAGTTATTTGCATAGTTGTTTGTGTTTCAGTGATATTGCAGTTTAGTTGTTCAAAAAAAGAAAAGATTTTTAGATCATTCATTGCATTGCAAAATATTCACAGGAGAGATAAGTATTTCATTCACTACAATGATTATTCATTTACAAATTGAAAGAAATAAAAGGATAAATATTGCATTGAATGAAGGAATGATAGATCAAATGTCCCACATAAGCCGTGGGAATAGATGAACATATGAAAATATAAGAAAAATACTATGCATCTAAAGATAGGAAGAGAAGGTCATAGCCATCATTGCCTTGTTGCAGTCTTCAGTCTCCAAGGTTACCATCCTGTTCCTGCTCCTGATATTCAATGAGAACCTGCAAAAAGTGGGAAGGTCTTGTTACAGCATCAGTTATGAGATTTCAATATGTCCTATCAGAAGAGGCCTAACACTTTGCTTATAATGCTTTGATCAAATGAATATCACTCGCATGCAGAAGGAATTGAAGACAAACAACCATTGAACATCATTGTTTTATCTAATCTGTTTGTTTCATGTGCAGGTATAGGATAAGTCTAGTAGCAACCATTGAACATCATTGTTTTATCTAATCTGTTTGTTTCATGTGCAGGTATAGGATAATTCTAGTAGCTAGTTCAAGACATATCAGCACGTGGTATAAAATGGGCTCCAACAAGGGTTAAGCCTAGTGTGCTGCCCCAAGATACTCAGAGGGGATGGATTGCAGATATATCATATTGCTCATTGAAATCAATTAAATTGAAGAGGTACAACTTCAATCTAATACTACAGTTCAAGTCATAATGAAATGTAAGTATTAAAGTGAACTAAATTCTCACAAGACAGTATCCAATGCATAAAAACATCTATCATTATTACTTTAGCAGTTATTTGAAAGTGAGAGATACAGGTGTATAGCTAAGACAGCTAGAGTGACAAAATAAAATGCATATTGCATCATATAATCTAGGTCAAATGGACAGTATCAAAGTATATCAACTTTTATGTAGTAGCAAATGAACATCTTTGTTATGTAGTAAAGGAATAGTTAACTGATACAATCATCATCTGTCTCATTTGGCCATGCTACAGTAAAGGTAAAGTGTCTTCCCATAGAAAGGATAGATGGAGTACATAATTAAAATAAAGAGCTTTCAAGTGCATAACTAAATGTGTATCAATAGTGTTTTATCTAGTAAACAATAGCCAACAAATGAAGGTATCCATATCAATGTTTTGTTATAGCTATAGGGAGATAATTCATCAGACATTTGCCATGTGTCATTGAAATGCAGGTGGATTATAGAAAAGGTAAGTGTTCATGTCTCTTGCATATATACACTATTCAATTAAGGAAAGATATTTCATTAACTCCAATATGAAATAAAGAGTTACACCCATTCTCCATCATGGATTAAGAAAGTATATACCAGGTTATAGATCAAAATAGTGCCTTTGCCAAAGTAAATATATCATTGTGGCATGCATAGTATGCAGTCCAGTTTTGAGGCAGCAAGGTAGGTAAATACAGAAGATACAACATGTTATGCCCTTATGCTATCATGATATGTTTTAGTGACATAAATGTGCAAGTGCTTATGATCATCTACATGCCAAAAGAAGGGCAGAAGTGTTACAAAGACCAAATTGAGATATTAATCATTAAGCAAAGCCCATATCAGAAACTTTGTCAATATAGAAAGAGTTCTATGTTCTTGTCTCAAGAATGATAGAAGGAGTTGTAAATGGTGTTTATATGTTACTCATATTGGATGTGTGCATGTAAAGGAGTGGCAGTATGTAGATCAATTACAAGACATTCATAGAAATGTATTGCTTTAGGTCAAGTAAAAGAGCATCTACTAGAATATGCCAAATATATCAGACACAGTATGTGCATAATAGATGCAATACAAGAGCGGGATAGTATATATAGTGGAGAAATAATGATACAAAAAAGAAGTCAAAGATTTTGAACTCACAAATTAAGCTCCAGGCCAAGCCTTGCAAGATATACAAGAGTATATGTATCTGAAACATCAAGTGTATATGCACAAGTAAAAGTTATATTTTCTTCATGATTGGTAGAGCCATACAAGATTTTATAAACTACCAGACAGAGGAATTTCTTCATCATATCGAGCCATATCTATTTCAAAATGACAAACAAATGATATAGATGTAGAAAGAAGTATTTCAAGCCTATAATATTCAGAAATAATGTTACAGTCGTGGCCCCATATCCACAAAAATAAGCATGTATCAAAAAGGAAAAGCATAGAGGAGTCTTGACATATGTTGAACACAAATGTATACAGGTCATGACCTCTTGAAAGTATCACATATAGAAAAAAGAAATGGAAAGCTAAACTTTTTGCTCGAATCCACTTAGGGTTTTAAGGGAAAACACATATAAAAACAGGAGCAAAGTATTTCAAGCATGTAACACTTAGAAAGATACTAGAAAGAATGCTCAAGGATATGCCAACCATGAGCTCTGAGGAAAGAGCCACAAAAAAGAAATATTTCCATACATTTCCTATAAAACCTCATTGACAAATTCAAATAAGTCTATAGATTTAAAAGAGAAAAGAGTTCTTTTTCCAATCCATATCACAAGGAACATAGAACCCTAAAGAAGATTCGAGCTATGAAGAGACTGCAAAGAAATGTCATCGTGCTAAGCAGTTATCAAATGTGTATTTTTCCTCAAAAGTTTAAGAAACTGATTTCATTTTTGTAGTGATAAGATCATCTATAGGAGAATGGAGACTTATGGCCACAAATTTTAACTTTAAAGTCTACAAAGTGCCATAAGAATGATAAAACAACGAAGAGATTTGTTTGAAGTTTGAGCTTATAAAGACTCACCTTGCTAAAAAATTCATAGTCAAGGTTTCCCCTACTTGTGTGTCATTTTATTTTTCTCTAGATGAAGCTTGAAGATGCAGTCATTGTAAACAAAAGACAGAGGAAAAATGACCGTTGAGACAAATGCAAACAAAATCATCATCAGATAATACACAAGCCGCATCTGTTGAAGCCATTTTCACTTTAGAAAATTGAGCTAAGATAATGATTCAAAACCAAATATGCATCTAAGAGTGTTTACCTTTCTTTTCTACAAGAAATTCATGGAGGCCATGCTCAGATATGCTAGGAAAGATGAAGATTTTCAAGCTTGAAACCCTAGGGTTTTATGTCGATAGCAGAGCCCCAATTCCACAAAACATAAAGGTCAAAATGCATCTGAAAGGATAGGATGACTTGTTTTGTGTTAGGGTTTCAATGAAGCCCTAATCAAAATGGTATTTTTGTCACATTTATTTCTTTTTTGTGGTACAAACTAATACATTCATGGTGTTAAGTGACCATAGGATGATGCCTAGGTCTCATAACTTAGGGAGAGGTTGAGCCTCAATGGTTCCCTCAAGACACTTGATGCCTCAAAACATGTTTAGTCACCTTGATGATATACCATGTGCTTTGACCCCTCGGAGATCAAGTTTATGCTCAATATAGTCGACAAATCTTTCATTCAAAATATGAGACAAGTCCACATACATCATGTGCCTTAGGAGATTGACAGGTCATGTACAGATAAGCCATCAGGCTTTTATTTTTGCAAACATCATATAATGCCTTGATTATTTTTATGATTTTTTATGGAAAAATCAAATATTGTAATTGTAATAGACATAGTGAAATTATAAGCCATGTGTATTTATTTTTTGCAAAATCAAATCAAATAGGGGTGTAGTTTTAACTGCAAGCATTGTAAGGTTTGTTTTAAAGCAATAATTTATAAATTTCTTTAAAATCAAACTATTTTTAGGCAGTTAAAACTAGTAAAACAAATCAGCTAATCCTTCTGTGATTTGTTTTATTTTGAGGTAGATAAAGACAAAAATTGAGGTTTCATGGGCAGATAAAAGCATATTTTTGGTGGGGTCACATGAGGGAGTCTTTTGACACTTAGCTTTGATAGTTTGGACACATCTTGACAGCTTTTATTTTGGTGTTTTTGAGGAGCTCAAAAATGGACGTGGAGGTCTATCATTAGGAGATTTTTCCTATCTTTTAGGGAGAGATTATTTTCACAGGATATATGTTAGAGATATACTTCTTTTTTAGCCGTTCCTGTTGCAGTTTTTGGCACAATAGAGTAGAGATTAGAGTTTAGGATACTAGAGTCTTCCTCTCACACTGACAGTGTTGTATTCAGTATTTATGCTCATTATTCCTTCAGTTATAGAACAACATTTTTCCTTCACTTTTGCCTCTATTTTTGTGAGATCAATTTGATATTACACTATGATAAGTATTTATCCTCTGTTTTGTCTTGATTTTGTGATAGATATGCTAATATTTTGCTTGGTTTAGGTTGCATGTCATATTTTGATTAAACCTTCATGCAAAATATTTATGAATTAGGTAGAATCAAGTGTTGTGAAGATCAAATTTCTATAGTTTGATTGTGAGTAAGATCTAACAAGAGTTTAGTGTTGGTTCATCACCTTAGAAATTCATTTTAGTTATTTATTTCAATATACCTCTCTCATCCCTTAGACAAGTCATTAGATTAGAAAAATCATAAGGAGAATCAGTTCACTCTGGAAATTCACTCTTGCTACAGGAAACCCACATCCTGAGAGTGTTTCCATGTGTCAACAGATAGCTAAGTCTTATGTGAACTTAGGATAGGGTGCATATCTGATTGATAACAGTTTTTGGCATGCTAGGTGGGACTTTGAAAGTGTTTTTAGAGAAGTTTTTCAATCTTCAAGCTATTGTTCTAGTATACGCAGCAGTGTTCTAGCCTTTGGAGGCTTTTTACAAGTATACCTAGAGGCTCAATCTTTTGGTGTTGCATGCAGAACTAGTGCATTCAGCTTGTGAAAATAAGATCAGGGTAGATTGGACTGTTTCAGTCGAATAGTTTGATCATTTATGACTGAAATTTGGTGTGTGTATTAGTGATCTTAGCCTTTGGAGGTAGAAAATCAAGCACATCTAGTGACTCTGAGTTTGAATCTACTGGTTTCGGTATGATCAAGTGTTGGTATGTTATAAAAATTATCTACTCTTTCCATTTTCCAGCTTTCATATGAGTACAAATATCAGATTTTCATAGGCAACATGAATACCCACCACCATACTATGAAAATATTGTCCATAGAGGCCCTTATCAACCATATCAGACCAATCAAGCTATTGTTTCCAACTCTATGGCCCTACAAAGCCAGCATGCACAGTATAATTACCACCTACCTACCCCTGGTCAGCCTCCTTACCAGCCATACACAAGAAGCCATAATGTTGGTTTTAGTCCAACTAACCAAGATGCTTACCGCGTAACCACTCCTACTCAATCTCCCAATTAGCCAACATAGTCTGAAATAATGGAGCTTAAGGATATGATTAAAGATACTTTGATAGTCTTCAACAAGAAGGTGGAGGAGATTAAAAGGGAGCTTGAGTATAAACAACACCAGGAGGAACTAGCTTTCCAAGCCTATCTACAGGAGTAGGAGTTGGAGGCACAAAGAACACAATATGAGCATGAGATTACAAGCATAAAGGGTTATCAGTACCAACAAGAAGAGGTATTTCATGCAAAACAGTATGAAGAATCTAATATGTAGCTACAAGAGTTGAATCACCAAGTTTCCCTTCAACAACCAGAGCAGCCACCCTGTGAGATCTTTGTTTCTGATCAGGAGTGGGAGACACAATTAGACATTTTGAAGAGAATCTGGAGAAAGAAGTAGCTACACAAACAAAGCTTTTGCTTGCTTGAGTCGAAGCAACTCCTGTTGTTCCAGAATAGCCTGTTCAAGAAGAAGTACGTAAGTATAAATTTCCAATTTTTAGATAGAATGAACCTCTTAATGCCCCTAAATCTGAAATTCTCAGTTTCAAGCAAAGTGATTCCTTTTCTTCACAAGAAGTTAGTCTTGAATGGAAATAGACTCCCCAGAAAGTTAAAATCCTAAGCTTCAGAGGTTCTGATTTTGCTGAGGAGCCTATTAGCATTCGAGACCAGTCAATTAATAGATAGAAGGGAACTAAGAGGATAAATTTACTGCATATAGCTATAGTAGAAAAAGATCAAGCAAGCAAAGACTTCTTCTGATGAACCTTTCAATGATTACACTAATGACCCTCCTTGCTTTGTGAAAAATGATCAACCAGACAAATCAAATGCAAAGTAGGAGTTTTCTACCATTTGTACTATTTCCACAACTGATTATAAACATGACACATTAAAGGAGAATGTTGGTTCAAACTTGGCACCAAACCCATTATATTTTGACTCATTCAAAAATTTCTCTAATGTTGTTAATAAGATGCAAGAAAGCAAGGTACAAATCTCACAAGGTGAAAGTCTGAAATTGTAAAGACAAAATGCTCAGGTTGCATTGGAGGAAGAAACAATTATAGAACATCAAGAGGATCCTCAATGATGCAAAGAATTATTGATTAAGGCTAATCAATCTGACAATGGGGTCTAGGATCAACAAGAAGAGTGCAAACCTGTCATGGAAATTATACAGCTAGCTGGAAGCTATCGTGAGGTAAAGGACACCCCATTATCATTTAAAAATTAGGGATATTGGGAAGAAATTTTACTTAAGGACTCTATTGTAGACTTAGATAATATACAAACAGAGGGTGTTGAACCTCAAATTTCACTTAACATGTTTGATGAGCTGCCTATTGAGTGTGAAATTGAAAATGACATGGCTATATCGAGTTCTGGCCACCACAGTAATTAGGACCATTCAGATAATGTGCTGATCCAACAACAGATGTGTAAAAATAGCCCTGATTTGAAAGGTACAGTGCTTGAAGATGATCCATTTCAAGTAGAAATTGAGCTTTTCTGCTCACACTTAGAGGTTATGCCAGCATTTATGGAAGGAGATCACTTGGAATAGCAAAAGAAAAAGGTGGAAATGGTTGTATTCTTAGATGAATTATTGGTTATAAAGTAGCCTAATCAATAGACTGATCTTGACTGGTTAGAGGAGTTGCTCATGTTTCACAGAGCAACTCAAAGTTGTTGTATGAATTGATGGCTTGTTACAAGAGGTTAGTTCATTGGTTGAGTTATTGCCTTCATGTGTTGAAGAAACACCTATTTTAGAATGTTCGTCCTCAACTAATGATATGTATTTTGAGCTTGGTCCAACTCTTCCTAAGAGCTTATCAAGAGTTGATAGCTTTAACAAACTATTAGCAACCCTGATAGACAAAGATTGCCCATTGACTATGGAGGAAGGAGTAACATGAAAAACTATTATGCAAAGTGAAGGTGATGATGTTGTTTCCAATCATTCAAATTGCATTCTCTCATATCCAACACTTTCAACGGGGTGTCCTATTAGATATCTAGCTAGGTTGGAAACCAACAAGACAGAATAGCCTCATAGTGACATTTACCTGGATCATCAAGGAAGGTACCTAGTTGAGCATTATCAGTTTACTTGTTCATTTGATTTGTTCACCAAACAAGTTAGGTGGATAAGTAACTAAATGTTTCTACTTAGATAAATGTTGTAACATTTTTCTAGTTGTTTGTTTTGATTCTTCCTCTTATGGTCAAGTCACAAGTTTATGGAGTATTGCAGATTGCAGAGAAAGCATAGTTATTTCACCCAATCAGTGAATGGGTTTGTTTGACTAGCCTCCTTGGCTAGTTAGAGTAGGTTAGAGTAGTGTTGATGTTAATAAGTGCTTCATGCACATTTCCTTTCAATTATTTTTGTTTCCCTAAGTGCTCCTGTACATGTTTTTCTGGTTGTCATGGCCTATTAGTTTGCTTTCAATTTATTTTGTTTTCAGTTTTCAGTTGCTATTTGAACTGGTTAGAGAGCTGAATTTTAGTATTTTTTAAGTTTGAGAAGAGTAGAGTATGACTCAATGCCCAATGGATATTCAAGAAAACTAATCCAATGCTTAGCAGGCAAGCATATAGCAGAATTTGCTAGAAATGTTACAATTTTTCACATACAACTCAAACTGGTAGAGCTAGTGCAGCAAATTCATTTTTTAAAAGTGAAGGTTAAGATTCTTCTGTTATAAGTTATTTGCATAGTTGTTTGTGTTTCAGTGATATTGTAGTTCAATTCTTCAAGAAAAGAAAAGATTTTTAGATCATTCATTGCATTGTAGAGCATTCACAGGAAAGATAAGTATTTCATTCACTACAATGATTATTCATTTACAAATTGAAATAAATACAAGGATAAACATTGCATTGAATGAAGGAATGATAGATTAAATGTCCCACACAATCTATGGGAATAGCTAGACATATGCAAATATAAGAAAAATACTATGCATCTAAAGATAGGAAGAGAATGTCATAGCCATCATTGCCTTGTTGCAGCCTTCAATCTCTGAGGTTGCCATCCTATTCATGCTCTTGATCTTCAATGAGAACTTATAAAATGTGGGAAGGTCATGTTAGAGCTCCAGTTATGAGATCTCAATATGTCCTATTAGAAGAGGCCTAACACTTTGCCTATATCGCTCTGATCAAATGAACATCACTCGCATGGAGAAGAAATTGAAGAGAAACAACCATTAAACTTTATTATTTTATCTAATCTATTTGTTTCATGTGCAAGTATAGGATAAGTCAAGTAGTTGGTTCAAGACATATCAACACGTGGAATAAAATGGGCTCCCACAAGGGTTGATCCTAGCGTGCTACCTTTAGATACTCAGAGGGGATGGATTGTAGATATATAATATTGCTCATTCAAATCAATTAAACTAAAGAGGTACAACTTCAATCTAATACTGGCAGTTTAATTCATAATGAAATCTAAGTATTAAAGTGAATTAATTCTCACAGAACAATATCCAATGCATAAAAACATCTGTCATTATTACTTCAGCAGTTATTGGAAAAGTGAGAGATATAGGTGTACAACTAAGACAACAACAGTGATGGAATAGAATGCAGATTGTATCAAATAATGTAGATCAAATGGACAATATCAAAGTATATAACCTTCTATGTAGTAGAAACTGAACATCCTTGTCATGTAGTAAAGGAACAGTTAACTAATACAATCATCATGTATCTCATTTGGCCATACTACAGTAAAGGTAAAGTGCCTTCCCATAGAAAGGACAGATGGAGTACATAATCAAAATAAAAAGATTTCAAGTACATAAGTAAATGTGTATCAACAGTGTTTCATCTGGTAAAGGACAACCAACAAGTGAAGGTAGCCATATCAATGTTTTGTTACAACTACATGAGGATAATTCATCAGACATTTGTCACATGTCATTAAAATGCAGGTGGATTATAAAAAAGGTAAGTGCTCATGTCCCTTGTGTATATACACTATTCAATTAAGCAAAGATATTCCATTAACTCCTATGAGGGTGAAATGTGGATTAATCAATAATGATAATAAAAACCCAAACACCAATGAAATGTGAAGGAAAAAAAGATTTAATAATAACAAAGTGATACTTGAAACCTTTTACCTTTCATCTTCCATTGTTCACCTATCTATTCTTGATCTTGATAATAATGAAGCCCTCAGAAGCGTATGTTCCCTTGCTTGTTGAAGATGACAAGAATAGAATGGCTATGATACTTTGTGTGATTGAAGATGAGCTTCAACACACTATTGATGGATGATAAGTGATATAGAGATGGTTGTGCCAAAGGCGTGCTAGTATTTCTATAGCATAAGTTTACTTAAGCGATAGATATATTAAATGAAGAAGAAGAGGGTTGTATTTATAGAGTTGGGTGAGAGAAGATCAATGGTTGAGAAGAAATAAGAAGATCAACAGAGGAGAGCGTTCAAGAGAACTTGCGTGAATAGAAGGACATGTGTCATTCAAAAAGAGGCTTTGTTGAGTTAACTACTTTCTTGATGAGGATGAGTTTTTATTTCTTTAAATTAGAATATATTTTTTTAATTTAAGAGCAAAGTTGCTTTAAAGATGCTTTAACTCAACTTTTTCTTTTGTATGACAAGAAGAATTTATTTTTAGAAGATATGAAGATTTTTAGAAGATAAGAAAGCATAATTAAATAAATAGATTTATTTTATTTTTGTGGAGATTTAAGATTTAATTTAAATAAAATTGCATTTTATTTAAATTTGGAAGAATAAAAGATTTTAATTAAATAATTAAAATTATTTAATTATTTAGGTGAATGAAGTTGATGTAGGTGAATTAAATAAATGTAGTTTATTTAATTAAATAAGAGGAAGTGGATCAAATAAACAAACAAATAAATAAATTTATGGATAGAGGAATGTGAAGATGAAATACATATTTAAAATATTTATTTAAGTAGAGTCCTATCATTTTTAGGTGTATACATTTTGCCCCTCTTTGATGCAATGTGTTTTATCACTTTGTTTCAAAGAATAAGATTTTCTAAAAATGATACATGCCCCAGTTTGCCCTTGGTACAAGTTTAACGACAGAATGCCCCCTCGGGAGATTAGAAGGGGAGAAGGTAGAAGGCGTGAGACAGACAATCTCATGATGAGAAGAGGAGAAACATGTTAGGGTGAAGAAAAAGCTGAATGATATGCGATGCAAGATAAAATGATAACACACACAAGAAAGTAAGCAAGTATGCACAAATGATACAAGAACAAACAAGGTATTGCCCCTATCGAGTGGTAAACCAAGGATATAGAACGATGATGTCTGATTTCAAGAATGAAACATGTCGTATAAGACTCCGAGTCTGGATTCGACAATACAACATCCTATCTAAGACATTTGATATGATAACAATATATGACAGTGTTATCATGATGAGGAATGATATATCCCTAGAGCAACATGAAGGATAGTTATGACTGATTGATATGGTTTATGACAAGATTAGGATCAAGACCGCTGATTGTGATTAGATCATTTGACAAGATTGCTTGACTCAATTGGTATGGATTAAGGATAGACTTGCATTTTAATCATTGCTTGGATTGATAGCTAGAACTATTGATTAGAGACATGAAGACAGATAGAAATTTGATCGATACAAGAATGAATCGACAAAAGAAATTACAATCTTTTGTAAACATTGATTCACTGCATTTTGGATCTTTATTGGATGGGATATGGAGAAATGCAATTGGATATGGATACATATATGAGACGTAATTGGATATGTTATGGATATGGATATGGATACAAACTGCAATTGGATATGGTATGGATATGGATATGGATATGAACTGCAATTGGATATAGTATGGATATGGCTATGGATATTTGTCATCTTGATATAGCAAGTATTTTGAAGTGCTTATTTCATCATTGGGATTTATTATGTTGTAAGAAAATACTTGAGCATCTAAGTATAATTAAACTGAGATGACCTGAGTATTACTTACATGGATTTTGATATAGCAAGTTAATACAAGCATCTAGTCAAACTTGAATCTAGATGACCTGAGTACATCTTGCATTTCAATAGACAAGGATTGCCACTTTTCATGTTTAGACCTTTGAAGTCCTCGATGATCTTTTGTTGATCATGTCATTAGATAGAAATTGTCACATTATTAAAGTTTGATCCACAAACAACAGACAAAGAAAAAGATTATGCCCCCATCATAGCATCTCTAGCTTTTGGCATCCTTGAGTATTGTAGGAAGACATAATGACAAAAATCCAAGGCTTTGTTAAGTTAACCTATTCACAAAAGCATTCTTGTATTAGATGTGCCTTTTTTCCATAATTGATATAGAATTGGTTGAAGTGTTGCGGTATGGTTCTCTATTTTGCTTTGGATAGGTTGATGTTTTGCATCAAGATCTTTGTTTTGGGAATCTTGTTTTGCTATGCATATTTGTCTAGTGAAAGGTATCACAATCCTTATTGGTATCCTCTTTAGAACATGTGGCATTCAATAATCCAAATCTGTAACTAGGTCGAGGAGTTGCCCCTAGTTTTAGACAAGGATTGACTTATTATGGGTGAGATGACAAAACAGACATGGAGAGATGAAACCTAAGGAACTGACCTAGTGCCTCAGGGGCTCATTGCTAAATAGCCTTTCCTACATGACAATGTAGAGGCAACGTAGTTCTAGGTAAACCCTAGCGGACCTAAGACTTAGGCGATAGAAAGTGGTGTGGACTCAGATAGATAGAAGGACTAGGTATGGGACGAATGGGACAGTGGAGCAGAGCCTTGGGGATGCATTGAGAATGGCCTTGCCTACGTGATAACTCAGACGCAACATAGTTTGACAATGATTCAAGGGTTGGTTCAAGATGAACGATACGATGGACACAAGAGACATGAAGTCACAACAGATGGAGGAAGTGGTTTGTCGCAGATAGCGCCTATTTTACTGAGTTTTCACCACTTTCTTTTATTTGCACAGAAGCTAAAAGTACACAACACCTATTTGCTAGGTTTTCATCATGGTACCTATCCTAGGCACCTGTTTGCCAGGTTTTCACCATAGGACAATTTTTTTGCTATTTTCTATTTTTTTTATTTTTTTGTTTTGTTTTTGATTTTTTTTATTTTTATTTTTGGATTTTTTAGGACTCCCTTACATTGAAGTTTTCAGGTGTAGAACTTGCAAAGATGCATGTTGTTGATAGGATCATTGAATAGTTCACCTTTAGATGTAGCCAATTGATATGCTCCTGACCCATAGGCTACAATGATGACATAGGGACCCAACCAGTTAGTCTCGAATTTTCTTTTTTTTCTCAGTCTTGCTGATTTCTTGGATTTTCTCGAAGGACAAGATCACCTACTTGGAAGACTCGGGGCTTTACCCTATGATTGTAGCTTCTAGAGATTCGTTGCTGGTATTCTTTTAGATGGTTAAAGGCCTATTGCCTTCTCTCTTCGAGTAGCTCTAACTCTTGAAGTCTGGACACTCTATACTCTTCATTAGACATGAGGCCTTTTAACGAAACTTGCAAGGATGGGATCTTGACTTCAATGGGCAAGATAACTTCATATCCGTAGACCAGGGAGTATGGTGTTGCACCTGTGGGTGTGTGGATGCTCGTGCAGTAGGCCCACAGCATGGGATTTAATTAGACATGCCAATCACGTCAAACATAATTGATAGTCTTCTTTAGGATTTTCAAGATGGTTTTATTTGATGCCTCAGCTTGGCCGTTGCCTTGAGGGTAATATGGGGTTGAAAAGCGGTGTTGGATATGGAATTTCTCACATAGTTCCCTGACACCTTAATTTTTGAAAGGTTGTCCATTATCTGTGATAATGAATGAAGGGACACCATAACGACAAATGATATAGTTCAGGATAAAAGAGGCAATCGGCTTGCCTATGATGTTGGCTAAGGGCACCGCTTCAATCCACTTTGTAAAGTACTTAGTGGCAGTGATTATAAATTTATGGCCGCTAGATGAAGAGGGCTGAATCTTGCCCACTAAGTCGAGTCCCCACTGATAGAAAGGCCAAGGAGTCATTAACGGTTGTAGCTCCTGTGCTGGTGCATGTATTAGGTTCCCATGGATTTGACATTTTTTGCACTTCTTTACAAAATGATAGGAATCTTGTTCCATTGTTGGCCAATAGTATCACATGTTTATGAGTTTCTTGGCTAGGGTAGGGCCACTAGAGTGGGTCCCACATATACCATCTATACTTCACTCAGGACAGTTTGATATTTCTCACTATCGAGACATCTAAGGAGAGTACTGTTGATTGGTATATGATGTTAGTCACAACCAAGCACTCAAAACAAAAGTTACACAACAACCCTTGTTTATCCTGAAAGATATAATGAATTCAAAGAATTCATGATCCCAGGTCCCCATTGATTAGTTCATAATCTATTGATGTTACTATGTGGTTGATGTGTATTTCAATTTTCCATTTTAGGGTCTTACGTAGATCTGTAGATTCTGTTTATGCATCAATGCTATACAAGGAAGTTACTCTACACAACATATATCTCCAAATGATGTGTTTAAGTTGATATTTGCATGAGTTCTACCCCTATTTATGATTCTCTGCATGCCATTTTCAATACTACATGTATTTAGCTCAAAATATGCTAATGATACTCAGTTGTCTACGAGATGTCAGCATATTTTCCTATTCTGCTCAATATTTATCATGATGTGCAATTATGAAAGTGATTTTAATGAAATTAAAATGAGAAAAAGGGTTAGAGAGTGAGATTCCTAAAATTATTTGACTGAGATCATGGATCCACATACATATTCCCATACATGCAATGAAGAGAAGAAAACTAAAATCATACTTCACCAGGACAGTCCACAAATCCGCATGATTCAGTGCAAATCTTCATGGGTAAAAGTTGACAACATGCAATGAAATGAAAATGCTTCTATAGAACACAACATTCACCAGTACATATCCAGAAATCAACTTGAAGACTACTTAAGGTTTACAATCAGGATATAGTCTGAAGCTTCATCTCCATACAGTATGTTCATAAAATAGGTACATTTACAATGATCTAAGGAAAGGACCTTGATTATTTCAACAATCCAGTCCTCACTAGTCTCAATAATCTGATCTCTTCCTAAAACTACTACAGGTCTGATTTTTGTATGATTGATCTCCTCCCCCTTTTGTACAGAACAAGGGCTCAATATATATCTCTAGTTTCTTCCCCAAAATGGTCCCCAAAACCCTAGGAGATCAACGGTCAGCATCTTGAAATGTAGCATCAAATGGTGAGAAATGAATCCCACCAAGAATTCGAGCAGCATACCCAGATAGGGTGCCACTCCTTCAATAACGTTTCCATCTACCAACCTCCTCATTGAAAGCCCCTCCTCTTCTGGTGTGCTTGGCCTCTTGAAATCTAGTTCTATCCTACATGATGCCATCGCCACTCAAAGCTTCATCTTTATGTTCACCTGCACGCCACCACTATGTCGGCAACTCTGCTTCTTCCCAGCTACTCCAACAATCTGCAATAAATAAGCAGGAATAAGCATCATCGTTTGGTAAGTCAACAGGAAAAATGAACATCTACATTAAATCAGGCTATAAGATGCGCAAACACAACAATCGGGAACTAAAATTATGAAAATCACGCATCAAAAAATGCATATACAACGTTAAAACCAATCAGGTCAACCATCGTTGACCAGAAACATGCATTCGGGCTCCAAAAATGGATTCAAAAATCCAATCGCTTTGCTTCCCTGCCCTTTTTCCTTGTTTAAATCTTTGTATCTTTTGATATACAAGCCGGACATGATACATCGGGTTAATTGGATTTCAAACTATTTAAAATCTGACTTGTATATTGGCAATGTATATCGGTTTGTATATCACAACATACAAATGCATACGCATACAAAGAATTCTCTATATTGGACTTCCATTTCGAATCCGGCTTGTATGTATAACAATGCATCTTTGTTATACAAGCCAGAAATATACAATGATTCAACTCCTTTTCATTTCCTTTTCGCGTCCATGAAATGTATAAGTCATTGCATATCGGCTTTGTATGTAGAAACATACAAAGCATGAAATATATGAGGGCTTAACTCCTTTTAAACTTCTTTTGTGTCTGTGGCTTGCATATGAGCGTTTCATGTATCATTTGACTTGTATGTTGCACAACATACAAAGCACGTATATACAAGCGTTACTTTTCTTTTAATAACTTTTCAAATCCGCCGCTTGCATGTTGGCGATGTATAAAATGCAATGTGTATTACGAAATATACATTGCGGGGAACATACAAGCATTTTACTTTAATCTATAACATTTGGGTTCCATTGCTCGTATATAACGCAATGTATGTTTCGTAATATACATTGCGGAGTTATACAATGATTTAACCAATTCTGATAACTTTTCAAGTCCGGCACAATGCATAAAACACTTGTATCTCACCAATATACAAACCCGCCTATATACAAGGACTTAACCTTGTTTTAAGAACTTTTCAGGTCCGTGACTTGTATATGGATGCTTGTATATTTGCCGTGTATGTAAAAACGTACAAACGCCAAATATACAATGATTTAACTCCCCTTTATGGTGCCTTCAGGTCCGCGACCTGTACATTGCAAATGTATATATCAAATGTATATTTAAATATACAAGCTCAAAATATACAATGAATTAACATTGCTTAATAACTTTTCGGTTCCGGTCCTTGTATAAATGCATTGTATGTTACGACCTACCAAACATACAAATGTGAGATACATGCGACGGATTTAAACATTTATTCATTTCAACTCTTAACTATTTCGGGTCCACCCTGCATGTATGCATAAATTCTACCAAATGTATACAAGGCAAAAAAGACATACAAAGGGCCTTGTATATGCAACCCAATATACAAAGAGACTTGTATGTGCAAACAACAAACCCCTCCCATGTACATTTTACCAAAATGCTCATAACTTGCAAAATATGGGAAATTTTAACATTGTTCAAAAAGTATCCCTAGCTCATTTTTGACAGGGAATCCAACCATACTATGCACTGGTACTTAAATGCATTTTTTCTCTTTTTTTTAACAAGGTTTGCAATTTTAACCCCTTTTCCCTTTACCACCAGGCAAGACAACACACACAAGCAAAAAGCAAAAAGCCACAACAAGGGTCCTCATTTTGCTAAGGAGTAAAATGGGGCATGTTGTGAACATCACAACAATTAGGAACCAAACAAAACAATCAAATTCCACCCATTAAAGAAAACTAAATGAAATAAATTCATAACTTCCAACTATCTTTCTTGCAAATCATCATTCAACTTGGGACTTAATGTATTCAATAAGGTGCATGAATTTTTATTTTAGTTTAAGTGGGTGCACATGATTAATAAGCCTCATCTTGAAGATCAGTTGAACAAACTAGTGACTGATATTAGACTACGTAGGTGAGGACATTCCCTCATAGCCAACCGGATAGAGCCTTGCTGCCAGCGAGTGTCCATAGCCCCGGTAGAGTTATTTAGATGGATTAATTTAGATTTTTAGTATAATCTATTTTATTTATTTATATATTTTTTGTATTTTGATAGAGACTTCATAAGATATTGTATTTTTAACTTCATGATGCAATGAGTGGTCACTTGCTGAAATTAAGCTGAGAATTGTAATGGTAGCAAGGGTGACCTCTGATTTTTCACCTAATATCTACACTGGTAAGTTCAACAAACCCAAGGATTTTAGGTGTGTCATTGTGAGAAACATTCCTTGAATACTCAACCCATTCTTATTGAATACAAAATTTCACAAGTTAAACAACCTTCTGCATTCATGATAGTTACAACAAGCTATGCATGAATTTCAAATAATTAACCTTAATGATCTAAATTTTCCATTATTTTCAGTGGTTGTTAATTTGCTCCTTCATACACTAAATCAAAAGAAAGATCCCTGCTGAGAAAACAAAGCAACCAAAATAAAATAAGCAAAACAAAGCCACTGTACAAACAACTATACAAAGAAAGTACACTATGATACACATGACTATCATGATGCCACCTTAGGCCTAAAAATAGTGTTCGAGGAACTATCCATTAGCTGGTAATGGAACATCCTCACCTATTAAGGACCTGAGCCTATAGGTGATGTCTCCTAGAATTTTAGAAACTTGAAAGGGGCCTATCCAAAGTTTGTCAAATTTACCATGATCACCCTTCCTTTCATGTGGTTTGTCCCACATTAGGACTAGATCTGAGATCTTGAAAGCCTTGATTCTGGCCTTTTTGTCAAACTAGCGCTTGACAACAGCCTAATGTTTAGCAAATTGGTTAATTGCTGCACTTCTTTTTTCTTCTAGGTGCATTAGTTGTAGTAATCTAACTTTCTGATTATTATCTATGCCTAGGTACTCTTGTGCGAACTGCAGTGTAGGAATCTTTAAGTTGACAGGGAGGATGGGATCCACCCCATATACTAAGTGAAAAGGTGAATTTCCTAATGCAACTTTATTCTTGGTTCTATCTACCCACAAGGCATATTTTAATAGAGTGTTCCATTCCCTTGGGTTCTTATCTATCATCTTTTTTATGATGTTCAATGGGTTCTTGTTTGTGGATTTTGCTAATCCATTCCCTTGGGGATAGTAGTTTGAGGAGAATTTTAAAATGACCCCATGATCAAAAGCCCAACTTGACAACTTAATTGAGGCAAAAGCAAGTCCATTATCACATACTAAAGCATATGGAACTCCATACCTGGTCACTATATTGGTTTCCAGAAAACTGATGACATCCTCAGCATTGCATGTCCTACTGCTGACAGCCTCAGTCCACCTGGTATAGTAATTAGTAATAGTTAAAACATACTTGTGGCCTAAGGATGATGGAGGATTGATGGGTCCTATGAAGTCCATTCCCCATTGAGAAAAGGAGCGCATCTCCATAACTGGCTGCAAAGGTTGAGCAACATATTTCTCTCTATTTGCAGCAACCTGACACATATGATAGCATTTGATGTGTCCAACTGTATCTTTGAAAATTGTGGGCCAATAATACCCTGCCCTGAGAATAGCATGAGTGATGGCTAAGGACGAACCATGTGCAGTTGCAAATTTATCATGTAATTCTGCTAGCACCTTATTTGCTTCTGATCTTTCCAGGCACTTTAGGTATATCCCCTCATAGTTTTTCTTGAAAAGGACTCCTTTTAACATATATTTCAGTGACCTTATCTTCAAGGCTCTCCTCTGTGAGACCTGTAGTCTAGAGGGACATCTTCCAGTGATCAGGATGTGCCTGATGTCTGAGTACCATTCTCTGTCATCTTTTGCATTTACAACGTACTACTAGCTCATGATATTGGGATCAATCTCTGATATCATCTGGCTTAATGCCTACCCTCTTACTAGCTTCATAGGGGTAATGTCCATATCGTACTCCTAGAGGATAGTGATCCATTTAGCCCTTTTCTCACCTGGTTCACTTTGCATTAACAACATTTTCACTGCTGCATTAGGTACAATAGCAATCACCCTACTTCTTAGGATGTAGTGAGTGACTTTATTTCAATGTCTATGTACTTGTGTTCCATATCTTTGAAAGGGCAGCTCATGAAGGCTATAGGCTTTTCTTCTTTTTCTTCATTTTTTTGTGTCAGTATTGCTGCAGACGTATGCTCTGAAGTGAAAGAGTAGATGTAGAAGTCTTTGGTGTAATCTGGACTGATCAGAACTAGAGCATTTGATATGGCCTTCTTAATGTCTTCAAAAGCTACTCTAGCTTCTGGTGTCCATTCAATTTTAGTGTCCCTCTTGAGCATGGCGTTCAAGGGCCTGACTATCTCTGCAAAGCTAGTGATAAATTTCCTAACAAAATTAATCTTACCAAAGTAAGATTTGAGCTCCGTCTTGCTTCTAGGTAGTTGTATCTTCATGATGGATTCTATTCTGTCAGGATCAATGATGATCTCGTCTTCAATTATCAAGTGACCTAGCAATTTTCTTGTGGTCATCCCAAATATGCACTTATTGGGATTCAAGGATATCCCATACTTCTTGCACTTCTTCAACACCTTTCTTATGTCCTCTACATGGTCCACTCTATCTTTTGAGAACATCGTTAAGTCATCCATGTATATTACTATGCACTTACCAATTAAGCCTCTGAAGGCTATGTCCATTACTCACTAAAATGTGGCTCCAACATTTATCAACCTAAACGGCATGTGCTTGTAGGCGAAGATTCCCCATTTAGTGGTAAATACAGTTTTTAATCTATCAATTCTGTCCACCATCACCTGGTTGTATCCAGAGAAACCATCCAAGAAGGACATCATCTTGGCACCGTTCACAATCTACAAGACTTCATCTAGAGAAGGCAAATGATAATTATCCTTTTCAGAAGCCCGATTCAAGTTCCTGAAGTCCACGCACAGTCTAATGTCACCGTTCTTTTTTCTCACTAGGACCAGGTTTGCCACCCATGTGGAATGTCTCATAGGAAATATGATCCTAGCATTGAGCAGTCTTTTAACTTCTTCAAAAATGATTGGCTCCAGTAAAGCGTTGACGGGTCTTTACTTTTGCTGAAAAGGCTTGGCATCTGGCTTCACATGTATCGTATGAGTGATGACTGATGTGTCAAAAGTTTTCAGTTCATCATATGTCCAGGCAATGACATGGATGTAATCTTTGAGGGCCTGAGTTATCCCTTTCAACTCTTCTTCTGTACAGACCCTCCCAATCAAGATGTTTCTTCTTTTATCACCTTGCCCAATGTCAACCTGCGAATACTGTCCCTCATCAGCCTTTTGAAGATCCCTTTGTTTCAGCATGCTGTCTAGATCAAATGCTCTCTCTAGCTCTATCATTGCCCTAGGGATTTTATTACTTGGTAGCTCTAGGATTTCTTCTTCTTCCCAGACATGATCTTCTAGATTCTTTTCATCAATGATCTGTGCCTCAAAAACATCTCTATTGGAAATAAAATCCAATATATGCTGATCATCATCAAATACTTGGAGATTAGTTACATTATCAGGTACTAAAGGCACTGATACTAATTCAACTGAGAATCTTTTCAAACCTAATATGGATAGTGGCTCTAGAGTAATGGCAGCTTGGGCCAAAGCATCTGCTCTATGGCTTTGCTCTCTGGGTACATGGGTGATATTGAATGCATCAAACTCTTCTATTAAGTTCCACACCCTATGTCTGTAATTGGACAGCCTCCTGTATTTGCAAGAGTATATAACTCTCACTTGTCTAACAACTAATTCTAAGTCTCCATAAACATGCAGAATTTTCACCTTCTTCCTAAGAGCGAACAATATCCCATGAATTAGAGCTTCATACTCTGCCGCATTGCTTGTACATGTGAACTGCAATCTGTATGCTACCAAATAGGATTTTTCAGAAGGGTCAATAAGGTCTATTACTACTCCAGCTCCTTGTTTTGACTTGGATCCGTCAAACCTGAGGATCCATGGCTTATTTTAATCTAAAAGCTTGTCTAGTGCTTCTTTCTTTCTTTTCATTCAAGCAACTACACCACCTAATATCCACTTTAGCTCTAGTGTCCCAGCCTTCTTAGACACCACGTTATCGGCTTTATGAAAAGCTGGTATTTCTTCTTTTCTCTTATCATCAGGAGGAACATTCTCTAGACTAGGTAGTGTATGCCTTCTCAAGATATGTAGGCACAACGAGAAAGATGTCTCCGAGTGAGGTGCCTCATGCAACCTGCATCACTTCTCAATCAAGGCATCCTAGGGAAGCCTATGCTGTTGCATCATCTTTTGGATTTCTTTCGACAGAAACTCCTTGAACTTGGATAGATTGTTGCCACTATCCTCGTCAGATAACTCGTAATATGACTCCACTAAACAATCACTCCCAGGGGTGATTTTCTTCTTGTTCTTATCATTACCCCCATTGCATACCAGTATCTCTTCGGTCATATGAACATAACTTTCATCTTTCTGTGTGCATCCTCCTGTAATTGTGGAAGACAACCAAAAATTAGTATCACTATTGTTATCTGTGGAACTCACCACGGGTGAAGAAGCTTCGCCATATGCTTGTTCCAACTCCAACATGTCTAAACAGGAGTCACAAGTTTTTTAGAATGAGCTTCATCATGCAACCTGCACCATCCATCAATCAGAATATCATGAATAGGCACATTTAATAACTGACATCATTCCACCTGTCTAGATAAATGTATCTCAAATTTCTTGAGATGATCTAGTTCTATTTTATTTTCAAGATTGCAATTAGGCTCTGAATTTATTTCATCACTCCAAAGGTCACCATTATGATCGTGTATGTCAAGCATTAGGATTTCTTTTATGTTGGCAGATTGAGGTCTGATGGAGTAAACTCTAGGTTCCACATCCACATACATGATCTCATTAGTTCTATTATATTCGGTGATCATGTGTCTCATGCGAGGTTTAGCTTCGATCTTTATCTAACTTGGTATACCCTTCCAAGGTAGCCCACATATGGCTGAAATCAGTTGACATGTATCCATTGAGAGTTCTTGAGCAGTCTCTACTGAGTAACATTCCATATGTATCAGGTATATCAACTCCTTGAATATCAATATAGTGCTAGATTATGGGATCTGATGCTAGCTGCATGTGAATGTGGGTCAGTTCTCCTACCACACTTCTATTTTGTCCAATTATGTTACCTTCTTCAATGATTTAGCAGGATGTAACCCTAAAGCGTTGCATATGGATAGGGGCATTACATTGGTAGATGCTCCTGAGTCTACTAAGTAGTTGTGCAAATTTTTACCAAACATCCTTGTGGTAAGGAGGAAGGGAGGTGACTCACTCTTGTCTTTGTATAGGGTCATGTGGGAGGTATTTGCATCTTGAACAGTAGCTGAAGTTTTAGGTTTGACGTTAACATCCTTGGCAGCGTGATCTTTATTTCTAAATTAGCCTAGGGTATGGCTATCTTCCTTTTGAACAAAACCATTCAATGATTTCATGAAAGCATCCTTGATAGCAGGGGTCCTAAGCAACTCTAACATTGGCAGGCTAATCTTTACTTTTTTCATTTCATTTGCCAGATATGTAACCAATTTATCAGATCTAGGAAGTGGATTTGCAGCTTTTGGTGTTGTGTTATGTGGTGCAAGATATTGAGCATTAACCTTGGGGAGTCCAAGATTATTACTTGCCTTGGGATTAGGTGGAGTATTGAAATTGTTTAGAGGCAATGAGGTAGTCAAAGGATCAGTAGATCTGCTTGGGTTATTCCTCAAGTTATAGTTATGCCTACCCTAAGGTTGTTGTTGATAAGCATTGACTTCCTCATGCTCAATTGATGGCTCATTCTCATCCTCAAAGGGGAAAACATAGTTAGACTCAAAAGCCATGGCTGATTCCTCACATGTTGAAGTGTAATCCTGATGTGATGATATGCTCTACTGATAAGGACAATGCATGAAGCTTTCTAGCACCAGGGCAGAATCATACTCACATGGGACAATTTCATTTCCCTTTGCATAAGGTGGGTTACCTGAGGTATTGGCCACTTCAATTTGGAATATGCTAGCAGCAATCTTGAATTGAGGATAGTCCAACTCTGCATGAGCGTTGGTGTTATGTATCCTGCACCAATTCGTAAGTGTTGCCTCTGTGAGGTTTACTCTAGTGGTCTGTTTAGGTTCACCAGGAGGCTGATTGTCTAGGGGTGAAGGCAAGGAACCATTGTTTGACCTGGTGTTCCACACTCTAGGCTGTCTAGGAGGATTATTGTTGCCATTGTTGTTATTGTAATTGTTGTTGTACCCCTTGTGAGGATAATTAGGTCTGTCATTGGCATAACCTCTGTTTTGATTAGGTTGAGAGTAGAAATTCTAATTTCTCAGATGAGTAACCTCAGT
Organism: Cunninghamia lanceolata; assembly: GCA_027924645.1. Classification (NCBI taxonomy): domain Eukaryota; kingdom Viridiplantae; phylum Streptophyta; class Pinopsida; order Cupressales; family Cupressaceae; genus Cunninghamia; species Cunninghamia lanceolata. The sequence goes on from BSBN01000144.1 coordinate 7,878,726, forward strand.
AGTAAGTTTCCTTAACTGAGCTGATATTTCTTTGATTTCTTCCTTCTCTTCCTGAACCTTGGCCATCACATTCTCTATCTGGGCCTTGAAAAAGGAAGACCCATTATTATTGTTGGATTGTTCTATAGCCTGGGACACTTGTGTTTGATATGGTAACATTTGGTTATTCCCACTCAGTGGTGGCATGACACTGAGTGGAGGTATCTACAAAGGGGCTGGCATCACAGTTGAAGGTACCATGGCTCCATTGGTTTGTTGGTAGGCAGGATATGTAGGATAATCGAGAAGTGTAGAGAAGGCATGTTTGGTGTGGGAGTAGGAGCCAATTGCCGACTAACTTTGATAGCTTCCTCAAAAGCCTGTGCTAAGGTTGTTACACTAGGGTGTGTTCTTCTGATAAACATCGAGGTCAAGGGATCTAAAGCTAAATAATAGATGCTCCTAGCAGCTTCGTCTGTTACAATGTAGGGAGTAACTAGCTTAGACAACATCTTCTAGAATCTAGTGTTGAAGTTTGCAATAGGTTCTCCTTCGCACCTATTGATGGTGGCAAAGAGATAATAGTTCATTGAAGGATCTATAGGCACCTTGAACCTATCCTTGAAAGCTTTCCCTAAGGCATCCCATGAATGGACTAAACCTTGACCTAGACTGGTATACCAGTTATAGGCCTCTTTCCCTAAGGAGAATGGAAACAATTTGTATACCACATCCTCATACTCAATTCTAGCCCTACAACAAGCTTCCTTGAAGGTCCTGACATGATCATCAACATCTTGATACAGATGGTACCTAGGACAAATTTTATCTAGATTTTTAGGCAAATCATGATATGCATTGAAGGCCAACGGTGACTCTACTGTGAAAAATGACATTGCAACCAGTGGAGATTGGATATGGGGTATGACAGGTTGAGGCTGGGCCTGAGGTGTGACAGGTGGTCTGGTGGGTGTTTGAAATCCAATAGGAGTGATAGGAGCACATTCTGGTGAGGCTTTTCTTGCACTAGAATCAGGGGTGTGATGAATGTCCACAGTCCTAGGTCTAAATCCCCTGATAGGCAGTTCTTCGAAGAGTCCACTATATCTGGACTTGACATTTGGCCTGAAAGCCAGGATTTCTCAAGTTTTCAAGGCAAAATGGTGAGTTTATGGTCAGAATTCAAACCGACGGGATGTTTAAGCAATGTATGCAGGAGTCTACAGTTTCCTTTGTCAACAGGCCCTCCTTCTAGCGCCAGTTTCTATTGATTGGTATATGATGATAAAACAATCAAGCACACAAAACAAAAGTTACACAACAACCCTTGTTTATCCTGAAAGATACAATGAATTCAAAGAATTCATGATCCCAAGTCCCCATTGATTAGTTCATAATCTGCTATTGTTACTATGTTGTTGATGTGTATTGTTATTTTCTATTTTGGGGTCTTACGTAGATCTGTAGATTATGTTTCTACATCAATGCTATATAGGGAAGTTACTCTACACAGCATATATCTCCAAATGATGTGTCTAAGTTGATATTTGCGTGAGTTCTACCCCTATTTATGATTCTATGCATGACATTTTCAATACTACATGCATTTAGCTCAAAATATGCTAACGATACTCAGTTGTCTTCGGGATGTCAACATATTTTTCTGTTCTGCTCAATATTTATCATGATGTGTAGTTATGAAAGTGATTTTATTGAAATTAAAATGAGAAAAAGGGTTAGAGAGTGAGATTCCTAAAATTACTTGACTGAGATCACGGATCCACATACATATTCCCATACATGCAATGAAGAGAAGAAAAATAAAATCATACTTCACCAAGATAGTCCACAAATCTGCATGATTCAGTGCAAATCTTCAAGGGTAAAAGTTGACAACATGTAATGAAATGAAAGCGCTTCGATAGAACATAGCATTCACCAGTACATATCCAGAAATCAACTTGAAGACTACTTAAGGTTTACAATCAGGATATAGTCTGAAGCTTCATCTCCATATAGTATGTTCATAAAACAAGTACATTTACAATGATCTGAGGAAAGGACCTTGATTATTTCAACAATCCAGTCCTCACTAGTCTCAATAATCTGATCTCTTCCTAAAACTACTACAGGTCTAATTTTTGTATGATTAACCTCCTCCCCCTTTGGTACAGGATAGGGGCTCAATATATATCTGTAGTTTCTTCCCCAAAATGGTGCCCAAAACCCTAGAAGATCAATGGTCAGTTTCTTAAAATGCAGCATCAAACGGTGAGAAATGAATCCTGCCAAGAATTCGAGTAGCATACCCAGACAGGGCACCGGTCCTTCAAAAATGTTTCCATCCACCAACCTCCGCATTGAAAGCCCCTCCTCTTCTGGTGTGCTTGGCCTCTCAGGATCTAGTGCTATCTTGCGTGATGTCATTGCCACTCAAAGCTCTGTCTTTATGTTCACCTGCATGCCGCCACTGTGTCGACAACATTGCTTCTTCCTAGCTACTCCAACAATCTGCAATAAATAAGTAGAATAAGCATCATCGTTTGGTAAGTCAACAGGAAAAATGAACATCTACATTAAATCAGGCTATAAGATGCGCAAACATAGCAATCAAGCCTTGAAATTATGAAAATCATGCATCAAAAAATGCATATACAATGTTAAAACCAATCAAGTCAACCATCGTTGACCAGAAACATGCATTCGGGCTCCAAAAATGGATTCAAAAATCCAATCGCTTCACTTTCCCATGCTTTTTCCTTGTTTAAATCTTTGTATCTTTCGATATACAAGCCAGACGTGATATATTAGGTTAATCAAATTTCAAACTATTTGAAATCCGACTTGTATATTAGCAATGTATATCGGTTTGTATATCACAACATAAAAACACATATGCATACAAAGAATTCTCTACATTGGACTTCCATTTCGAATCTGGCTTGTATGTATAACAATGCATCTTTGTTATACAAGTCAGAAATATACAACGATTTAACTCCTTTTAATTTCCTTTTCGCGTCTGCAGAATGTATAAGTCATTGTATATTGGCTTTGTATGTCGAAACATACAAAGCACGAAATATACGAGGGCTTAACTCCTTTTAAACTTCTTTTGCATCCGCGGCCTGCATATGAGATTTGCATGTATCATTTGACCTGTATGTTGTGCAACATACAAAGCGCGGATATACAAGCATTATTTTTCTTTTAATAACTTTTCAAATCCGTGGCTTGCATGTTGGCGATGTATAAAATGCAATGTATATTACGAAATATACATTACGGGGAACATACAAGCATTTTACTTTAATCTATAACATTTGGGTTCCATTGCTCATATATAACGCAATGTATGTTTCGTAATATACATTGCAGAGTTATACAATGATTTAAACAATTCTGATAACTTTTCAGGTCCAGCACAATGCATAAAACATTTGTATCTCGCCAATGTACAAACCCGCCTATATACAAGGACTTAACCTTGTTTTAATAACTTTTTAGGTCCATGACTTGTATATGGACGCTTGTATATTTGCCTTGTATGTAAAAACATACAAACGCCAAATATACAATGATTTAACTCCCCTTTATGGTGCCTTTGGGTCCATGACCTACACATTGCAAATGTATATATCAAATGTATGTTTAAATATGCAAGCTCAAAATATACAATGAATTGACATTGCTTAATAACTTTTCGGTTCCGGTCCTTGTATAAACGCATTGTATGTTACGACCTACCAAACATACAAATGCGAGATACATGCGACAAATTTAAACATTTATTCATTTCAACTCTTAACTATTTTGTGTCCACCCTACATGTATGCATAAATTCTACCAAATGTATACAAGGCAAAAAAGACATACAAAGGGCCTTGTATATGCAACCCGATATACAAAGAGACTTGTATGTGCAAACAACAAAACCCTCCCTTGTACATTTTACTAAAATGCTCATGACTTGCAAAATATGGTGAATTTTAACATGGTTCAAAAAGCAACCCTAGCTCATTTTTGACAAGGAATCCAACCATACTATGCACTGGTATTGAAATGCATTTTTCCTCTATTTTTTTTTAACAAGGATTGCAATTTTAACCCCTTTTCCCTTTACCACCAGGCAAAACAACACACACAAGTAAAAAGCAAAAAGCCATAGCAGGGGTCCTCATTTTGCTAAGGAGTAAAATGGGGCGTGTTGTGAACATCACAACAAGTACCATCGAGACCTCTGCAATATAGGGTATCGGCGGCAATGGTATACTGGGATGCCTGACGGATGAAGGTTCATTTTTGGTTACTAGAGAGATAGGTGGTAGGGTATTCTCTTTAAGATAGGCAAATATTTTTCCATAGAGGGGGGAATCAGTTCTAACAATGTGGCAAATGATATGGGATTCAGGGGTGTCATATGCAGGACAGGGCACTGGCTCTACCAAGAACTCATAACGTGATTGATTATCTAGCATATCGAGGAGAGATGCGATCATTGCCATAGCATCTATAGCTTTGTTCTCGATCCTTGGTATCTATTCAAAAGAGATATTGACAAAGTATTCTTTGAAGTCATCTACCATCCATTTTTCAGGGATTAATTTCTCATATTTTGTCTAGTAGTCATCATTCACTTGATTTATGACCAACTGTGAGTCTCCATATACCTGAAGTTCTTTGATATTCCATTCAACTGCTAGCTTGATACCAATGACTAGGGCTTCATACTCTACCACGTTGTTAGTGCAGGGAAAGATTAATCTATATGATTTAGGAATTATGTCACCACTAGGTGTGATCAATTAGATACTTGCCCCCAATCCATGCTGAGTGTATGATCCATTGAAGTACATTTTCTAGATTGTTGTGGTTTTGTGAAAGATAGATTCATCTGGAAATTCAAAATTTAGAGGGTTGTCATCTGTGAGAGGTGCATTTGCTAGTTGATCTACAAGTACTTAGCGTTTTATGGCTTCTTGTCTACATATTCGATATTAAACTCACTGAGAAGCATGACCTATTTTGATAATCTACCTGTTAAGGCTACTTTGTTGCGTAAGTATTTGAGTGGATCAATCTTAGCTATCAGTTTGACAGAATGTGATAACATGTAATGTCTCCATTTTTGTGAAGCAAAAATTATAGGGAGACACGCTCTTTCAATAGGTATGTATTGCAGTTCATACCCAACAAGTGTGTGGCTGATATAGTATATTGCTTGTTCTTTCCCATCATAGTTTTTCTATACAAGGAGAGCTCCTAGGGCTGTTGGTGTGACTGTGATATATAGTAGCAGTGGTTTTCCCTAAATCAGTGGCATTAATATAGGTGGCTTGATGAGATATTCTTTTAACTGTTGAAATGCCTATTCACATAACTCATTCCATTTGAAAGGGACTTTCATATGTAGAAGATGAGAGAATGGGTGGCACTTGTCTGCAAATTGAGAAATGAACCTTCTGATAGATTGTAGTTTTCCCTATAGAGACCTAAATTGAGTGAGATTTTTAGGTGGCATTCCCATGATGGCCTTCACTTTAGTTGGGTCAACTTCAATACCATTTGCAGACACTATGTATCCAAGTAGCTTACCTAATGTAACTCCAAACACACACTTCTTTGGATTGAGGCGCACATTAAACTTTTCTAGTATGTTGAAGATTTTGTCTAGCACTACCAGGTGTCCTTCTCTTGTGAGTCATTTTGCCAAAATGTCATCAACATAGTCTTCCATTATAGTGTGCTTCATGTCATGGAAGATTGTGGTCATAGCTCTCTGATAGGTTGCGCTGGCATTTTTCAAACCAAATAGCATGACACACCAACAATAGGTGCCCCAAGGACATGTGAATGCAGTCTTGTGTTGGTCTTCAGGTGCAATTTTTATTTGGTTATATCTAGAAAAACCATCTATTAGTGAGAGCATGGTGTGCCCTACCGTGAGATCTAAAATCATGTCAATATTTTGTAGGGGGAAGTCATCTTTCAGAAAAGCTTTGTTCAGGTCCCTGAAGTCATTACATATTCAGACTCTGCCATCTAGTTTGGCAACGGGTACTATATTTGAAACCCATTTAGGATAGTCTATTGGTCTAATGAATCCAACATCTAACAGTTTCTTTATCTCTTCTTTCACCATGAGGGTGACATGCGGGTTCATCTTTCTAAGTTTTTGATTTACTGGTTTAGCTCTTGGAGCTAAAGATAAGTGATGCATTTTGAGATTTAGATCTAGCCCTAGCATGTCTGCATATGTCCAAGCAAAGTTGATTTGTTTTCTCTTGAAGAAGTTGGTAAATGCTAAATTTTCTTGTTCTGTTAAAGCCTTTGCCATGTGGACCATTCTGGGATTATCACCTGTGCTGACATTGATTGGTTCTACTGGTTCTATCAAGATTGAAGATCTCTGCTAATGTGTAAGATTGGGTAGAGGGTCAAGCCTTCCATCCTTCAGTGCCTCAGTGAGGTTTTCACCATTGGATACATCTTTATTTTTTCTATTTTCATGATCTAACACTACCGCAGAGTAGATTTCACCATTAGATCATTCTTTTATTTTGACAATTTTGAGACTGAAAGGCTTGGCACTCTCAGCAAAATAGGCCTTCTCATTGAGTTCTATAGCATAGCCAGCTCTGTGGTCCCCTATGGGTATATGATCTCTAAGCTCAAGATAGTCTATGATGGCTTGATCATTCTCAAAGGTATCTAGCTCAGGGGTAGTGCCTTGGAGGTCCCAATCTATGAGTTCAGGGTGCACCAATGGTAAAGGGTCATTTGGTTGGTCAGGTTCGATGGATTGATGGTTAGGATAGAGTTGTTAAAAGCACAGACAAAGTCTTTGATGGTACTCTCTATTAGCAGATTCGTCAAGGGGGGTATCATTCCTTCCTCACAAATTTCACTATCAGTATTATGTGGGATGGGCTCTAGCGGTCTAGCCCTTGGACCTTGTCTCTTGTTATCATGGGTTGGGTCATACTTGTGGACAACATCAATATGTTTCTCATCGTAAAATAGCTCAGAGAGGCTATCCCATTCATATTCATTGGAATCAGTCTCACTTCCCCGACGAAGTTGCATTTGTTGAATTAGTTCAACCAAATTACTAGTAGATGCTTCTAGTTGTTTGCCTTTATCCTTATTTTCTCTATTGGCTCTTGATGCTCTACTGTATCCTAGCCTTGTAGTGTCTTGAGCTATCAAGGTATGAGGTTGGATGGGTTTAGTGATATCATCCATTCTTGAACTAAGTGGACCATGTCCTTTGTATCCTATTCTTTGTAGCATTTGGAATCCTTGACCATATTGTTTAGTTGGTATAGTGGGATGGTCATGTTGTGTCGATGAACTACCTTCATCCTTGTATAACCATTGTAGGATATCTTTTTTTTCACTCTTATCTTCGAGGCTTCCCCATTTGACAAATGGTCCTTTGGTATCTTTATCTTCTTTAGGTTTGCTTAGAGTAGGCCTCCCATATGATCTAGGAGATAGGGGGAGTTGCGCTAAGCAGAGGGATTGGGAGATTGTGTACTCACCCAAGCCTTTATCTTTGAGCTTGAGGTTAGGTTGAGGAGTTGTTGAAGAGGAAGTAAGTGTAGCTGGGTCAACACAAGATGAAGATGAAGCAGAGGCATAGTTGTTAGGGATCACAACTTCAAGTTTAGATTGAATAGAGTTGCAGTACTGAAATGGATTGGGGTCACCCTGTATAGTGATCTCTTGACCTTCATAGGGGAACTTGATACACTAATGGTATGTTGAAGGTACTACTTTCAGACCATGAATCAATGGTCTCCCAAGAAGAATGTTATATACCAGCTCCATATTGAGGACTTGGCAAGCCACATCTTTTACTACAAGTCCCACTCTAATCGGTAAAGTAACAATTCCTTTGGAAGTTCTCTCCTCTTCATCATAGGCTTTGATAGTGATTTTATTTTTTTGATCTATAGCCTTCTTTAAGGTGCACATATTCAAACCGGCTCCTCCATCGATTAGGACTCTCTTTATCTTTTGTTTATGTATGAAGGCTTCGATATGAAGCAAGGCGTTATGGGGTTGAGTGATTGACATATCATCCTTTTTAGTGAATGATAGGGATTGAGGTGAGGTTATATGACCTACCATGGTTTGAAACTATTCTTTAACAAGGTTCATGGGAATGGAGGCTTCCACTAAGGCTTTCTCAAGTATGGCCCTATGAGACAGGGATAGACGCAATAGTTCTAGGATGGAGATATGTGTAGGTGTCTTATGTAGCTGATCTAAGATGTACTGATTAGCCAAAGTGGCAGAGGCTCCTCTAAGAGTGACTCTATTAGTGTGGGTGACAACCTTGCAATCCAGATCCTTGTTTATAGTGATCACATTGATGTGTGAATCACCTTCTGAGATATGGTTAACAACATAGTCAAAGCTGACATTTGTGTAATTTGTGTTGTTAGAGCCACTGTTGTTTTTGTTGGAAGGTCCTCCCTGCTCATAGTTGGGAAGGGGATCCTTGAATGCCTAATTATCACTATTAGATGTATGTCCATCAATGGATATTTTGTTTTGTCCGTCACTATTAGTGTGCTTTAGAGAAATGCAATTGTTGGTTTTGTACCCCCTGTTTCGGTGGTACTCACATAAATCGTTGTCATTCCACCAGTGGGGTTTGACTTTGATTCATATTCCATGCTAAGGGATGTGTTATGATCTTATTTGTGACTAACTTCCATAGGGCAGTTTCCAATGATTCTCCCAAAGGTGTAAATTTTCTCCTAGGTTGAAAATTTGTAAACCGCGATTCTATGTTTCTTGGTTTGTTTTGTGGGGGGTGGTTTTGAGGAGTTGATAAGTTGAAGATTGGTTGTTTAGGTGCCGCATTCTTTGCATCTACCACCCCATCATTCACAATGTTTTTATTCTTTGTCCAGAATCTTGGTTTATCCGTGTTGGTGTTGGTACTAGGAGTGTCCTTATATAGCCTTTTCAATAATGAGACCCATTTCAATGACCTTGCTAAAGGAAGTAGGACATTGGATTTGTATTTGATAGCTTAGGTCAGTTTGTAAGTTATGGACAAACATTTCCAACATTTTTTTTCAGGCATTTGGTGTGGGTACTTACTTGCCAGTTGTCTCCATCTCTATAGGAAGGCGGTGAAAGATTCTCCACCTTTTTTCTTGGTATTACAAAGATCCAATATTGAGGTGTCATGCTCAATATTATAGGACAAGTGGGTGACAAAATTGTCCACAAGTTTGTTGAATGTTTTAATGCTGGGTGGTAGTCTAGAAAACCACTTCATGGCTTGTCCTCATAAGCTTCGTGGAAACAGTCGCATACGGTAAGTGTCATTGTGTGTGACCTCGAGGCAAGCAGCATTGAATTCCCTAATGTGGTCCCTTGGATCACCCTTTCCTCGATATTTATCAAATTTTAGAACCTCAAATTTAGAGGGGAAAGGTATCATGATCAAGGTTCTATCAAAAGGATATGGTGAAATATCCTTTAGGGTGTAATGTTTAGTTGATGCTCCTATTTTCATGTCTGTTAATTATTGTTGTAAAGATTGGATCTATTGGTTCACTAGACTTAGGGCATCCATGGAATCAATGGTTGCTTTACTTTTGTCTGTGGGTACTTTCTCATGTCTACTTCCCTTAGGGTTTCTTTCTTCCTCAATTTCCTTTAGAGCCTCTACATCAAAATCTTTAGGGAGCTTGACTCCTAGATTTGCTAGGTGTAAAAAGAATTTGGTAGGGTCTTGGGCAAGTATCTTTTCCAATAGGCATTGAAATTTTGGGTTATGCTGCGTTTGAAGGATCTCTTCCATAGAAATTTCTTCATCACTTTTGTGACCATTTGGAACAATTTTCTCAGCCATTTCAATCTATTTTTGTTGTTGAGATCGTGTTAAGACCATGCAAGGTGACTAGACAAGGGATGGAGTGAGAAAGTTTTGAACAAGGTGCTAGAAGGTGACAAGATTTTAGTAATGTTCTCCTTAGATCAATTTGGTATCAAACAAGTGGATGAACAAAATAATAGTCAAAGCAAGGATGATAGAAATCCATTTACTTGATGTGGACTAATCTTGCACAATCCCCTAGTGGAGTTCCTAGAGAAAAGGATAAGTGGTCCTTGATATTGGAGACTCACTAGGTTTGTTTGAGGTTTGATGTGATCAAGAAGAGCTTGGTTCTAATCTTGTTGGATTTTGGAAGAATTTTGTGAGAGTTTGGATGAAAAAGTAGCTATGATGCAGAAAAAGAGGGAAATGGTTGACTTTGCAAGACCTTAATTAGATTTTGGAACAATTTGAGACAGGTTTGAAATGGTTTTGAATAGTTGACAATTTTTTTCTCTTGGAAGGTACAGATTTACTCTTTGGATTGGATGTGCAGTAGTAAATGCGCTGCAACAGAGTTCAAATGCACCACAAGTCTAATCAAATGTGCAATACTGGTGATTTTTCAAAAGTGCTGCAATAGAGTTTAAATGCGTTGAAAGTCAGATCGAATGTGCCACAGGTCATGGCAAATGCGCAGCTTTGGTTTTTATCTTGGTTTTTGTAGAATTTTGGAACATTTTCCAAGATTTTTCTATTTTTGGGTTTGAAAACTTGGTGTTTTTTGAGAATTCTGATGTTTAATTATGACAAAAACACAACAAACCCGTAGAAGTTTTCATGATTTTATCTTTTGTAATTTTTTTGTATTTTTGGACTACTTTAAAAACAAGTACACCCCAGGCTGGATAGGATAGTATTTGTTGAATCCTCTAGCTGTGCATATTCAAAGTGTGTAGCTCTAGGATATGGTAGCACTGGCTCCCCTCCATGACACTCACTTCTCACACATACCAGATCTAGGTTTCCTTAGGCTCATACCCCCACCAAACCATAGGATTGTCCCTACTACCTCTAGTAAGAATCACATGAATTGAGGCCACTTCAAGAGCTCTGCCCTTTGTGTCAACAAATAGGGGTTTTTGGTATACTACACAAATGGTTCATAGTCAAGGTAACTGTTCGAGTGGTTACACGTGCAACAGCACTACTCTCCATTATGGAGTCTCCCAGCCTCAAAGGATTACACCTTAGAGGGTTTTGGGGGAGGTTGGCTATCAGTGTAACATAGGAGCACTTGTTGCAGGAGGTTTTCACTCCAAGCACAGTTTATTTAAAGTGGATCGATAGGGCTTGGCTTTAGCCTATTTCCACTTAGGGTCATTCCCACTTGGACAGGTGTGCATCCAAGGGCAGGCCCCTCTAAAGGTTAAACAAATAGAATAGCAAGTTTGGCATTCTGGTCACCCAGTAAAGGGTAGAGCATAAGCCTATTGTCATTCGATAAACACAGAGAACACTGATTAATCTAAACCTAGTTAAAAGAAAAACAACTAAATGGACTATCTACTTGTGCACTCATGCATTTGTTAACTTTGAAGTGTTTAAGATATAGCAATGATCCAACTAAAGAAGATAGTAATATGCAGATATAGTAGTGGTTCAATTACTCTCTTCCTAGTTATGGACTACATGAAATTTGTATGCATGCATTTTTTTGTTACTTTTTCCCTTAATTAATCTAAATGAACTAGTCAATGCATCTAAATGATCTAATCCAGCCTCTAATCCTACAAGACAAATGTTAGCTCAAACATAAAAATTAGATAAAAACCCTAAAACAACAGTGCAGGACAGAAGTGCCGCTATGCAGTTTGAATGTGTAGAAATAGATCTAGCGTGCATCATTTTATAAATGCACTAAGACAGGTGTCAAAAGTGCTATAAGAAGAGACAAATGCATCATTTTAATGAATGCATTGTTATACAGTATGAAAGCACCGTAAATCAAGGTATATGCACCATAGTTACGCAGGCACTGAAATAGGACTCATATGCGCTGTCTAGGAGTATGGATGTGCCGGTTACAGAGTGTTTGCACTGAACTTCTGCATGCATCGAAATATAGAGTAGAAGCACTGTGGGATTGCTCAGATACACTGGATTAACCTGTCAAGAGGCCTGTGCAACACCTATATGGAACATATCTACAAGAAAACTCAGATTTTGATTAGATAAAGGGGCAAGTGCCCCACAGTGGGTGCCAAAGCTAAAATGTGGATTAATCAATAACAATAATAGAAACCCAAACACCAATGAAATGTGAAGGAAAAAAAGATTTAATAATAACAAAGTGATACTTACAACCTTTTACCTTTCGTCTTCCATTATTCACCTAGCTATTCTTGATCTTGATAATAATGAAGCCCTCATAAGCATATGATCCCTTACTTGTTGAAGATGACAAGAATAGAATGGCTATGATACTTTGTGTGATTGAAGATGAGCTTCAAAACACTATTGATGGATGATAAGTGATATGGAGATGGTTGTGCCAAAGGCGCACTAGTGTTTCTACAACATAAATTTACTCAAGCGATGGATATATTAAACGAAGAAGAAGAGGGTTGTATTTATAGAGTTGGGTGAGAGAAGATCAATGGTTGAGAAGAAATAAGAAGATCAATAGAGGAGAGTATTCGAGAGAACGTGCACGAATAGAAGAAGGACATGTGTCATTCAAAAAGAAGCTTTGTTGAGTTAACTACTTTCTTGATAAGGATGAGTTTTTATTTCTTTAAATTAAAATATATTTTTCTAATTTAAGAGCAAAGTTGCTTTAAAGATGCTTTAATTCAGCTTTTTCTTTTGTATGACAAGAGGAATTTATTTTTAGAAGATATGAAGATTTTTAGAAGATAAGAAAGCATAATTAAATAAACAGATTTATTTAATTATTTGTGGATAATTTGGAGGAATAAAATAAAATATTAAATATATTTTATTTTGTGGAGATTTAAGATTTAATTTAAATAAAATTGCATTTTATTTAAATTTAGAAGAATTAAAGATTTTAAATAAATAATTAAAATTATTTAATTATTTAGAAGAATGAAGTTGATGTAGGTGAATTAAATAAATGTAATTTATTTAATTAAATGAGAGGAGTGAATCAAATAAATAAATAAATTTAATTATTTATTGATAGAGGAATGTGAAGATGAAATAAATATTTAAAATATTTATTTAAGTAGAGTCCTGTCATTTTTAGGTGTATACAACTCCAATATGAAATAAAGAGTTACAGCCATTCTGCATCATGGATTGAGAAAGTATATACTAGATTAAAGATCAGAATAGTGCCTTTGCGAAATTAAATAGATCATTGTGTTGTGCATAGTATGCAGTCCAGTTTTGAGGTAGAAAAGTAGGTAAATATAGAAGATACAACATATTATGCACTTATGCCATCATGATATGTTTTAGTGATAGAAATGTGTAAGTGTCCATGACCATCTACATGCTAAAAGAAGGGTAGAAGTGTTATAGAGACCAAATTGAGATATTAATCATTAAGCACAACGCATATCATAAACCTTGCCAATATAGAAATAGATTTATGTTCTTGTCTCAAGAACGACAGAAGGAGTTGTAACGGGTGTTTATATGTTACTCATATTGGATGTGTATAAGTAAAGGGATAGTAGTATGTAGATCAATTACAAGATATTCATAGAAATGTATTGCCTCAGGTCAAGTAAAAGAGCATCTCCTGGAATATGCCAAATATATCAAACACAGTATGTGCATAATAGATGCAATACAAGAACATGACAATGTCTATAGTGGAGAAAGAATGACATAGAAAAGAAGTGAAAGCTTTTGAACTTAGAAATTAAGCTTTAGGCCACAACCTTGGAAGATATATAGAAGTATATGTATCTGAAACATCAAGTGTATATGCACAAGTAAAAGTTATATTTTCTTCATGATTGGTAGAGCCATACAATATTTTGTACACTACCAGATAGAGGAGTTTCTTCATCATATCAAGCCATATCTATTTCAAAATGACAAACAAATGATGCAGATGCAGAAATAAGTATTTCAATCCTGTAATATTTACAAACAATGTTACAGTCGTAGCCAAATAGCCATAGAAATAAGCATGTATCAAAAAGGAAAAGCATGGAGGAGTTTTGACATATGTTTAACACAAATGCATATAGGTTGCGACCTCTTGAAAGCATCACATACAGAACAAAGAAATGGAAAGATAAACTTTTTGCTCAAACCCACTTAGGGTTTTAAGGGAAAACACAAATATACAGAGAGGAATGAAGTGTTTTGAGCATGTAACACTCAAAATGATACTAGAAAGAATGCTCAAGGATATGCCAGCCATGACCTCTGAGGAAAGAGCCACATAAAAGAAATATTTCCATACATTTTCTATAAAACCTCATTAACAAATTCAAATAAGTCTACAAATTTAAAAGGGAAAAGAGTTATTGTGTTGATCAATATCACAAGGAACACATAACCCTGAGAAGATTCAAGCTATGAATAGACTATATAGAACTGTCATTGTGATGAGCTATGATCAAATATGTATTTTTCCTCAAAAGTTCAAGAAACCCATTTCATTTTTAGAATGATAAGCTCATCTACAGGAGAATGGAGACTTATGGCTATGAATTTTAACTTCAAAGTCTACAGAATGCCATAAGAATGATAAAGCAACCAAGAGATTTGTCTGATGTTCGAGCTTATAAAGACTCACCTTGCTAAAAAATTCACAGTTGAAATATCCCCTACTTGTGTCTCATTTTGTTTTTCTCCAGATGAGGCTCAAAGATGTAGTCATTGCGGCCAGAATATAGAGGAAAAATGATACTTGAGACAAATGCAAACAAAATCATCAGAGATAATACACAAGCCGTGGTTGTTGAAGCTTTTTTCACTTCAGAAAATTGAGGTAACACAGATAATGGAAACCAAATATGCATCTAAGAGTGTTTACCTTTATTTTCTACAAGAAATTCATGGAGGCCGCACTCAGATATGCCAGGAAAGATGAAGATTTTCAAGCTTGAAACCCTAGGGTTTCATGTCAACAGTAAAGCCCCCAATTCCACAAAACACAAAGGCTAAAATGAGCTTGAAAGGTAGGATGACTTGTTTTATGTTAGGGTTTCAATGAAACCCTAATCGGAATGGTATTTTTGTCATATTTATTTCTTTTTTGTGGCACAAACTAATGCCTTTGTGGTGTTAAGTGACCATAATATGATGCCTAGGTCCCATAACTTAGGGAGAGGTCGAGCCTCAATGGTTCCCTTAAGACACTTGATGCCTCAAAACATGTTTAGTCATCTTGGTGATATGCCATGTGCCTTCAACCCCTTGGAGATGCAACTTATGCTCAATATAGTCTACAAATATTTCATTCAAAATATGAGACAAGTCCACATACATCATGTGCCTTAGGAGATTGATAGGTCATATGCAGATAATCCATCAGGCTTTTATTTTTGCAAACACCATATAATGCCTTGATTATTTTTATGATTTTTTATTGAAATATCAAATATTGTAATTGCAATAGACTTAGCAAAATTATAAGTCATGTGTATTATTATTTTACAAAATCAAATCAAATAGGGGTATAGTTTTAATTGCAAGCATTGTAAGGTTTGTTTTAAAGCAATAATTTATAAATTGCTTTAAAATCAAACTATTTTTAGGTAGTTCAAACTAGTAAAACAAATCAAATATTCCTTCCTTGATTTGTTTTATTTTGAGGTAGATAAAGACAAAAACTGAGGTTTCTTGGGTAGAAAAAAGTAGATTTTTGGTGGGGCCACATGAGGGAGTCTTTTGGTACTTTGCTTTCATAGTTTGGACACATCCTAAGAGATTTTATTTTGACTTTTTTGAGGATCTCAAAAATGGACTTCGAGGTCTTTTATTAGGAGCATTTTTCTAGCTTTCAAGGAGAGATTATTTTCACAAGATTTATGTTAGAGATATACTTCTTTTTCAACATTTCCATTTGCAGTTTTTGGTAGAATAGAGTAGAGATCAGAGTTTAGGATACCAGAGTCTTCCTCTCACACTAAGAGTGTTGTATTCAGTCTTTGTACTCATTATTCCTTTAGTTATAGAGCAGCATTTTTCTTCACTTTTGCCTCTATTTTTGTGAGATCGATTTGATATTACACTATGATAAGTATTTATCCTCTATTTTGTCTTGATTTTGTGATAGATATGCAAATATTTTTCTTGGTTCAGGTTGCATGTCATGCTTTGATTAAACCTTCATCTAAAATATTTATGAATTAGGTAGAATCAAGTGTTGTCAATATCAAAGTTCTATAGTCTGATTGTGAGTAAGTTCTAACAGGAGTTTAGTGTTGGTGCATCACCTTAGAAATTCATTTAAGTTATTTATTTTGGTATACCTCTCTCATCCCTTTTCTCAAACAAGCCATTAGATTAGAAAAATCATAAGGAGAACTAGCTCACTCTTGAGATTGACTCTCACTATAGGAAACCCACATCCTGAGAGTGTTTCCATGTGTCAATAGATAGCTAAGTCTTATGTAAGCTTAGCATAGGGTGCATATCTGATTGATAACAATGGCATGAGATAGAAAAGTGTGTGAATGAAATATGCCTTTAAAATTTAAAGCCAATTATGCTATATGGCACTACGTACCTTCTAATAAATTAGAGATTGATAAAGTATTAACATTCATTTTATAGACTAAAATCTATTTCTTTATAAAGGAATGTATGAGTGAGACCCTACATAAAAATCTTATAGGAAGACATCATGGTTTAAGATTTCATTACAATTTCCTTGTGAGCTTGTGGTTCACTTCTGTACTTGATGTGTACATTTTTACATCCTGCATTTTCATTTCAAGGATTTGAACTTGTGTTTAATAGAAGTCTATAGGATTGAGTAAGTGGTCCAATAAATGGAAGTCTATGGGTTGTAGTAAGTGGACCATATTGCTAGAACCATTTAAGGGTATACATGGACTCCAACATTGCTAGGACTATCCAATGGAATTTGATTTGATAGTTTGGGAATATATAATTCAAATAGAAATCTATTTTTTTCCCAAAATCATATGATGGAATTAGTTCTACAATTGTGCTCAACCACGATATGCATAATGAAGTTCTATTTCTAAATGGAGAAATGCATAAGAATAACTACCAAACCTTTAAGATTAGGATGATATTATTTTTATTAATATTATTTAATATATAGTTAGGATCCAATTATATTTCATTTTGATGATGATTAATTATGATTAATATTTATTTGAATTATCTAATGTTGAAAATTGGTGTCGTTATGTTGATTATGATGAAAGTGAACATAATTGAAGGGGATTATTCTATTCCATAAAATAATTACCAATATTCAATAATAGCACCAATAATGTATCTATCGAATTGAATTAATGTCTTCCTTGAAAAGGTTAAATGATATATTTGCAACCATCTCTAGTATGAAGTTCTTCCAAAATTTTGAATTACTAGGTCCATGTACCTAAAAAAGTCAACTTTATTATATTTTCGCAGGTTAATTTAAATATTACCTTCAACTCCAATCCTAGATTATTACTTATTATATCTCTTGGGTTTTTGGACTACTTCAAGATTAAGATTTAAGAAATAGAACATATTATTCCTTTCAATTAATTTATAGAAATAGTTATCCAATTGATGCACATATATCCATGTACTGTAATGTTGACTAGGACATAGTATTAAAGGTGACAATAGAGTTGTGTGAGATATATATATTGGTTGTCAGGTCTAAATTTAAGTATTCATCATATATTTTGTTTTCCATTTTAAAAATGTTTAAAGAAAATTGTTTCTTAACCTTGATAGTCACCCTTGTATGATTTTTATTTTTCCATTACACCATAGCATTGGCAAAATGACATAATAAAATTGCATATTTCTTGAATATTAGAAAGTGCTAGATATCCTCAATTTTCTTGGGAAGAATTTACATAGTTGTAACTCAAGTAGCACAAAAAGACAAATACATTGAAGGATATAGAGTTTCATATGGTCCAAGGAAATGAAGTCATCGAATACCCATTAACCTTTCATTTGCATGTTACAACCAATGTTAGACTAGTATGTTAATTGTTGTGGATTTTTTACTTGCATTTACTTTTCCTTCAATACCCAAGGAATTTGTCTTCAACATAGAATTAGTAAATTGGTATGGTGAGCTTTGTATCTTTGCACTAATATCCATTTGGCTTTGTGACTACTTTTGAGGATATGGTTTTACTATGCTTGTTATGTCTTTAAAATTGACACCTTAATTTGTTACATAAGTTTGTTTTAAAGTTACATTGTGGGCCCATAATCCACATGTCTAAGGATCATTTTCACCTTTTTATGTTGGGACAATATGATACTATGGATGGAATGAGTTGGTTGGTACATAAAAATATTTATATAAGATGTGAAAATGAATAGTTTCTCAAACATGGGGGCATGTCAACTTTTACATGAGTAGAGACAACCTCCAAAAATTTTAAACAAGAATTAGTGTAAACCTCTTATATAAGAAACTAAAAATGTTCTAAAAATTATCCATAGGTGATAATAGTTTACTATTGTTCTATTCTTATTAAATGTCTTACATTTTTTTTTGTGCCATCTTTTGTTTTATTGTACTTTCTTTTCAGACTTGATCAACCCAATAACTTTGTACATGTGTTTTATAAAGTATTGTATAGAAAAGATATCTTTAGAATATTACATCATGTCATTAATTACCTACAAGTCTATGACAAGGTGATATATGTTGAAATATGTTTTGAATAGATTAGGTGTTACAAACACCCTATTGATAGAAATATTTTAATTTACATTGCATCCTTCTTGGATTCCAAAATTGCCTAAAAATTTTGTTTTGAGTGAATATTTGAAATGATATGAACTTTGTTTAAGGGTAATTGTGTACTTTTTTCCATTCAATTGTATCTGGTATAGGAAAAGATGATATTCATGTGGTCCAGAATGCATGACTATCATCTTGGAATGTATTTTGAGTATATAAGTTATATGGTACTTACCAATGAGCGATTGCATAATATGGCATATAATGTGATTACATGATCTAATAGTAAATTTTCTATTGAAGTTACACCTAAAAGATTAAAACATATATATTAATGATAAGGTTTTATGTGAATGACCAAATTATCTACTCACTATACACTTGCATTATCTACTCAAGTATAAATTGATGATTTATTCTATATGAAACTATATTTTTAGTTAAAATCATTCTATTGATTAGAAAAGTATTTCTATGGATCTAATTGTGGTTTCAGTTAAACTCGAAAGAATTATTGAAAACATATAAAATTTTAGATGAAGTTAAAGTGAAATAGATTCATTGTGATATTGATGGCACTACATCCAAATTTACTTGACTAATTTTGTTCTATGAATTATGTTGTAGATTCAACTTGAGCTATTGAGGACAATAGCTGATTTATAGGGGAAGAAATGTTATGGGATTTTTTCTGTAAAGTAAAAAGAAAGTTATTTTTTCATGAAATAACCCTTTAGAATTAAAAGGGAGATAGAAAAATAAAAGAATATTATGCTCCTTTGGTTAAAATAAGCATTAATAAAACTATTTTTATAAACTCTTTTTAAAAGAGGAGGAATAATTATGTTGATTAAATAATTATTAAAGACAACCTTTGTGAAAAGGTGTGATGGTTTGAAAACCACCCCTTAAGGCCTATATAAAGAATTTGTGTGACTTAGAAAAGGCATGGAGAACACACAAGGAAGATTTAAGTGATTTGGTGGGCTACAGGGCATTGGAGAAGGGGGAACACGGAACGTGTCCAACTCAGGGTACATAGTACACTTAAGATTGTCCTGGCCAGGGCTTGAACATTGTATGGGTAGGCACAGTAGTTGGTGCAAGTAGGCACATATTTGAACAATGTACAAATAGGTACAACAATTGGTGTGAGTAGGCACATACTATGTTTTTACATAGCTTCTCCAAATGTGCCATAGCTAGGGCCAAGGCCACTGAAATCTTCCTAGGGTGAGAGTGGTCAATCCAAGTATGCTAATTTAGATAGGTATTAAACTTATAAAAGATTGGAATTATTATATATATGAGTTTTGATGTTAATCTGATTATGGATTGTGTTATTTAGTTGGCTATGTTAATGAGTTACTTTAGAATTCCTATTAAATTACCACATGTTGTGATTTACATTGGAATTGATAACCTTGCATACTTTAATTTGTCTAATGATCTAGTAATATGTACATTTAAATCTATTGCAAATAACTAAATAACTTTTAGGGAAAGGAGTGTTACATAAGTTGTGCCACGTATGATCTCCTTTACCTCCCCAAAAAGAATTAACAACACCCAACCATTCACTCTCAAGGATCAAACGAACATAGATATAAGATTCTCTAACCAAGAAAGATTAAACTTAAATATCCATTCCAAAACTAGAAATAAGCCCAATTTACATCTCCTAAAATCCAAACTCA
This sequence comes from Cunninghamia lanceolata, assembly GCA_027924645.1. NCBI lineage: Eukaryota > Viridiplantae > Streptophyta > Pinopsida > Cupressales > Cupressaceae > Cunninghamia > Cunninghamia lanceolata. The sequence goes on from BSBN01000144.1 coordinate 7,899,136, forward strand.
TATGCACAAGGAGATACACATCCCAACATCCCTCAAAAAGAACCCTCTAGGACTAATAACCATAGTTCAAGGTCCATTAACCATGAGAAGATAAAGCATAATGAGAAATACCATTTAAAAAATAGGATGGGCAATACCTATTTGAAGATAACCTTCTAAGTAGACCAAGAGTGGGTAATGAGAATGCCCCCCAAGGATCCACCAAGTCACAATGACTCTCTCCAAGAACAATCTCCTCTAGGTCCATAATGAACTCATGTCCATAACCAGGTGTAGGATCCTCGATCTTCTTACTGAAACCTCCAAAGTGTAACCATCTCAACAAATGTTCTCTAATCCCAAGAGAACTTTAGCGTCATCCAAGTCTCCAAGTATTGAAGAGAACCTCCATGATCAATTCATGCTAAGCTCCAAAAACCAACACTGTACCATCATGAAGCTCTCCAAGAAAATGACCAAAGTATTCAATACCAAGAGAACCAACAAAACCATTGTCAAAACTCTCACTACACATCTACATAACTTGGGAACACAACATGACACCATGATCTAAAATCTCAACAAAGGAAGACCACATGCTCCAAAGAGCATACCCTATATCAAGAGAACCAGTATCATGCCAACACTCTAGTCCATGATGGCATAATAACAAACATCCTATAAACAAGGGCCATCATCTCCAATCACATGAAGATAACCATCTCTTGACAATAAAACTCTCACTACAAAGAACTCACACTAAAATGGGATACCGATCTATCCATGGTATCATGATAAGCATGCAACAAGTCCCAATATATGACTAACAAGACACTCTAATCATCCATCCTCTCATCTTAAAGAAACATATCAAAAATTTGTATCAATATTGAATTGATCTCATGGATATAGACAGTCCAGATCCAAGTCATCCCACTACATTCAATAGGTAGCTAATCCACATAACTACATAACTTGAAGATCCCAAAAGAAACATGCAACTAGAGATATCAAAGACGATAACAAGTAGACTTAAATACTCAAATACCATATCCTCATCAAATCTGATTTGCCAATCTACAACGAATAACTGTAATCAATGGAATCCTTTATCAAATGCTATAGAAATGATACCAACAACTCCACAATGAGAAGGCTGCGAAATACCTCCTCAAACCATGCACAAAGAATACATGCAAACCATAGATTTTGAACATAAAATCTACAAAACCAAAAAACCAACTCCACAGTTGTAACTACCTGCTCCACTATAACTTATAGATGGGTTTGCTCCATACCCTATAGAATTATGGCCAAAATCAATACCTCTCCGTGGGCTTTGAGGAGCTCCCACTAGTCCATTGCAATAACCATCAATAGGTGGGCCATGACCATAACCTTCAGTATAGTCCCTCTACAAATCATCAATGTCCATATGTTTAACCTACTTTGAATACATCTTCTGTCACTTCCTCTTCTTTCTATCATCTTCATATTAAACAAACTACAATTTATTAGTAGTATCATACCGTTGAACCTAACCTAGCCTCTTACTATGTGAATTGAATCTAATGCCGCCACCATCATTAGGTTTGAATTCCTTCTATGACCACCATATATCTTTTGGAGAAACCCCAACTTCAATTCCCTAGTTTAAATAGACTTTCCTAGCCATCAATGCCTTGTAAGAAGAAACAACTTTTCCATCTATCAGTGTATCATAAGTTACTAAATCCAACTCACAGTGCTGGTCTAACATCTACTATAACTATTTCTCTTTCTCCATATGCATGCCTTGCTTGAAATGTGCATCCAAAAGAGTATTGTATGCCATAGCAACTCTCAAACATCTCTTCTCACCCATTGACCTGAAAAACTTCTTAGCTTCCTACAAATGTCCCTTTCTTCTCAGCCTCTGATAGTTTAGTAGAAAGCTCTGCTTCCACTTCTACACTAGTTTGGCATTGATGGAAGACCATTTTAATTTTAGATGTTAATTCTTCATACAACTAAGTGTTGAGTTTTTGAATTAACTCCTCCTCCTACAAAAGACTAGCCTATGCTACTTGTGAAAGGGTGATTTCAACTTCAATTTCATGTATTTTGGCTTCCAAAGCACGATGGTCATCAGTTAGGGAAATAATCTTGTCTAAATAAATTTTAATAATTGTCTCTTTGATTTGTGCAACTCACTAACTTCAAGAGTTAAGCACTCAGCTTCACTATCCTTTTTAATGGTTACTAACTCGATCTTGTGCACCTACGCTTGTGCCTGCATCAGTTCCATTGCCCTCCTATCCAAAGCAAAGGCAAGCTGCGCCTTCTCGTTCTCAAGATTTGACAGTGTTTTTGCCCCACAAATAAGATGACTGAATTTGCCTGTGCCTGATATCAAGAGGGATTGTAATCTTGATTTCTCATCCACTCTGAATTGTTGATGCATATCATAGTAGCCTCAAGAACGATGGTGCAGAATGAGTTCAATTAGTAATGGAGATGAAATGAATAAAAAATCTATGTGAGAAATTTGCCTTGGCCTCTCTGTATTTTAATGAGCTTTTATCTTTTGTCTACAAAATTAATCTCTCTAGACCTATATTTATTACTATTTTCATTTTCTATTGAATCTTTTTTCTATCCCATTAAAACTTATTTTTTCGTCTCCCACGATATCCCACCTATGAATAACTTTCTTTGGTTTGAGTCCATTCATGAGGTTCAAACCCCAAACCTCGCTTCAAAAATTAAGGGAAAAAATGTATATAGATAGGACTTTTCAAGAACCCTAACACAACTATGATTTGGACCTAGGACCTGAGGAGGCTTTCAAATATTTCATTAATGAAAATGGGAGCATCCTTTGTTCCCTGCCTATGAGAGTCATTAAAAATAAGAAGGAACCATGACAACAACATTCTTGACTATACTTCCAAGAAATGCCTCAAGAATCTCTTTCATTTTGATGAGAACCATAGATGAAATCTCTTTTGTAGCAAATTGCTTCTCTTTAGGTCCAAAAACAACCTAAAAAGGCCTAGCTTCATGTAACTCTATACCGTTGGGTCTAAGATTCTCCTACCAGTAATTCACTTTGTATAAAAAATAGTAAACGCCACATACGAGGGTGTGGTTTGATTCCCTTTATCATTGGTAATGATCTCCACTATGTCATGTTACCACACCCCCACACACAAGTACATTGTACCAAGATCAATTCCAATGGTGGGATCCTCTTCCTTACTCATCTTCTCTCATGCTATAGACTGAACCACAAGAAGGAGGAAAAAGAAAAACCTGAAAGGAATTAGGTTACCACTGTTGAACACATAGAAGTACTAAGAGGGGGGGTAAATTAGTACTAAATCAAATTACCTTATTTTCTATAGCATTCAAACTTATGTAAACATTCAAGACATGAAGAATGTAGGAACACAAAAGCACATAACCATAACACCAAATTTACATAGAAACCCCTAAAAAGGAAAAACCAAGGAGAGAAAGTTGCTTGGATCTACTATCAAAATCTAGCCTCACAAATAAAATAGGATTACAATATTATTTATAGGCTACAACCCAAAGGAACCTACAACTCCTTGATCGGTTACAAATTTAAAAAGCATATCACAATGTTCTTTATGCAACACAAAATGCTGATCACTTCAGTTGTTGTACTAATGTATGCCTTCCTTATAACAATAATACAAATCTCTGCAACATTAAAGTATATTAGGGAATTCCTTTTTGTTATATATGGAAAAGGTGAATGAAGAAGTATAACATGTACGCTAGATCAAACCCTCTTCCACAATAATATTTAAGGACAAGACTAAGCCAAATCACTACCAAATGGAGGTGGACTCAACTATAGATCTTATGCTCAAGAGTGCTATGGAAAGATCAGATTTAATCAAGCCTTTTATCAAACCCTAAGTCAACTAATGAACAAAACCCTAGATTTGTAAAGATTTGATTATAATAGAAGAGGAACAATACATAATCAAAAACCAATTTCACAAGAGTGATCAGAGAGATATCAAAACCTATGTCACGGAAGCTGGAAAGTCAAAGGATTATTTTGTGGGTTCCCAAGTCCTGGAAGCTCAAATCTTCAGAAACTAAAAACTGGAGAAATGTCATAGAAGATGTCCTGATGCTAGCTCTAGTGTCTATTTTCGTAGGAAGACTATTTTGTGGGCACTCAAGTCTTCTATAGAGGAATATTCTAAAAATGCTTTCAGATCCTGAAACCTTTTTCATCACTCAATATTCCTATATACCTTAACCTTTATGAATCTCACACTTGTAACCTGCACACAAGAAGAAAAGGGGTTTAAGGGTTATCATGGTTCAAGACTTAAATCCTGAGATAAAATTCAAGCTTCCCAACATCATTGTTTGATAGAGAGTGTGTGCCCTAACAAAGCAGAATCTAAACAAAGTTAATGATAGAATGATCCAAATAACAATGATATCACCTCAGAGGTTAAGCCCTTAGGAGAATAAAGATCTTTCAACTCAGAAGGAGATGGATGATGGTTCCAAATTCATAACAACACACACAATACAAACACAAATCTACAACAATAACACAATGAATGCTTTGAATTCTCTTTTCTCCAAGATCATAAGTTTGCTATATCCATCTAGGCTACAAATAAATTCAAAAACACACTTAATATATGCTTTCCCTCTAACATTCATAAATTAAATCAAAAGAGTCAACAAAGGGAAACCTTTTTAAACATCCTATGTTAACATGTATTTGGATTTTCCCTAACCAATTAGGGAGGACTTGGGCAGGGGTGCCCAAGTCCTATGACACCTTTTTGGTCTAGGGTAAGGCTAAGAATGGGCCCCTAATTCCCAACTTACATTGGTCTTAGGGGATTTTGCATCGGGATTAATATTTTGCATGCATAATGTAATCACAGGGACTTAGGATCTAAACAAGGGAGTAAAAAGGCAAGTGTCCATGTAAATTACTTCATAATGTTTAGCCCCCACTTTAATGTGTGTATGGTCTTATGATCAGTACATGCATTAAAGTACAGTCAAAGCATATCAAACATAAGAATGAAGACACCCCCTAAGTTTGAAGGACCATTTCTAGCCCCTAAGCTTAGGCAAACATAAGAAAATATTTGACAAGATCACGCAAAACATAGTGAATATAGTAAGGAATCACATAATACATGGACAAGATAGTGAAGCATGCAATACACAAAGAAGACATGAATACGGTCACACAATACACAGAGAAGACATGATTAAACAATTTCATATATTATAATCCTAACTATATAGCGCCAAGGGACCTCATCGCTACGTGCCTTTAGACCACATAAAAACATACAAAACACATGGCATGGAGGGAGCTCATTGATATGTGCCTTTTGACCACACAATTTAACACACAAGACACACAATCTGAAGACACATAAAACACATATTGGAAGACACAAAATACACAAGCACCATATAATATGTCATCGACACACTGTACATCTTATACATAGTAGACATGGGTGATAGGGAGGATCTCATTGGTACACTCCACTATCTAAGACATGCCAAACACAACTGATGGTTGATCTACACTATCACAACTGCCAAAGACACACTTAAGGTTGAATATCTCAAGATTCAACCCCACCTCTATAGAGGACTTTCAGAAGGATGTGCAACTGCTCAAGGGAAGACACAATCCCACCTTTCACATAAGGGAGTTTAAAATATTAGCCCACTTGAATCTGTGGATACCTTACGGTGAAAAGGAGGCATGCTCAAAGTATACAGCCCAACCTGCATTTTAGAGGCACCTTACAGTGAAAGGAGGTATATGTAAAAAAAACAAAGTACAAAACCCCACTTGCATCATGGAGATGCCTTATAGTGAAAAGTAAGCATATGCAAACACGCTTTATCAATAACTAAGCATAATACCACAATATATGCCCCCACCTTAAAGTGGTTGATCTTGCTTGCTGGTATCAAACACCTTTAAGGTAAAGTGAAAACATGCAAGGGAACAAGACCTTTCACAAAGCCCAAGCCCCAAAGTGACATGTACTTGCAATCACCAAATGTCCCCACAAACACACTGATATCATTTTCTAACATAATCAACAATATATAAGCTTTGGTTAGAAAATCTATTCTAAGATAACAACCAAATCAATTAACATATCACTTCATAGACCCAAGATACCCTTGCAGGTTCAGAACTTAGTATAGCCATGAGGTTACACTACAGGTATCTCAGAATCGAGTGTATCTACAAGGTGAGATACAAAACAATCCAAAGTGCATAGAAGAAGATTTAGAGTATTGCAAAGGTTTGTTAAAACAAATTTTAAAATACAATATATCACAACATGGAGTGATTCTACTAGTCAAGCATTAGTAATATATCAACCCCATATTCATATATGGACTAAGTTGTTTTTCTTTCTTCTTGTAGGGATGCATGGTCCTTATTAATTTTATTTGTTTTCATCATCCACTGGCAAGTAGAGACACTAAAGAATGTAAACATTAATAATGAGAGAGGAGGAAAAAAGTGACTTAGGGTCTCAAAATGAGAAGATGCCCACAACATTATGCCCCCAAGGAACCACACACAACAATTACAAGGTGTGTGCAAGAAGTTGTGTCCACTTATTGGCCAAAAAGTGGAAGTGTTTTCCCTAATTTTTAGAATTTCTCACATTTGACCTAAAAATTTGAAGCACTTAAAGGTGGAATCTTGGAAAAAGTAACTAAATATGAAATGTAGTACTCGAAGTCTAGTTTCCAAATATGTAAGTTTTTTCAATACCTAAATAGAAATTGATTTTGAATAGGCGTTTCTAAAAACCACTGTTTAAAAGTCACTTTTTTTTACTATACCATGTACGTGTACGTCATCCATATTTTGACCTAAATAATCATATTTTTCAAAATCCTTTCGGGAAAAGATTTGTAACTCATCGAAGCACGTTTTCCATATTTTTTTGTAATTTTTTATTGAATATTTTTTTTTAATTAATTTTTTATTGGCCATTTTTGGTCTTTTAAAAAATCATCGTGTACGTCACTCATAAGATGACCTAAACTTAACATTTTTTGAATTTTTTTTTTTAAATTGAAAAAAATTGTCTAAACTACATTTTTTGTACAATTTTTTTACAAAAAAATATTTTAATAAAAAGTTATTAAAATATTAAAAAAACCCTGATAATTCAAGTTTATGGACCTATTTCATCATAAATTGATTAAAAAATAGAAAAGTTAATCCAATTGTAAAAAAAATTACATATTTGAAATCTACATTGTCTCCTCTATAATGGGTTTTAATTTCGTCAAAATATTCTGCAAAATAGACCTTTAGATATATGCCCAAAGTCACTATTCTATTGTAACATTAACAGGGCCTTCAAGTTGTAGGTCAAACTAGGTCTAGAGGTCAGGGTCAGGTCCCCAAAGCATTTTCCAAAGCCGGTTACAAAGTAAAACTTGAGCCTAAAATTTAAATTTTCAATAACGGGATCCCGTTTACTAAACGTGATCCCGTCTATTAAATGGGATCCTGTTTCTTCATGGATCGGTCGAAAATAAAATGGGATCCTGTTTAATAAATGGGATCCCGTAGTAAACAGGATCCCATTTTATATAACAGGATCCCATTTATTAAACGGGATCCTGTTTATTATTTGTCCCTTTTTTTAATAAGACTATACTATGACTATCAGCCCTGCAACTTGCTCTACAGTACGGCTAACAACAACTCTTACAACATTCTTTGCCATATTTTTTTCTTTTACAGGTCCATCAACTTGAAATATTGTTTGAATTTTGATAGAAGCCATCATCGAGACACTATTTGAGTGAAATTTTGTTGAATTGGTACTTGTTTGAAGGACTTGAAACACATTCAAATTTTTGACATTCATTTATACATGCTTCATAAATTTTTTAATCATGGGATCACAAAGTCGTAATAAGAGGAAAGATAGGAAGCTATTAACCCCTGAAGAAATTGAACCAAAGAGAGAGAAGAAGTCAAAAAGACAAAGATATAGAAGAATAAAGATTCAATCAATGAGTAATGTTGAAGCATCCAATTCCACAACTATTGAAGATAAAAACATTGAGGAGCATCGATGTAGACGATGCAAGTTTGCAAGAAGTGAATGTGGAAACTAATATGATTATACAAACTACTCCTAGTATGTCTTCAAATCTCTTTGTTAATGCTATGGAGAATGTTTCAATAGGCACAAATCCAGGTACTTCTTCAAATCCACCTTTGAATGAAATGGAAATAGTGATGATAGGAGATTTAAAACAAGTTGGATATAACAATGTTGAGATTGATAATATTAGTAGAGATCAAAATTTGAAACAAATTGTTGTTGAAAATGAAAATGAAAATCCTTTTGTTGAAAATGAAAATGAAAACCGTTTTGTTGTTGAAAATGAAAATGAAAATCCTTTTGTTGAAAATGAAAATGAAAACTATTTTGTTGTTGAAAATGAAAATCGTTTTGAAGTTGAAAATGAAAATGAAAATGAAAATCTAGGATGTGATGTTGAAAATGAGAAAAAAAATTTCAAAATTGAAGGACATGTTTTGGATAATCTTCCTAGTTAAAATTTCTTGGAGACAAATAAGAACACATGCCAATAGATTATACAAGGAATTTTTTTATTGTAAAAAACTATCATTTCAATGTCAACTAATGATGCAATTAATGAGAATGTAGAAAATGAGAAAAGTTATGAAAATGTTACGCATTTTTGTTAAACCAAGAAGAAAAGATCAATCACTAAAACATGCTATGTCTACTGTTGCTAGTGCCATTGAGTCTATTGGAAGTAATAGTCAATCCAAAGATAAGAATATAGCAAGACGAGCTATAACAACTACTATAGAGAATAAAACAACTTTGAATAGAAGAATGGTAAGCAATATTAGTGGAATTCTAAAAATACATCCTAAAACATTGGTAAGAGCGGCAAAAAGAAGAGAAAGTATAGAAAATGATCCAATTAACCAATGTTGGAGTTTTAGTGGTCGACTCCCGAGATCTGACATGAAATTGAATGTTGAAATCAGATCTTTGATCGAAAAATATTGGCATGATAATACTAGGGTATCGTCTAATGCTAGAGATGTTTTAAAATTAAGAGTGGGGTCCAAAGTTCATGATCCTCATCCAAAACACCTATTAGATACAATGCAAACTGAATTTTATAGAAAATTTTGTGATGAATTAGTGTTACCTAGTAATATTAAAATAAGTCAAAGATCTTTTGGAAAATGCAGACCATGGTATGTAAAGATTAATAAGGAACGAATATCTTGTTGTTGTAAAATGCATGTTCAATTTTGTTATTATTATGATGTGTTTCAATATATACATTGTACTTTACATCGTAACATGATTATACCGGAATGTGATATTAATATGCCAACTGAAGCAATAAAAGAGTTTATATCAAGTTTGTTCTGTGAAAGATCTAATGAAAAATTATTTTATTTAAGTTCATGTATTTATGGATAATGCACTAGTTGTGGCAATCTTTCTTTGTTAAGAGTTTGTATGCATGAAAGTGTTGAAAATGATTTTGGACAACAATTAGTGGATATTAAAAGATTTAAGAATGTTGAATATTCTTTAAAAGATGGAAAATTTGGAAAGCGTTGTGATTTAATTACAGAAAACATTAGTGTGCATGCATTCATATCAGAATTTAAGAGTAAAATTGTACCAAAATATGTCAAGCACTCTCAACAAGCTCGATGGCTTGATGGACAATTTCGTGAATGTAGAAACACATTTCCAATTGCTACTATACTATCAGTGGTTGATTTTGCAGAAAACTATACTTTAGCTCCACAAGAGGAAATTCAATCACAATATTACAATTCAGTGCAGGTTGCTATGTTTGTTCATATTGTTGATAGACATGTAGATGATAGCACAAAGAATGATAGAAAAGTTTTGAGGGAGTATCATTTCTATTTGAGTGACAACCGGTTACACTCATCAGAGTTTGTTCAATATTGTTTCAATATATTTTATAAAAATTTAAGAGAAAGAGGAATCTAGATGACTGAACATCTTATATGGTCAAATAATTGTATGGGGTAGTTTAAGAATGCTCGAATGTTCTATTGGTTAAGTAGGGTTCACAAGGAGAATAATGTCCAACATATGTAGAATTTTTTTGAAGCTGGACATGGTAAAGGAGAACATGATGGAGCTGGTGCGTGTGTTAAAAGAATTCTTGCTAGACAACAATTAAAATTTGAGGATGCAGTAAAATTTAAAGATGCACGTGGGATTGTAGATTGGTGCAATACAAGATTATGCACACCTAGATCAAGAGAGTACTCTACAGTTCATTAATTCTTTTGGTTGGTTGAAGAAGAAAATATTCTACCTAGACTTGATTTCTAGACAATCAGTGAATCTACTAAATGGCATTCATTTAGGAGTTCGAATGCAAGTACATGGACTATCCAGACAAGGGTGCTTGCATGTTTTTGTCAGTTTTATATTTTAGAAGATTGGGAAGCATGTCAGAATACAGAATGGGTTGAAGAGTGGAAGCAAAGACCATTGACACTTGCACAAGCACATGATCAAAGTGAAACAACAATTGAAGACAATGATCAACTGTTTGCATTAGACGATTATGACCATGTTTTAGACCTTGTACAAGAAGGTAATTTAATTCAAATTATTTCATTTTATTTCACTTCATTACTAATTTGTAGTGATTTTATTTATTTATGTGTACATATGAATGCATGTATGTTGATTGGTCAAATTTTATGGACATGTGCAAGTTATTGAATCAAAATTTGTTTGCAGGACATGTGTATGTTGTTGTTGCACCAAAGAATAATGAAGAGGAAACTGAATATTGGTTGGCTCATTGTGTGGAGACTAAACATAAGTTAACAGCACCTCGAGAAGATGATGATGGCTTTCCTTATCTAATAGGTTTGGTGATCCCTTTAAGACATCCCCTTAAGCAAATTTTGATAACAAGTCTTTGATCCCCTTAAGAAAATTTGAAGTATTTCTTTGATGATGGCTATCATTATCCAATAGGTTCGATAGTGGTTGTTGGCACTTGGCTACATAAATACCTAATAAGGAAGAATGGTTTGCCTGCATTCAAAGATTATGAAACACATAAGAAGATTATACACTACTCACATTTGGTGTTGGTAACAAATATAAAATTGGAGAGGTATCGTGGAAAACCTACAAATAAAGAGCTATGGAATATTTCTATGGAAGACCATGAGACAATCATCGATGTGTTGGAAAAAAGAGAGGATGGAGATGGTACAATGGAATAAGTAAATATAGGTAAATATAGTTAAATAGATTTGTATTATTCTTTTAAATACATTAAATACATGTTTTGATATTTCTTGTGCATTATTAGTTGAAATTGATTTAATTTTTCCTTTATATCCTTAGGCCATCAACACAAATTCATCACATACTTTGAAACAAAAACTTGAGAGGCACTTGTAAATACAGGTACAAATTGTGTATATCTAGATAGTTTTATATAAATTAAAATACATGTTTTGATTTAGATATATTGATAAATTGTTTGTATTATTTTTACATCAGGTGGCATGAAGACCTACTACATTCCCCACAAGTTTTGGATTTTCTTGAGATGGCATAACCACATTTTGTAAACATTATTTTGAGTTGGCATATATTTACATACACAATTACATTATTATACATTTTGTACACAAATTTGAATACATGTGTATGTACACAATTTTATACTCTATAGTATTAAATTTATCAAAATTATTATTCTATGTATTTTATTTGTTAAATGTCCATGTTTTTCTACTTTGAATTTACTTTAAATTTGATTTTATTATATTGTTAAATCTGGTTGCCTTGGGCAACTTCACCAAATTTTGAGAACTTAAGACATCCCCTTAAGACATCGTAAATTAGGACCCCTTAAGACATCCAAAAAGTTAGCATCAAGTTGTAGGTTAATTAAAATGGCTATCAAATTTAGGGCCATCAATTGTAAATGATAGGTGTCTAGGTAGGGAATGTAATCACATTTTCATTTTTTCAATTTTCATGTTTATTTTTCAATTTTTGAGTGATCTAAGGAGCAAGCTTCATTGGTGAGTAGTGTGTAGGAGCTCTCTACAACAAATCAAGTTGCCCTACGACAAGGTTGGATAGATAGAGTGGTGTAGGTTCCTATTGTGTTATCCTTATCACACATTTATTATGACATACTAACCTATTTAGATGTAAAGGGTTAAATTTTATATTTTCCTAGCATTTCTAGAGGGTGGATGATTACACTGTATGGTCCATCTACTAGATTTTGGGTGTCCCTATCTAGAGACAACTTGACATAGGCAAAGTGGGCATCAAAGGATGATAGACTAGCCTGGGCCACTTTCTTGGGAGTTAAGAGACCAAGAAATAGGAAGGGAGTTTATCTAACTTTAGTTCACATCCCTGACATTTTTCCCCTATGGAAGGTCATGATTGGCTTAATAGCTTAGCACAAGATTCCCATAGGCATTATATATAATACAATAGTTGACCACTAGGAGGTGTCATTGTTATGCACATTTTCCTTCAATGCCAACTTCTTGAAGTCTAGCATTGTCTTGAATTTAAAAAAATTTACACTGCATTGAAATTTTTTAAAAATTTTTACCACCTAGCCATCAGTTTGATAGAACTAGAGAGTAAGATCACTATTGAGAATTTCTTCTCAAATGAAGTGCACATTAACTTTATTGTGCTTTATTTTTTGATGTTGAACAAAATTTATGGCAAAAGCAATATAATTTTGGCTATCACATAACAAGGTGGTACTATCATCAGTACCTAGCTAAAGCTCTTTTAATAATCTTTTTTTTTGTTTTTTTTGTTTTTTTTGTCTTTTAATAATCTTTTAAGCCACATTGATTTTTTGATGTTTTTATTGCACTTTTATATTTGGCCTTCGTGGATGATAGAGCCCCTATAGGTTGATTTTTATTACTCAATGTGATAGTCCCTACACCAAATTTAAAGAAATAGTCAGAAGTATATTTCTTATGAACAAAATTACCAATATAGTTAACATCACAATAGCCATATAAATTTACATTTTGGTGTAGGAAAAAAAAACCATATTTAAAAGTACTTTTAATATACTTCAATATTTTTAACAACTATATATAATACAACTATAATGATTTGACCATTTTTAACATTAACAAAGAGGTCATTATCAAAGTCACAAATAGAGAATCCAAGAGATTGGAAAAAATATTGAACTTTGCATGTGAAGGACTAAAAATGTCCACTTTCTCATATGGTATGTAGGCTCCTATCATTGAGCAAGTGGAGTTAGGTAAAGTTTATGCATGGGGGATTGACGTCCTAACTTCAAGGTCTACCATGACCTTTATTAGATTGTGCACCATAAGGCACTAGGATTTAGTCATCCTTCTCTAGTTATGGTATGGATATTGGAGCATATTAGACCAGATATCAATGACCCATGCCCACACCAGATCTTTCACTTCCTCGAGGTATCAAGTAGTGTTGATTTGGTTACTATGGCACATGATTACACATTTACACAATGGTGACTTTAACTAACACAGACAAATTATTACAAACCCCTACATAGAGATAGAGAGGAGATGGGTCTAGGAGATGACATGACTAGATATTATTGAAAAGGGGTGACATTCTAAAGGATTTCCCCTAGTACACTCCCATTCTACAAATCTACTTCAGATGTAGTAGAGGTTGGTCAAGGGACACTCCCATGGACTCTTACTCTAGGGACTCCTATTACATGGTCAACACAAGAACAAGCACCAAGGCACTTGGATAAATATAACTATAACCATGCTAGGATCATTTAATTTTTTATGTAGAGAGTGATCAGGATGATAGAGAGGATGAGGGGTCCAATGATGATCTTACTATCCTAAGGTAGACCTGAGGATGAGAATGCATCAGATGAGGTTGCACACTCCTAGTTTATAGGTGTTTCCTCTAGAACTTAGTTGATCTAGATGAGAAGATGTGAGAGATTGATCCCTCCTAGTAGGCAAGAGATCCTCATGAGTATCTCACTTTTTAATTCTTTGTTTTTATTTTCTTAGCATTTTATTGCTTAAAATTTGACCATGACCTAAATATTCATACTGTGAATGAATGGAGGAACTTTATTAGGACTTCATCACTACATATTCTTTCAATGCAATTTCTTCATTAAGCGCAAATCTAGATCAACACTTTGACACTTGTAGAGATTTTGCCTTGCCCCTTGCATGGGGAGACTTTGTACTCGTGTATACTTATTTTGATCATGTACCTCCCATGATGGAGCCTACGTACTTAGTTATTGTCAGATTTATATATGACAATCCATTATTTCTATTGATGTCAATATATATCTTATTATGGTTGATCTCAAATGTTTACATTTCTTTTCCTTCATGCGCATGGTTAGATTAGAGTTTGATTTATGATTAAATTTAGGGATGCTTGTATATACATATGTATGTGATGTTATTCTTTTATAGTTTATGATGTATATGCAATGTATGTATGCATGGATAATAGATATATATGTATGGATGCACCTAAACTAACATGATGGTTTTACATGATTATTACTTTGACATGTGTATGATTTTGTTACGACAGGATTGCATTTATTGTGTGACATGTATATGATATTGATAGTGTGGTTGCCCTTTATAAGGTTTTTAAGTTAAGGGATTATAGGTTGACTACATAAGACAATTCATGTTAATCTTTCATAATGCAACAATTGGGGGATCAAGTAGCAACAAAAAAGGTGATTGAAATAATTTTGGTATGATTACAAATATATAACCTTAAAATATCCATAATTATAAACTATAAATAAAACAACAATATCCACAAGAAGAAAACAATGCCTAAATAACCCACACAAGAACAAATAGAGGAAGGTCAGGTTGTATAAACTCCAGGTCCATGTTCAAAAAATATATAAAGTCCATGTTCAACAATATATATATATATATATATATATATATATAAAGTCCATGACAAATAGTATATAACATAGTCCATGAAATAGTCAAATTATACATAGCCCATGTTCAATAACCTATCACATACTATCTCTATCATCAAGAGTCCTCTTCACACCATGCAAACTACTCAGATGACCTAAATCACTCTGCAAAAGAGAAAGATTTAAATGAAATTAGATGTAAGATGATTAAAAATGATTTAATGACAATTTTTAAATTTATAATTTATCATAAAATTAAATTACTGTGTGAGGCTGAGAGGCATGCTCTGGTGCATCTGGACCTATCTCTCCATGCTCTAAATCAATCTATTTAATAGAAGAGAAAGTTCAAGTTGAAACTAGATGTAAGACAATTTTAAAAATGATTGAATTCAATTTAATTTATAAGTTATCATATTTAAAAATTATTATATCGTAAGAGGAACTTGTTGTGAATCCTCTATTCCAGGACCTGTCTCTATAGGCTTAGCTCTATGACATGTATGAAGCTATAAAAGAAAAAGAATTTTGAATGTACATGTCAACATATATATATATATATATATATATATATATATATATATATATAAAGAAATTTACTTTAAGTTCACAATGTATATTTTAATTGTTCAATTTAAATATAATCTAAATTTTAAATTATATCGTATCAGGCTGCCCATCTCCTCTGTCCTCCTGCTCTGCATGTGCTGTGTGTTGATGAAACGTGTCACTAACAAGCTCCTACAATATCATTTATATTTAAGTTAGCACATGTGTGTACAAATTAGGTTTTAAAACATATATATATTTGACTTGTGTACATGTTATACATTTTTGAAGAACTTGAAATGCAGTCGACCCCTGATATAAACTTGGATTATCCAAGTGTGCTACAATGCCCATCCTCATTGTTGTGTCAACCTGCATAGACATATTTATAATATATTAAATAGTACACGTGCATGCTTTTAGATACACTGATATCAAAATAGAAAAAATTAAGTATATATAGTGTTTTTAAAACAATATACATACTGTAAGAGTGTTAAGTGAGATACCCAATGATGGAGGAGTGCTCGAGTCACCCTGAGATGGAGGATTCAATGTGGAAGAACCCTGAACTAGTTCATAAATAAGTTCATAAATATTTAATGGTACACACATTCAAGACTGAATTACAAATACAAATCATTGAAAATGTACCCCAAATGGGTGCCCGAGATGAATAGGTGTCGATGAAAAATTAATTTGAACAATGGTGACCCCTGTTGCCATCATCTACACAAAACAATTCGATTGTAAAAATATTATAATTTAATTGATCTATATGTTGATTAAAAACACATGCTTAAAAAATTGTTTTAAATTCAACATGTGTACATAACCTATATATACGTGTGTCGAATGATCAGTGGGATGATCCTCAGCAAATAGATAATCAACAAATGATTCAGTGCCCACATTATCAGATGATGCATGTGTAGCTGAAGTGGGTGCAGCTGCATAATAAGGTCTATAACACAACTAATTGCAACTTGTACATGTATGAGGCATCGAGACATGTGGAGTGGTACTAGGACCACTTCCATCATCAACTCCTCCATGCTCTCTAACTCGAGCTACCATCATAGAAGTCTGTTCGTGTAGGCTACCTGAGAGTGCACTCAATGTTCCTAGTGTGGATACCATTGCAAGATGCTGGAAGGGCGAAGGAATGGTAGCAATAGGAGGGTCAATAAGAGGTTGAATAGGCATGGGTCATTGGGGATCAACTCGTGCCCCCAACCTCTATTGTGGCATGCCACCACCAATACCTTGGAATGGTCTAAAATCAAAGTAGTTAGGTTTTTTATTCAGAACAAACTTTGCATATAATTTTCTCAAAAAATATAAAGGAACCTCACAATTAGCATGAGGTGGCTAATCAAACACCATCCACCATCTATCCCAAAAATTGGTAGACATTCCTTCATGCCTACACCACCTGATTGATATTCTTTTCTTATTTGCAGGAATAGGTTCATTTGTAATGGGATGTCTAAAATATTGCACTAAATGAGCTTTTGTGATTTTAAGATCCAAAATACTCTTATAGGAGAGGCCATTAGCATAAAATTGGTGCCTCTCCTCTCTCCATTTCCAGAATCCATCAAAGTCTGAGTCAATAGACCTCACAGAATCTACAATGTTTTGCATCAAAGCTGCAAAACGTACCACATGAGGTGGCATGAATTGTTCATTGCGAATGGAATTCAATTTTTCTTCTATGGAATCCACATTTTCATTAATTATGGCTCGCAAGCGAGCCTGGTCAGTTCTAGGTGGGGTTGGAGGTGGAGGTGGAGGTGGGTCATCTAGAGGTGGGGCATTTGGAGGTGGGGCATCTGGCGCTGGGGGTGCGGGTGTGGGTGGGGGTGGGGCCGGATCACCTTGTGCATTAAGGAAGTCCTCAACATCAAAGTGAATATCATCTAGATTCATGATATATATATATATAAACAGATATGAACCTATATATATATACATATAAACATACAAACTTGAGTACAAATTTAAAATTAAATCAAGAATATATATATATATGTTTCAAGAAATTACACTTGAAATAAATTTAAATTAAACATACAGATAATGTATACATGCATGTACAAATTTCAAAATGTAAGAGAGCTATTAGGACTACCATAATGAATTTGTTCTCAAGGTTTGTTATCATATGTTAGGTCCAAGGTTTCAATTTTGTTAATTTTTCTATGGAGTTGGCTATAGGTTTGATGTTAAGTACTCATTCTAGGAGATCCAACATTTCCTATGGAAAAGCTACAAATATTTTGTAATGGTTAAATTAGATGAATTTCTCTAACTAAATATGACTAATAAGCTTCTAGTCAACAAACAATAGTCATGCTTGCATTGGTTTGAGCATTGGATCAATCATGAATTCATAAATTGGATATATGTGTTCAAGAGTATGTGAAAATTTGAGTGAATCCTTACCATTTGATAGGACATATAACCATATACATGTGGTAATGATTAAATCTTCCACTTTTAAGATAGATGACGAGGTAAGAACATTAGGATGCTTTGTTTAACTTGTGATTGTAGGGATGATCTAGCTAGAAAAAGATATTAGTTGATGGTAGCTTGATTTTGTTTCCTATTTCCTATTTGCAATTGTTGTTTTCTATTTAGTTGTTAGTCATTTGACTCTTATGTGTGTTATTTAGCTTCAGACTAAGCCGATTTAATTTAAACTCTAAATAGTCTTAATTTGCACTAGATCTTAACACTAGATGATTGTCCCAAAATTATTGTTTTCTATTTAGTTGTTAGTCCCAACTCTTATGTGTGTTATTTATCTTGAGACTAAGCCCATTTAATTAGTCTAAATAGTCTTAAAATTTGCACTATCTTAACACTATGATTGAACCCCAAACCTTAAGAACAATTTAAAACTCTATTTTACTATCAATATATATCAATGAAGGGTGAATGTTTAGATGCATCTATGCTATTGAATGATGTCATCTAGAAACTAATGGACTATCATACCACCTAGGTAGAATCATAATGAACATCTACAAGACTATAACTACACTTGGAGAACTACCTTGAGGTGGATATCTTGTGCATGCCACATGATATAAAAACCTAAATTTGGTGAAGTTGCCTATGCAAACCAAATTTGATAATGGAGATAGGATTGAAGTTACTAGTTGCCTACCTGACTAATCTAAGTATGAAGATGAATATATTCTGATGATTTATGATTTAAATTTAATGAAGAAATTGATGCTTTGTTTTTAACTTGTGATTGTAGGGATTCAATCTAGCTAGAAAAAGATAAATTAGTCAAGATGGTTCTAGCTCGATTTTGTTTCCTATTTCCTAGATTTGCAAAATTATTGTTTTCTATTTAGTTGTTAGTCCCAACTCTTTCCTTTTAAGAAGTATATAAAATCTAATGTAGTAGTAGATACTTCTACATATACAAGTTTCTATTAGGAGAAAATATCTTTTGCCAAATTTGTATAAAGTTGTCTATAGTGTGTTCCAGGGTAATCAAATGATGTAAGTCACAATTTAGAGGGTTGAGGGATAAGTTTGTGTTGAGTCTATAGGAGGTGTTTTCTTACATAGACCGAGCTCCATAATCTAGGTGTCTCCATGTCTAACTCAAATGGTTCAACTTGGTCCATATTATATCCAGATTAATGATAACATTATATATATATGGCTATGAGATCCACGATTATATCAATGTTTGGTAGAGAAAAGTTATCTTTAGGGTAGATCCTTTTTTGATGTCTCAAAAGTTAGTGCAAACATGAATTCCCTTAGTTTTCTTGTTAACTAAGACCACATTAGAGACCCATTTAGGATAAGTAATAGTCTGAATGAACCCTGGGCTCCAAGAGTTTATACAATTCTTCTATGACCACGAGGGCTACTTCGGGGTGCATTTTGCGTAGCTTTTATTGAATAGGTTTGGTATTGAGGTGAACCACAAGATGATGCATGACTTTAAAGATGGAGTCTGAAGGCATCACCATAAGACCACATGAAGAAATCAATGTAATCTTTATTGGTGATGGTTATGCCTTCTTTGATGTCAAGGTCTAGTGGAGCTACTATCTTAGAGAGTTTAGGCTCCTCTTCTATTCATAGGTTGATGTCTATAACATCCTCAACAAGGAGAAGGGAGTCATCTTGTATTTGAGTGGTATCTAATGGAAGGTGAAGTTTTTCATTGAGGAGCTATTGGGAAGTGTCCATTTTTATTGTATCATTTTAATCGATCACAAGTTTCTTCTTATATCTTGTTGCTATTCTGCCTACTAGGGTGCCTTAGAACTAAAGGGTTCTTTCTTTCTCTCCAAAATAAGCATATGTAGGTGTTAAGTATGGTGGAAAAGTCTTTCTTATGATTACAATGGGGATGTGGTCTTGACACTTCATAAGTTTCATGATGGCTTCATCATTTTGGAAAACATCAAATCATAAAGGTCATGTTGGTCCCAATCGATAAGCTCAAGGTATTATAGGTCTAAGGAGATGGTGAGGATAGTGACCTATCATGAAAGAGGTTAGTGGTGGAAAGATCTTCATAAGGATCATGAGTGGAGCCTACATCAATGTCATTAAGATTAGGGGAAGCATTACCAATGAGGTTGGGCTCGTATCACAATTAACATCATGATGTTCATCTTAGGGGCATAATCTAGCTAGTGAGGACAGCTACTTGAGTATCTCAAAAGTTACATAAATGTTGGCTTGATTTCATTCTTGATTAGTTGGCTATCACAAAAATTATAAAATTTTCTCAATTCTTGATTAGTTGGTTGTCTCTAAAGGTTTGATTATGAAGGATGTGATAAAGGTTTTATTATGGTTTGTTGTAATTTTTTTACATGATAGTGACCTATTTAATAATGCCTTTAAAATACAATGACATACATTGATATAAGTAAATTTTATAAAAACCAAATATATATATCATCCCAATGCTATATATTTTTTGTCAATTTGTTCAAAATCTCTCCTTTCATATGATACAATCGTTTCAAAATTTCAATTGTATTTTACAGCTAAAATGTTTAAATACAGCTATTCAACACTCAAATTGAACTCAAATTTTGATAGTTTGTTCAAAATCTCTCCTTTCATATGATACAGTATTTTCAAATTTTCAATTGTATTTTATAGCTAAAATGTTTAAATACAACTATTCAACACTCAAATTGAACTCAAATTTTGACAGTTTGTTCAAAATCTCTCCTTTCATATGGTATAGTATTTTAAAAATTTCAATTGTATTTTATGGCTAAAATGTCTAAATATAGCTATTCAATTCTCAAATTTAAACATAATTTTGATAGTTTGTTCAAATTCTATCCTTTTATATGATATAGTCTTTCAAATTTTCAATTGTATTTTACAACTAAAATGTCAAAAATCAGCTATTGATTTCATAAACAGAAACCCTAAATAACAATTCACAATTTAAATTTTGATTGTATTTTACACCAAAACAAAGAAGGGAAGCTTAAAAAGCTTCATGGGTAATTTGTAGAAGTGGAAAAATCCACTTACCTGGTGGGTGGATGGTCACTAAAACTCGGGATCCCATTCTCTCCTGTCGACTGTCGCTGGGGAAAATGGGGTCTCTGCCATTTTTAAAAAAATTTAATACCTTTTCAAAATGGGATCTCGTTCCATGAAACAGGATCTCGTTCCATAAAACGCAATCCCATTTATAACGGGATCCCATTTTTGTCTTCTACATTCTGGATCTCGCTAAGGAACGGGATCGCATTTTGTGTTTCAGGCTCAGGATCCCAATCCAAAACGGGGTCTCATTTTATAGAAACGGGATCCCGTTTTTGGTTACCCGATTTTGGATTTTTTTCTAACTCTGAAACTTCCACCTTAAGTGGACACAAATTCTTGCATTTACCCTACAATAAGAGGAATAGTTGAAGAATAGAGACACAAATAGAAGAAGTGTCACAACAAGTCGGTCTCCTTGCATCCTTGACCTTACAAGAGTATTAAGGGTCATCCAAAGAGACCCAAACAACATTTTACACAACACGAGGGAACACAACACAACACAACAACATATGAATATATCTATTTTAAGAGGAGGCCAATCTTGCCAGCATATTAGATAGGTATTCCATCAAGTGTGGTTTCCAGAATAGCCATGCGATGCTTGTTTCTCAAGACCTTGTATGTTTGAAATCTTTTGATGCTTGTGGGGAGGGGAATCATTACCTTTTTCCACCGATGTCTCATGCACTATTCTTTTCCTTTCTTTTTCTTTCTTATTCTACTTTTCTTGATGAATGAGCCTTTCACGATGAAATGGGATGCTTCTCATCATCACCACTTTCTCTTGCTCCAAGTGATTACATGTAGGCTATTCCAATTGTGTATCTTGTGCATTTTGTTTATCTCCCGATACATAAAGGGATAGCAGAGGAGGAACCTCAGCATAGATACCTTTTCATCATGGGCAAGGTGAATATTCATTTATTGCCTTATCTACTTCTATCATACCAACTATTTCATCATATTCTAGATAGTCATTTTCAAACTCTATTATATTTTGTTCCACCATGTTGTTGTTTCTATGATTAGGAAAAGGATCAGTGAAGATTTGTAGGTTTTGATTTGAAAGGGCTACCAACTCATTTCCATTGTCATTCACACCAATAACCTGTATCATGTTACAATTGATGAGGTCTTGAATTTCATGTTTAAGATGCATACATATTTTGGTATCATGTCCAAGCAAGCGGTGATAGTGACAATAAACATTAGCATCAAATGAAGGTCCTTGTATCTTACTACTAGTGAATGGATGAGTAGGAGGGAATTAGTTTCAAAAGATTATTGTTCACTACCTGAGTCATTATTGAATGGAGAGAATCCAATAATGGATTGAATTTTATCTATTGCTATCTTAATTGAAATGGTGTCCAAGTAGGCTTTGTAATAGAAGACACTTGTGATTGAAAATTGTTTGAATATTACCCATTGATCTTGATGAAATCCTTGTTATGCTTCATGAATGAATTTTGAGATGTTCTAGTTGTGGATTGACTAATAGGAGACAATGAGGTATGATTCTCATACTAACTAGATGAAATTTGTTAATCTCAGAGAGTTGTGCATAGATGTTTGAAATAACTATAATTAATCAAAAGTATTTTATCACGTATATTCAGTTGTAGATTCATAATGAAAACTTTTTGAACATCCTCATCTTTAATCAGATATTGTATTTGTGCAATGAGAGCTTGATATCGACTAATGAATTTGGTTAATTTCTTTTGGACCTTGTTTACAATGGATCCAATCAATCAATGAGATAGAAGGTCCAATGTTTGCTAGGAAATGTTGTAAAAACTACTCAACTAGGTGTGAGAAGGATTGTATTTAATTAGGAGGTAAAGAGAAAAACCATTCCAAAGAGGTATCTTTGAGAGAACAAGGAAAAAAATTTTCTAACAATGCCTCATCAAAGAAGAAATCACTAAACATCACTGTGAATTCTACCACATGAGTATTAGGATCACCTTTACCACTATATTTTTCAAAGCAAGGAGTCTCAAATTTGTCAGGCATTTGAGCTTTTAGAATTGAATAAGATAAAGGGTTATGAGTGTGATATGTTGGTAAGATGGGTTGAGAGGAAGCATTAGTCAAATTTGTCACTTTTTTCTTGCAAGCATGACATACTCTATAAAAGTTACTTTAGGAGAGGATCATTGGATGATGTGGCTTGCGGATTTGAGACAAGAGTATTTGATGCTGCAGTTATGATTTATTGATAGGTTGTTGATAATTAGTGACCTTGAGAGTAGTTATTCATGGGTATGGATATAGGAGGTTCCAAGTTTTGATAATTAAATGCAACAACTTTGTAATTATTTCCAGTAGATTTTCCCATGTTAGTGGTAGCATTACTACAAGCTTATGGATTGGTGGTGAGAATTGAGGATGTAAAAGTGGATATCTTAGAAGTCAGTATATCCATCGATACTTGTGATGTTATATATGTTGGTGGTGACACATTTTCAATTATATTCATGAGGCTAGCCATTGGCATAATATTATGATCCACTATGTGTGTTAATCCATGGAGCATGTCAACACCTTCTTGTCCTTCTTGTAATAATCCTCTTATACCCTCAACAGTAGATACCACTTCTTGAGCTAGATGTGTACATTCTACAATTTGTTGAAAATCGACTAGTTATTTGTCTAATTGCTTGAGTTGTTCATCAGACACATGTGTAACAATAAACATCTTCAATATCATGAAATATTTGTTCTTCAGTTATGTTGGTGTTTATGATATCTTGCATGGATGGTGATTCACCTTTCGTAATGTAGTTGTGTAATGGATTTTCTTATGTTTGCAGACCATTGCTATCAACAACATTAGAACCCATTAGTCTACAACTTCTTACCAAAGTTTTGGTATTAGGGTAGCAAGTTATACAACTCATGCAAATTACTATAACACTCAATGCACTAACCAATAGTATTATCAATAAGATTAAGGTAGTTATACTTGTTGAAACACATAATGTGTAAATTGAAATTTTGAAAACAAGGATGTCAAGTGATGCAACACTACAATACAAAATCATATTTGAATGAATGTTTATGAAATAAACAAAATTTGAAGTGAGATTTTGACTACAAACCCTATCTTTGTAAATGACTAGGTTATAGGAAAAAATTGCATGTTTTCAACAAAACCCTAGTAAATGAGATTTTAAAATGCAAGATGTGATATCATGAAATGATTAATTGCCATAACATGAATCAGATCTGATGTAAAAATTAGAAAATCAAATGCAAAAGTTATGCCTTTATACAAGCCTAGAATGCTTATTTTTTCACTCTTTTCAAATTTATGCAAGAGTTTGCAATGAATAATGATAAATATGATGTGAATCAATTCAAGATCTAAATTCAACACTCAACAAGATGCAAATGTTCAATTCTACAAGTTCACCAAAATATTATATATGAAAAAGGTGAATGAAGAAATCTAACATGTACACTAGATCAAGCCTTCTTCTACAATATCATTCAAGGTATTTAAAATATATATATTTTCCTTTTTTTTTTAAAGTGCAGGTTTTTTTATCATAACTTTTTTTTTGGAAAAAAAATCATACATTTCAAAAAACAATTAAAGGTGAAAAGTTTTTTTTTTTTAAAAGAAGTTTGAATTTAAAAAAAGGCTTTTTAAAAGCCTGCGCAGTGTACCTGTGCAGGGTACCTACACAGTGTACCTATGCAGGATACTTGCAAAGGCCCTACACTATAGGCCTAGGGCTGTAGGCCCTTAGGGGTTGTGGACCCTTAGGTCCTGCACCCTATAGGGGTGCAGACCCCTTTTGGGGCCACACACCCTAACTTTTTTTTACAATTTTTTTAATAAAAAAATTAAATTATTTTTTTAATTGTTTTTTCATAATAAAAAAAATGTATTTTTTAACTACTTTTTTTTAAAACAGCAATTTGTAATAATTTTTTTACGTGCTTTTTTAATTTAAACAAAACACATGCATAATTTCTCCTATACCTATCTCAACATGCATGCCCAGTTGGAGAACTTTTTAGCAGGGGTTCTAAAATTGGCAGATCTCCAAATTTGGAGGTATTTTTCCTAAACGTGGCAAAGATGTTCTTTTCCCATCCCAGCCCCTCTTTGTTGGGCTTTTCATTTTTGCACTCCATCTTCCAGAGGTCATATCTCAGTCCTACAGTGCTATTCTTCAGTGCATTTTTTTTAAAAAAGGGGGGGAATTTCATGCTCTTCGCAGTGGTGCAGGTGGTTTTCAGTTTGGAGTTCTAGATTTTTCTAAATCTTTGTTTTCTAAGTGATGTTGTTGTGTAGTTCTCATTTTGGGAACTTTGATGGGCCATATCTTGGGCATCCAGACTCCTTCTTGGGTCCCATTTTTTTTAAAGTTCATGATTTTTCATGTACTTTGCTATGGTTGTATCAGTTTCCTTTCATTCTATAGTAGAATTGTATTTTTAACATGTGGTGTTTTGAGGACATTATACACTCCTATTGTAAGCACTAGCTAAGTTGTAAACATATTAAAACTTGTTAGAAAATCAGTTGTAAGAACTAGCTAAGTTGTAAACACAATGAAAGTTGTTAAAAAATTAGTGTTATCTGCCATATCTTGCTAGACATATTTTGATTTACATCGGTTCATATCTCAGATTGAGAGCCTATGGTTAATGATCCTGAATCTTGCATCAGATTCTCATCGGGTCACATCTCAATTTGATGGTCATTCATTATGGTCAATTTTCCTCAATCTTCATGGTACTTGTTCCTATGGATTAATTTTAGTCACATATCAACATCAGCGGTTGCAGCTTCTTCATCTACTTTTTGGAGTTTATTCACACTTACATGGGCTGGTCACCTGACCATCTTTCTTCTTCCTCTCTTATGGGGGGCATTCATGTTTGTAATTCTCTAATGGATTCAATTCTTGGGGGGTCTTAGTTTTAGTCCTTCTTCCATCACATTTTCATGTACTTGTATTTTCTCTCTTTTGGAGAGGAGTTTTCTCCCACTGGGCTTTTCTCCTTTCTCTGCACTTTATGAGAGATTCTTGTTGTTCAAGGGTACCTAACATGGCCTTGTAGCTGGGACCCATTCTTGTATTAGTTGCATATTTTTCATTTCTCCATAAGTTGCACTTAAGGGGGGTGTTGGTGTAATTAAATATCTAATTACACTTTATTAAGTGTACTTAGAGATAATTTTAGTCTTAGGTTGTTCTTAAGTTGAATATTAGGGCTTTTCTCTAACTTGCAAATATAAAAACAAGTTCTCTCATGTAACTCATTAATCCATTTTATTAATTCATCCTTATTGTGTAAATTATTCCTCTTTGCTTTTTTCTCTAGTGAAAGGTTACTCTTAGGTTTTGCAGGTGATCCTAGTGTTTTTAAGTTTATTATCGACTTCAACACATCTATCTTTGAACTCTAACCTTTCTTAAATCCAATGACATCCTTGTTCTTAAGTGGTCTTTGACAACTAATTATTTCATCAAGGATGTGTTGGGAATTAAGGTGTCTCAACCTTTGTAATTTCCTAGCATTAATTTTTTCCTATGGTAATTATTTTTTACCATGCCATAATTTTCTGGTTTACCGTGCCTTGTCATCTAGTAAATTTGACATGGTGAGTTCTCAATTACTAGGAGGTGACAAGGATATATTTTTGTCCTCACATGAGGATGTAGGAACCCCACCTTGGAATAGTACATTTGTGACATGTGTTGGCTAGTTGTAAGGTGTGTAAGTCCTTATGATAGATTCCTATGACATATGACAGATTCCTATGACAAACTATGATGTGTAAGGACTAGATTCTATGATAGGTTGGAGAAGTGTTGTAAAGCATCTTTACATGGAGAAAAGATAAAAATTGGACGTCCAAGGAAGGATAAGGACAAGTTCTAAGAGGCATATTCTATATTTAGTTATTTATGATGATTCTCTTATAGCTGTCAGTCCTGTAAGAATGACAGATTCTTCTTACAGTTGTAAGAGGTTGTAAGACATATTTCCTTGATGTAGAAAAGTGTGTTTGGATGCAAGAGGCATTGTATATTGTGTCATATGGCCTCTTGGACACCCAACCTCTAAAAGGTTCCATTCTTGCTGCATATGTCTAAAAATAGGTGCTTGGAGTGGAGTTTTGTATGGTTCATTTGCAGGTATAGAAATGCTACTAGAATTGCTCCAGAATTGACATCTTCAAAACTCCTGGAAGAGCTCGGATCTATAATTATATTGTAACCATTCCTTGTTTACTGAATAATACATTAGGCTATGCTTTGGAGTGTGGGGTTTTTCACCCAAAAGGGTTTTCCCCATGTAGACCTTGTGTCTATTGTATTTGTATTTGTTTTGAATGTGTGTTAATCTCTCTTTTAATGTATATCTTAATTTAACTAAAAACAACTAAGAAAAATTTGCACTACTTCCCTCATTAGATTGGTGGAGGAAGTTGTTTTGACGTACCTTGCTTTCTTCAAATTGGTATCAGAGCCTAGCTAGTTTTGGTCCTAGCTACTGGGTAGAGGATTTTTTGTACTAATCTTTGATTGAATGGGAGTCTTATAGAGTATTTTGTGTTCTTGTTAAAATGGGAAGATGGCAAACACATCTGGGAGATTCGAGATCAAAAAATTCAATGGAGGCAACTTTGAGTTATGGAAACTCAAGATGGATGAGATGCTAGTGGATAAAGATTTATGGCTTGTGATATCTAACACCAAACCCCAGAGCATGAAACAAGAAGATTGGGATCAGATGGATTAGAAGGCCAAGGGTCTCATAAGGCTTTATTTGGTTGATTTTGTACTCCTAAATGTCCACAAGGATAAAAATGTAAAAGAGTTGTGGAAGAATCTTGGTGATGTTTATCAGGCTAATTCCTTGGTAAACAAGCTATTCCTGAGAAAGAAGTTGTACTCTCTAAGATGGAAGATGGAGGATCTATGGTAGATCATCTCAATTCTTTTAATATGCTTGTTTCTTAGTTAACCTAAGTTGGTGTGAAGATGGAGGAGGAGGATCATTGCACGACATTCTTGTGTTCTTTACCAGATTTGTGGGACCACCTTGTGATGGCCATTGGGAGTACCACTACCACCTTCAAGATGGATGAAATGGTTTCTTCGTTCCTGTCTAAAGAAATGTAGAGAAAGTCTTCTGAAATGGCTAAGGAGGCTCTTGCAGTTTGTGGTAGGTCCAAGGAAAAAGGAAAGAAGAAGGACAAGAAGAAAGAAGACAAAGGAAGATCCAAATTTTGTGGGAGATCAAAGTCTCCTGGAAAGTCCAAGGATTTATGTTGGAACTATAGAAAACTTGGTCATTTCTGCAAGGATTGTAAGGAGGAGAAAAAGAAGAAGAAAAACCATGATTCTGACTCCAACAAGTCCTCTCAAGATGATGGAGAAGCGTTTGTCACTTCCTTGGCAACTCATGCATCTGGGGATCTATTGTTGATTGATTTTGGTGCATTGTTTCATATAACATTCCACAGAGACTGGTTCTTGAAGTACAAAAAGTTTGATGGTGGGAAGGTGTACCTAGGTGATGAATCCCACTTGGATATAGTTGGTTGTGGAAGAGTTCTGATGAAATTCCCTAATGGTTGAGTGAAGTGGATCAATGGTATAATTCAGATCCCTAGGTTGGCACAAAACCTATTATCTGTCAGCAAAGTGAATGATTTGGGTGTGCAAATTATTTTCTCAAATGGAGGATGTAAGATGACGAGAGGAGTTATGGTGTTGGCTAAGGGTGTTCAGATTGGCACTCTGTTTCAGCTTGATGCATGCACAGTTTAGTGCAATATTGCCTTTGTTTTGAAGAAGAGAGCTTCAAACTCTTCATCCTCACCATTGGAATGAGTAACCAAAAAGACTGTAGCATCTACTTCTGATGGTCATTCTTTCTGGTTACCCAAGGGTACTTATTCTATGGAGATGAAACTTCCTACTAATAAAACAATGTTGTGGCACCAAAGGCTTGGCCATATTGGTGAAAAGGGTTTGAGGACCTTGAAAAATAAAAACCTCATTTAGGATATGAATTATTCTAACTTGAATTTGATTTCTATGAAAACTACATATATGGAAAACAAAATTGTGTTTAGTTTTACCATAGTTGTCATAAATCTTCTGAGGTGTTGGATCTAGTTCACTTTGATGTTTTTGGTCCTGTTAATATTCCTTCAATTTTGAAATCTATGTATTTTGTCTCATTTATTGATGACTATAGTAGAAGGACATGGGTATATTTCCTTAGGATTAAATCTAAAGTTTTTGCAAGATTCAAAGAGTTTAAGGCTCTTGTTGTGAATCAAAAAGACAGAAATATTAAATGTTTAAGAACTAATAATGGTGGTGAGTTTTGCTCAACAGATTTTGACAAGTTCTATAAAGAACAAGGTATTGAGAGGTATAAGGAAACTCTATATACTCAGAAAAATGGAGTTGTAGAAAGAATGAATAGAACATTGATGGAGAGGGGTAGGAGCATGTTAAGTGGACCTAGCCTAGAACAAAAGTTTTGGGTTGAAGCTGTTGCTACCACTTGTTACCTAGTTAACAGGTCTCCTACATCAGTACTCATTAACAAGACCCCTATGGAGGCATGGTCTAGTAAGAAGCCTTCAATAAGACACATTCGAGTATTTGGTTGTGATGCATATGCACATGTTCCTAATGAAAAGAGGTCCAAGTTGGAGAACAAGATAGTTAAATATATCTTCATCGATTATGGCATCGGTGTAAAAGGGTACAAGCCATGGGATCTAGTGGTCAAAAGAGTTCTATATAGTAGAAGTGTGATCTTCAAAGAACTCAATCCTTTTTTTATTGATCTATAGCCAGAGAAAGAAGAAAAGAAAGATGATGGTATTCAGCTTCCTACCACCCTTGAGAAAGTTGAACTAAAGACACTAGTTGGATATGATAATGAGGAGAGCTCTAACAGCTCTGAAGGTTTAGAAGAAGAAGATGAAGAACTTCAACCCCAACTTGTGAGGAGTGTTGATAACTGAGAGGGGGGGGTGAATCAGTTATCCTAATTATTTCCCTTATTGAACTTTCTTTTTAATTGATGCAGCATAGAATCAAACACAAAAACATTAATCATGAAATAAGAAACACATGACACAGTATTTTTGACGTGGAAAGCCTGTTAAGGGAGAAAACCACGGGGTGATTAACCCAAAATTATTCTCTGTTAGAAGAATAGGAAATTACAAAATGGCACTTGCCAATTAGGGCTCACTGCCCGAGCACACTGCTCACAAGAGGCCCACTGCCTACAAGAAGACACACTGTCTACAAAGTGATAAGAATCACAGTCTTGAACTGATTGGAAGCATCTGCATATGCTGGAGTTCAGTTCCGGTTAGGCTCAGTACACTGATCTGCTGCACTTCATCTTTCCTCTGTTCTTTATTCTGCTATCTTTCACATACCGGATCCTTTTTGCTACCTCTGCTCTATTCTGGACTTATTCGCATATATCTTCACACCATCACACCCTTCACAACTAAATCCATCCTCTATATATATCCGCACAAGTAATTTCATCACCTTTCTAGTCGGCATCCGGAACAGTCTAGTTTCTTACAAACTTTTGTTCTGTCGGCTGAATCCTTCCTCACCAAGCAATGCGGATCAAGCATGTACTTGTAGATATCATTAATCATGTCGGCCAAACATGATTCATGCCTTCACAACCTCTGTCATCAACAGTAACACATCCGGAAAGCAGTCTGATACTCTGTCAGTCAGTTCTTCCTCTGTTTTCACTGTCTCTCAGGAATCCGGTACTCAACCATTCATATCTTTTTCCTTGTCCATCACCGGAGGCTAAATCCTTGGAATATACCACTCAAGGTAGTCCTCTTGACTTCCCCAAATCCGTACTGCACCAAGACACTTCCTCTGAGAGATCCGGACCAATCTGTCAGACCTTGCCACATGCTCTGTTCTTCTTCACCGGACCACAACATTCTTTATTCTGACTTCCGGTAGAGACACATCATGACTTGCAGATATGTGGGATGACCTTTGTTGCCATCAATGACAACAACCATGAATCCATATAGTGTCTCTTGCCAACAATCTCCCCCTTTGGCATTGATGGCAACACTTAGTGAAAAATGACTAAGTGTTTTCACTATGCTCCCCCTTTGCTGATGCTCTGTCTTTATATACAATTTTCGGAACTCCCCCTTAGTTGGATTCCTCATTTTTCACTGCTCCTCACTCCCCCTTTGACATCAATGGCAAAGGGTGGGGTCCGCACACCAAAATTTTCAAAAATTTTCTATACATAGCCGCATATTTACATACTCACATATACTGAAGAATGTCTGCAAAGGATGTCTGCAATTGAATCATTTCTGTAGCCCAACTTTGCTTCATTCTGTCCAAAATTGAAATGTGACCACTCAACAAAAATGCAAAAGCTTCTGCCCGCTTGAGATCTGTCGGATCTTTTGTTTGGGCGGTGGTCTGAGCATCACTGATGGCCTCATGCATAGTTTCCAACTTAGGGATTATAATCCTTTTAAGTTCTCCCATCCGGTTAGTGATGTTCTTCCTTTCCTTCTCAAAATTCTTTATTTCATTCAAGACTGCAATAGTCTGACATTCTTGATTTATTATGGAAGAAGAGAGAGGATCAAAACTTTGAGATAAGCTTTGTAGCTTGTCCTGTTCCTCTTTTATTTTCTTATCAATTGCTGCTGTTGCCTTTGGCCAGGATATACAAAATTTGTAGATGTCACCGCCATCCTTAAGAGCATTCTCTAAGCTCTTTATTCCAATGCTTACAATCTTCCTATCTTTAGAGATTAATTCTAATATTTCTGAAAATCTCTTATCCAAAAATTCCTTCCAGACCTTTTCTTCAGCTGATTTTTCTAGAGAATCAAAATGTGTATCGACACTGCTGACTAAGGTTTTTAGATTACCGGAAGTGGAGGCTGTCAGATCTATTTGGATTGATGGCATAATCTTTACAAGTACTCCGGAAGCAGCCTCTATCAACTCACAGTCTTCCATATGAGACTTCAGGAGCTTTTCATTTGCCTTGGCATTTGCAAATGAAGCTATCTTCATTGTTTGTACCGGAGAGAGAGAGTCAAAGTCGAATGAGCCTTTTAGAAGCTCCGGTTCATCAATCTCTAAAGTTTCTTTGCTCAAAAATTGTTGAACAGTTTGTGCAGTGTCTCTTGCCGGAGACAGATGTTTCTTTTCTTCTGCAGTCTTGGAGCTGTCAACCTCTTTGTCTTTCACCACTGCTTCCTTCTCCTGTAATTGCTCTTCTTCTTTGGATCCGGAGACTGTAGGGGAAACCGGAGGAGAGATGCTTGTTTGTTCAGGGCCCACTTCTTCCGGAACAGATGATTCCAAATCCGCAGCTGTTTCTGCACCTAAGTCCTCTACAACAGGAAGATTGAACCTTTTGAAGGCCTTCCGGAGGATCTCTTCTGTCTCTTGGGCCACTCGGTCAGTCTCACCAAGCATGAGTTGATTCATCCTGGCTTTACTTCTGAACTCATCTTTGCAGTCCTTGAAGATAATGTTCATTGTCTTGGGATCAATTTGAGGATATAGCTGAATAGCTATCTGCTCCCGGATCTCAAGATCTTTAGCATGAGCATTATTCTTTCTTACTTCCAATTCCTTTTCTAGGCTTTTAGGAATAAGAGATATGATCTCAATGAAAGCCTTAGTATATATGTTAAGATATTTGACTGTGGCTTCCTGCAGAGTCTTTTGGTCAGCCTCACTGAAGTCATCATAAGATTCAGTCATTGGTTGAAGGTTTCCATCCACCGTGACCGACTTGATTATGCTCTCTAGAGACAGAGTGGGCTTTTCAACAGATACCTCTACCATTTCATCCTTATCTTGGCCTGTGGAGGGCGTACCGGATCCTTTCTTTTTCTGTTTCTTTATTTCTTTTACTCCCTCATCTGACTCTATTTCCTCTTCATCCTTTTGGCTTCCATAAGCCCTTGTGGCTTTTGTCTTGGATCTCTTACCGGATGCCTGGACTTCCGGTTTTGAACTTTTGGTTGTGGGAGGTGCAGATCTCTTTGATGATCTGGTCCGGGTGGGAGCTTCAACCGGAGCACTTTCTTTACTTTTCTCTTCTTCCTCAGCCTTCCTCCTCTTTTCCCGGCTGGCATCAAGTGCCTCTTTTGAGATGCCTAGGCCTAGAGCAATGTGCTCTACTTCTTTTCTCACCTTTCTTTTAATCTCAGGTTCCTTGAGTTCTACATGTATTTTTACACTCAGCTCCTCAAAGGTTCCAAACCTTTCTGCCTTAGGATCTTTGGGCTGACTTAGCATGTGTTGAACATGCAGCTCCACTATCTGTTCATCCACTTCATACCCCATGGGCATGATCCAGACAGTCCTTGGCTCCACTGCCTCCATTAGGCACTGATCAGTGTCAACCATAAAACACACTGAGTCTTTGTATTTTTCAATAAGAGATTGGGGAATTCTCTCTCTTGCTTGCATCATGCTCTGAAAGTTTTTGAAGTATCCCCATAGAGCTAAATTTCTCGCTTTTGCATCCCCAAGTCCATGCAAATAGTCTCTTATCTAGACTGTAACAGGTTTGTCATTCTGCCATACCCATCCACTTGATCCGGGTAGCTCATTCATGAAGTAGAAGAATAGACATACAATAAGAGTACCATACTTAAAGGAATTCTTCTTATCCTTCTTGATTTTCTGTATATTTTCCATTAATTGGCTTAGCAGTAGTTCGCAGAGATCATATTCTGCATTCTTTCTTAGCATTTCATAGGCAGTGTATACTGCAGTTCCGGATACAGAATTCTCCCTGCTGGAGTGATAGATCTTGTATCCTATTATCATGGATGCATATTTGATATCCAGATCCGAAATATCTTCAATGGTCATTGCCCTCTTATCAAATTTTGATCCGGTGGCCTCAGTTACAATGTTGTTCTTGACAGATTTGAGGATAGGTATCCCTCCGGAAGAGTATAGACCAGTTACTGCTCTAATTGCCTCTTTTGTGATCTTGCAGGGTCTATCTAGCCATAGAAAGTTGTCATGCATCCTGCTCAGTACATACCGGACCCATTCATCTTCTTCAAAGCAGGGGAAATGAATAAATTGCTCAAATTGCTTCTTCTGGATATCCTTATACTCTGGTTTAAGCTCAAAAGCATTGTCTATCAGTTGCTTGTGATAGAGGTCTCTTAATCTGAATTCCCCAAATTCCTCAATGCTTGCATGTGTGTAAACCCTAATGTCTTCAGTATGTAAAACTCCGTGAGGAACACTAGAGAAGGCTCCTAGTGGATCTACCTCCAATGATTTGTAGGGATGTTTCTTGAATGAGGGGCGAGGTCTATCAGAGATCTTAACTATGTTTGGAGTAGCCATTCTTCAAAGATTTGCAGTGAGGTAATGAAAAACGGAGAATACCTTATGCGCCTTCGACTTGCACGGAGTGATTGGATTGATTTCTTTATGCAATGACTTCGGCAGGAGATCCTTGGTGTGCTTGATGAATCTTGTTGCAGAGCTCCACTTTTCGCTTCTTCTTGAGTGCAGAATGAGCAAATGACTTTTGAGAAATCCCTTAAATTGCTCCGTGAACCCTAATATCTGTCTGCAATAAATGCTTCACCTACATCATTCCGGTTTGCCTTGTCTGGATAGCTTGGAGTATCCCGGATTAGTCCTGATCTGTGGATATCATCCGGATCTTTCAATCATGAATAAATCGAGGTAAAATATTACAAGAACATCCCAAACACTCTATCCAATCTGCAGAACAAGATAGTGCACTTCCGGATCTTTCCGGACCTTTATGTAATCCTTTATCATACCGGAGCATCTCCCTGAACAGGTCTTATTTGATCGATCACAGCTTCTTCATAACTCCATGCGGACCTCTGAAAACTTGACTGAAGCATCTCAAGACTCATATCTACAAACCTTTTGATCCGCATCTTGTGCCACATCCAGCACCACTTGTTTGGCTGGGGGAACAAGATTTTCTTTGAGTCTCCCCCTGAGCCTGAGCTCACTTTTTAATTTCTGGAAGAAATATCAGCACCAGAGTCTGGTGCGGATCCAACCTCTACATTCTCTGAACTTTTCTTCACCCAAATCTTGCTCATCTGATTCCTAACCTCATCCGCATTCATCTTTTGTTTACCCTTGTCTTGATTCTGATTATACACCGGACCTCTTTTGTCCTGATTCTTGTTTCTGCAGACTTTAGCATTATGACCGGACCTATTGCAGATTTGGCAAATAACATTTCTTTGCATATTTGACTGATATCCTCTTGATCTGCATTGATTAGCCATATGACCTACTCTATTGCATGTGAAGCATCTACCTTTGAATGATTTGTTTACTTGCATAATTCTGCATTCATGGGATTTGTGTCCATAC
The DNA here is from genome assembly GCA_027924645.1 of Cunninghamia lanceolata. Taxonomy (NCBI): domain Eukaryota; kingdom Viridiplantae; phylum Streptophyta; class Pinopsida; order Cupressales; family Cupressaceae; genus Cunninghamia; species Cunninghamia lanceolata. The sequence goes on from BSBN01000144.1 coordinate 7,934,751, forward strand.
CTTTTGCAGTTGAAGCACTGTCCGGAGAAGGATGAATTAATCTAATTCATTCTCATTCTACACTGATTAGCTTTGTGACGAAAGTGGTTGCAGTTGTGGCAGTATCCATTGAAGGATGGATATCTTTGAGCATTTGGCTGTCTTACCGGAGGTCTTCTAGGCCTGCTCCTTGGATTTTCTGATCCAAGATTCTTCTGACCGGATCTGGAGCTTTCTCCTTTCTCATATCCTAAACCATACTTGTCATCTGTCCTCTTTTGACTTCCAAGAAGAACTTCAAGTTGAGCAGAACTTATCTTGAATTTCTCTTTATATTCATTTGCTGTTTGAAGGTCTCTTTTGAGAGAGGCAATTTGATTCTCAAGTTTTTCTTCATTGTCTTTGGCATCTTCAAGATCAGATTCAAGATGTCTGATAATCCTGTCCATCTGGTGGCATTCTTCTGATTTTTCTTTAAGAGATTGTCTTAGATTGTCTTCAGCCTTTCTTTTTTCTTCAATATCTTGAGTAAACTTTATAGTTCCTGATTCCATTTCATGTCTTAACATAATGACTTCTTTTGATAACTTTTCACATAACTTGGTTTGCTCAGTCAATTCTTCATTTGTATTGCTTTCTTCACTTTGTCTTGCCAACTGTTGGAGCAGCTCCTTTCTCTTTTTCATAGAGAGACTTAATTTGTCTTTTAATTCTCTCATGAATTCATCAGCCTGTTTGAGTCTTTCCTTTAATTCATTGACTTCAGAATTTGACTGTTCAAGATCCTCAAGAGCAGTCTTGAGTTGCTCCCTTAAACCATATGCATCCATTTGAAATCCCAGATCTTCCTCAAGCTGTTAGGCTCTATTAGGAGGAACTTAGCTCTGATACCAATTGTTGATAACTGAGAGGGGGGGGGGGGTGAATCAGTTATCCTAATTATTTCCCTTATTGAACTTTCTTTTTAATTGATGCAGCATAGAATCAAACACAAAAACATTAATCATGAAATAAGAAACACATGACACAGTATTTTTGACGTGGAAACCCTGTTAAGGGAGAAAACCACGGGGTGATTAACCCAAAATTATTCTCTGTTAGAAGAATAGGAAATTACAAAATGGCACTTGCCAATTAGGGCTCACTGCCCGAGCACACTGCTCACAAGAGGCCCATTGCCTACAAGAAGACACACTGTCTACAAAGTGATAAGAATCACAGTCTTGAACTGATTGGAAGCATCTACATATGCTGGAGTTCAGTTCCGGTTAGGCTCAGTACACTAATCTGCTGCACTTCATCTTTCCTCTGTTCTTTATTCTGCTATCTTTCACATACCGGATCCTTTTTGCTACCTCTGCTCTGTTCTGGACTTATTCGCATATATCTTCACACCATCACACCCTTCACAACTAAATCCATCCTCTATATATATCCGCACAAGTAATTTCATCACCTTTCTAGTCGGCATCCGGAACAGTCTAGTTTCTTACAAACTTTTGTTCTGTCGGCTGAATCCTTCCTCACCAAGCAATGCGGATCAAGCATATACTTGTAGATATCATTAATCATGTCGGCCAAACATGATTCATGCCTTCACAACCTCTGTCATCAACAGTAACACATCCGGAAAGCAGTCTGATACTCTGTCAGTCAGTTCTTCCTCTGTTTTCACTATCTCTCAGGAATCCGGCACTCAACCATTCATATCTTTTTCCTTGTCCATCACCGGAGGCTAAATCCTTGGAATATACCACTCAAGGTAGTCCTCTTGACTTCCCCAAATCCGCACTGCACCAAGACACTTCCTCTGAGAGATCCGGACCAATCTGTCGGACCTTGCCACATGCTCTGTTCTTCTTCACCAGACCACAACATTCTTTATTCTGACTTCTGGTAGAGACACATCATGACTTGCGGATATGTGGGATGACCTTTGTTGCCATCAATGACAACAACCATGAATCCATATAGTGTCTCTTGCCAACAAGGAGGTCCATGAGAATAATACAACAAACTAAAAGGTTTGGTTATTCATTACATGATTCCAGTTGTATTTTTTCTTTGATTTCTAATATTGATGAGCCTAGGACCGTAAGGGAGGCTATGGGTATGAATGATGTGGGTTTCTGGAAGGAGGCCATGAAAGAAGAGATGGTTTCTTTGGAAAATAATAATACTTGGGACTTGATATGTTTTCTGAAAGGAAGAAAGCCTACTGGATGTAAATGGGTGTTTAAGAAAAAGTTTGGTTCAGATGGAAACATTGAGAAATATAAGGCAAGGTTGGTCGTGAAGGGGTATTCACAAGTGGAGGGAATTGACTATGGTGAGATTTTCTCTCCAGTTACAAAGCTGAGATCTATTCAGTTCATGTTATCTCATGTAGCAACATATGACTTAGAGGTGGAGTAGACAGATGTGAAGATAGCATTCCTTCATGGTGACTTGGAGGAAGAGATTTATATATCACAGCCAGAGTACTACATTGTGAAAGGTAAAGAAAATTTGGTTTACAAGTTGAAAAAGTGTTTGTATGGTCTTAAGTAGTCTCCTAAGATGTGATACCAAAATTTTGATGCCTTTATCTTGAGTAATGGATTTCTAAGATTGAAATTGGATTATTGTGTTTACTTCAAGTTTGATAATGATTGCATTGTCATTATAGCATTGTATGTTGATGATATGTTGCTAATTGGGAATGGTAATGGTTTGATATTTTATTTGAAGTCTCAGTTGTCAGCATAGTTTGAAATGAAAAATTTAGGGGCAGCTAGGTACATTTTGGGAATGGAGATTAGAAGAGAGAGAAAACATAAAACTTTGGTTAAGCCAGAGTAAGTATATGAAGACTGTGTTGGAGAGATTCAACATGGCAGAATGCAGACCTTTGAGTGTTCCTATTTCGATGGGGAAAAAGTTATCTGTTGAGGATTGTTCTAAGTCTCCTTCTGAGATGGAGGATATGAGAAAAGTACCTTATGCTAGTGTGGTTGTCAATTTGATGTATGCGATGGTTTGTACAAGACCAAACATTGCCCAAGTAGTGGGAGTCATTAGCCGATTCATGGCTACTCCTAGACAGATACATTGGGATGTTGTAAAGAGAGTTTAAAGATATCTACAAGGTACTTTTGAGTATTCCTTATGCTATCATGGTTATCTTACTAGTTCTCAACATACTGTCAATATTCAGGGATTTGTCAATTCAGATTGGGTAGGTGACATTGATAGCAGGAGATCCACTGGCGGTTATGTGTTTACTATGTTTAGTGGTGCTATTAGTTAGATGAGTAAGTAGCAACCTATGGTCACTTTGTCCATAACTAAAGTAGAGTACATGGAAGCTACTCATGCTTGTAAGAAAGCTATTAGCTTAAGAGATTGTGTTCTAACATTGGGTTTGATGATGGGAAGATTACCATTTCTTGTAATAGCCAAAGTGCAATATGTTTGGCAAAGAATCCTACTTTCCATGCAAGGACCAAGCACATTGATGTGTAGTACCACTTTGTACATGATATGGTAGAAGATGGGAAGGTGGATTTGGAGAAGATTGATACGTTGGAAAATGTTACAGATTCCTTGACGAAGCCCATGAGCATAGAGAAGTTTAGATGGTGTTCAGAGTCTATGGGCCTCTTGGCCCATAGTAGTTAATTACCTAGTTAGATTGGTTCTTATAAGGTGTTCGACAAGTGGAAGAATGTTGGGAATTAAGGTGTCTCAACCTTTGTAATTTCCTAGCATTAATTTTTTACTCTAGTAATTACTTTTTACTGTGTCATAATTTTATGGTTTACCATGCCTTGTCATCTAGTAAATTTGACACGGTGAGTTGTCAATTACTGGGAGGTGACATGTAAGGTGACAAGGATATATTTTTTTCCTCACATGAGGATGTAGGTGTCCCACCATGGAATAGGACATTTGTGACATGTGTTGGCTAGTTGTAACATGTGTAAGTCCTTATGATAGATTCCTATGACATATGACAGATTCCTTTGACAAACTATGATGCATAAGGACCAGATTCTATGACAGGTTGGACAAGTGTTATAAAGCATCTTTTCATGGAGAAAAGGTCAAAGTTGGATGTCCAAGGAAGGATAAGGACAATTTGTAAGAGGCATATTCTATATTTATTCATTTATGATAGTTATCAATCCTGTAAGAATGATAGATTCTTCTTACAATTGTAAGAGGTTGTAAGGCATATTTCCTTGATGTAGACAAGTGTGTTTGCATGCAAGAGGCATTATATATTGTGCCATATGGCCTCTTGGACACCCAACCTCTAGAAGATTCCATTCTTGCTTCATATCTCTAAAAATATGTGCTTGGAGTGGAGCTTTGTATGGTTCATTTGTAGGTACAAATATGTTGCTAGGATTGACATCTTGGGAACCCCTAGAAGAGATTGGCTCTATCATTGTATTGTAACCATTCCTTGTTTACTAAATAATACATTGGGTTGTACTTTGGAGTGTGTGGGGTTTTCACCTAAAAGGGTTTTCCCCACGTATACCTTGTGTCTATTGTATTTGCACTTGTTTTGAATGTGTCTTAATCTTTCTATCGATGTATATATTAACTGTAACTTAAAAGAACTAATAAAAATTTACACTACTTCCCTCATTAGATTGGTGTAGGAAGTTGTTTCCACATACGTTGCTTCCTTTCAAGATGTTGATAATTTTCTAAAGTTTTAGACCTCTGTCTATTTGTTCCTTTGCCTTTTCCAATTCATTCTTTAGAGAGACAACTTCTTCATCAAGTTTGGAGAATTCATCTAATTTGTCATTCAGATTTAAATATAGACAATTTGCAACCTTCTTACTTTCTTCAATTTGAACTTTTAACTTTACAATTGTATCCTTTGATGTTGTGAGCCTGATCTTGTATTCTTCATTTTCACTTCTTACAACATCCAGATCTTCTAGGGAAGAAATGAGTTCTCCTTAATAATCAACCACATAATCTTTAAGATTGTAGGATGTCATATTTTTATATCACCTTCCAGAGGATTCTTCCTAATAAATCTCACTTTTGTTCCCATGTGTTCCACACCAAGATCTACCTCAGTTGTTAGGTTGCATCCAAGGAACCTTGCTCTGATACCATTTATTGAACACATAGAAGTACTCAGAGGGGGGTGTATCAGTACTACATTAAATTACCTTATTTTTGCATCATTCAAACTTATGTAAACATTAAAGCCATGGGGAACGCAGGAACCCAGAAACACACAATCATAACACCAAATTTACATGGAAAACCCAAGAAAGGAAAAACCAAAGTGAGCAAGCTACTTGGATCTATTATCCAAATCTAGTCTCACAAATAAAATAGGATTATAGTATTATTTAAAGGTAACAACCAAAAGGAAGTTGCAACTCCCTGATCAGTTACACATTTACAAAACATATCACTATGTTCTTCATGCAACACAAAATGATGATCACTTTAGTTGTTGTACTAATGTCTGCCTTCCTTATAACAACAATGTAAATCTCTACAACATCAAAGTATATTTAGGAATTCTTTTTTACAATTTAAGAGCATAGTATATCTTCTACAACTGTATGAACTAATCCTTAGCATTTTTCATCATCATATCTACTTTTGCTGTAAATATATTCACACAATATTGACTCTACTAACTTGTAAAAACCAACAAATACTTTCAACAACTTAGATTCTTTATATATATCCTGTGCAAGCTTCAAAGTCTCCCTCCTTGGTCAGCCAAGATGAGGCATGTAGCATGAAGCATGTAGTGGCCATATCAGTCGGCTCCCAAACATATGCAGTAAGTAAAGTTCCAATGTGGTTCAAGAACAAAGCATAATTAGGACTTATCTAACTTTGGCATACTCTTTTGCCCTAGTGCACACTTTGAAACATATGTCATAACCATAAACAAACATTAGGTCAGCATAGTTATCTCATAATCTTCCTTACATTTGACTCTAGACCAAAAGTGGTACCGAAGGAGATAAAATTACATCATTTGGACCACTTGCAGATCACTATGTGACTTGTAAAGCATTCTTGTATCTTTCTCTTGTTATCTCAAGATGTTTCATGCTAGCGCAAACACTAGGTCTATGATGTTGGTATCCTTAGCAACTTATACTTGCTCGGTCTTAAGATAAAGCTATGAAGACAATATTTGTGGTGGACACAATCACTTGAGACTTGATCATCACATACCTCCCAATTATACTTGAACTTGTTATTCAATCAACAATACCAATTGTCATTGTGTAGTGTATTGTGGTAACATTAACTCTCTTCTTCTATTCAAACTTCTTAGTACCAAGGCATGTCTTCTTAAATCTAACTCTGGAAAAGCATCTACTATAAATATCATTTCTTGAAACTTGAAATATACATAGTTTTTACTCATATCTACCTATCCTCCAAGCTGCAACATCATATCTTCATCTGAAGAGAAATGTGGAGCATTCTCTAGTCACTCTATGACTGTACTTGCCTTGTTTCTTTACTATCTTCATTCTTTTGTCTCCCAAACACTTTGCAGTAAGTATTATAATCTCAAATTTGAAATATAGATACATGAGGGTGATACATATCTATCTGTCCTATCTACAAACTCATATCTCTAGATGCACTAAAGTGTGATACATTCTTTCAAGCCTGTAACACTTTTCCTAACATACACTACACTTAACCAATTCTTCTTCAAGTTTTTCCAACTTTATCCATCAAGTGTCAATCATCATGAGTTCATATCTTCATCATGCAAAAAAACCCAACACTACTAATCATGGTCCTCAAACATAAGTATATCAAGAATGTCAACTTATATATGAGCTTCAACAGATAAGGTATGACAGTGTATATGTCATGTCCCCATATTATATAAGACAAGTCACCGCTCCAACATGACTGATCGACTCCCTCCTTACCATGTCAATATTAACGGTTATAGCTACTTCATAAACAAATCAATGGCAATATCCAATACTTAATGGAAGCGATTAAAGGAGTGGCAAATTAGTCAAAGGGAGACTAGCAATTATGAAAAGACATCTAGAAAGGTCGTGACCAATGGCCACAATAGCCCTGCTCAGCATATAAGTAGTATTTCATTATGACAGGGAAGGAATTAGGGAATATTTTAATGAATACATATTACTCATCCATCAACAGCGATCATCAAATCATTCTAATATCATCTGCATGAAGCAAAGTTTAATAGATTGAATAAAGAGTCAAGGCAAGTAGCGGAATCATTCTAGGGCTCTCAATAAAGGCCGGTAGACAAATAAAAGAAAGAAGAGACTGCTAAAGCGGAGATAAGGAGTTGTAGTCCTTATTCCAGGTATGCATTATTATATAAATTAGAATATTTGTATCATTGATATAGTCTATAGAATTTAAGTATTCTAGTGTATAATTCAATAATGATAGGAGGTATAGAAATCTCCTCATGAAATAGGTATAGGAAGAAAAATAGAAAATATAGTTCTTTACATGTTAATGCCATGAGGGTATAAGGAAATATAATAATAGATTGATATGAGCAAATGAATTATGATGAGGAAATATGATGAACTCTTAACTTAGAACAATTATCGTCTGAATAAGATCAAATAGAAGGCAATGAAATCTCAAGCATGAGAATAAGCCAAGTATGAGGCAATGACTAAGTAATGATAAGATTCCCAAGTGGAATAAGAAATATGATATCATGATCCAGAAAGGATAATATTATCAACGATAGATTTATAACTCATAATCTCATAACCTATCAAGAAGGATGTCAAGCCTCACCTTTAATCATCTTGCCACTTGTGAGTTTGGGGTGTAGTTAAGGACATATGATTAAACCTAGGCGACCCTCAAGTGGATGAGGAACACCAGGTGTGTGTGAAGTCCCTTGAGCCAAGAGACGAGGAACACCAGGTGTGTGTGAAGCTCTTGGGCCAATGGTAAGTATGAGCTCATATTGTTTATAATTGTGCCTGATGGTAGGTGACTCTCGATGGGATGAGGAATGTCGGGTGTGCATGAAGTCCCCTCGAGCCAATTGGTGAGGGACCCCAGGTGTGGGTGAAACCATTGGGCCTCCATATGGGATGGATATGGACGCCTTAACAAACCATGCTCATATGGGAGAGAGGATTGATTAATGGTAGGGCTACCCTTAGACTCCCTCAAGATAGTGCATGAGAGTTGTGAGAGAAATAACGTGAATATGTTATGCATATGATTATGATTATAAGGTTACTAAACTTAAGTAGAAATGTGGGAAGTATATGGGTTTTAATTTTGATATTAATAAGTGGATATTAACCCTAATAGTAATATGTTGATATTATAAGTTGGATTGATTACTAATGTTCTCTTGTACAAGTTGAAATTCTGTGCAAGGTTAAGGAAATTTTGACTTGCTAGAAGGGGACATTACAGTATAGATGATACTAATCCATTTCCCTTACTTACAATTCTCTTATCATCATTCTTAGTCTTCTCCTATGGATTCTTCCACACATATTCATCTCTTTACATGTCCAACTCATAATGTTTATTCAGCTATCTTCATTGATCATCATATTGCTACAATTTCCTTGTCATCACTTGTACCACTCTTCCACACCGCAACACTGCATACCACTGTTGACATCAGTGACAACATATATGCAACAACATAGTGTAATGTAATGAATATAACAAATAAAAACCTCAAATCTCTTCACACTCATGTCTTCAAACAAATTTCAAAACCACCAATTTTCAATCTACTTTCCCTTCCACCTCTGATACCAATTGTTGAGCAATTAGGCAAATAAATAGCATATAAAGTAGTACACATAGACAAAAGATTTAATGTGGTTCACCAATGTGACTACATCCATGGGAAAGTAGTACAATAGTATTATTATTATTTGCACCTATTTACATAAAGTTTTCCCTCACACATACACAATAGTCTTCAAGGAAGACAAAGAGACAAAGTAGGGAAGATGAAATGAACAGTCAGACTTCACATCCAACAAAAATAACATCTAAATGCAAATTTTGTCCTCAAAAGCAAAGCTATGATTGGTTCTATAATTAAAACATAGAATTAATACTTACACAAAAAATTAAGATTAAATATGCCTCCAAATATTTCAATTGAATTATAAAAGCCTTATCTTGGAACAAAGATTCTGGAATGGAATCTTGTAACTCTATTCTCCCAACAATGCAAACCACTCTTCAATGCAAAAACATGAATCAATTCAGATTTTCTGTAGAACTGAATGTGGGGTGCAACAAATATATTCTTAGATTGTTTTGAACAATTAACGTGCAAGTGTGGATGTGTAACATTTAAATTAAAGGGTGCAACACATATATTAATGAAATGCCAGAAACATAAATAATGTGTAGACTAAAAATAATGTCAACAATAATGTTGGTGGCCTTTACATACTGGTGAGGGAGCCTTTACTTTTTTTTGGCAATTGCAAATTAATTCCCAATGCATGTCCTCTTCTCCCAATTATTTTTCATTTTTTTTATTTACAACCAAAAAATAAGGTCTCTCTCCTCCACCCTGTTGCAACTGTAGGAAGCCTTTCAATGTAACTCAGTGTAATTAATGGTCCTTGGGGCCCTAGCTTAACACATAGAAAAAGAGATCGCGAGAGGTGTGAGAGCCATTCATCTCAAAAGAGATGAATGATCCTCACAACCCCACATTGGCACATTAGGAACTGGCTTCCTAAAGTTTTGAGGGCCCACTAATCATACAATTCATCAAAAGATCTTTTGGCTCCACCTACTTCTAATCACATTATCTTTGAACATATAAGTGCCCCACAAATAAATTGGTCATCGATACCACATACCAATAAAAAATGATAAATGAGCTCAATCGAAATAAAGAACATGAGACTTGAAATTGAAAGTTTCCTAGAATGATTTCTCCTTGAAGTGCCAATAATATACAAATGATGTTTGGATTCATTGGACATCTTTCTTTTGAAATGAAGCACATTAATACCTTTCAATACTAAGACATGGAAAGGAAGCAAATGAAATGCATACCAAGTTGGCTCATAATGATATTGAAATAGGCAAGAGTGAAAAATGTTGAATTTGAATTTTTCAATTGTAAGGATCAGTTACACATGGTGAGGGATTGATCATGCATGCCATGAGATTGACTTGAGATAGAAAAGTGCCAATGTAAGTGCATTGTTAGGTGTAATAATTGGCTAATGTATAGAAATATATAGATAAGAATAGAATAAAAAAATGCATAGAAGTATATACAAGTTAAGAGGAATGATAGATCAAAGAATGAGTCTAGCTTTACACAAGAGTAAACCATTTATCAATATATAATTACATTAAAATATTCTATCAAAATAAAGAAAAAACTAAATAAAAATTAGCACTAGTATGAAAATTTCACCATTACAAAATTATATACCATAATTTGATATTGAAAAAAACATTGAATCATTTCTCCACATATAAATTCATCAAAATCATAAACCGATGCTAGACTTTCTTTTTCCATACAATAAAAATAATAATTAAAATCATTCCAAAGTTCATATAAATACTAATGTAGTGAAAAGATCACATTCTCTAAGCCAGCCAATGAGTTTGTGAGACAAACAGTGGCTATACTTCAAGGGCCTATTTAATGTCATAACCTAATTAATACATCCTTTGAATCAGAACAATTCCCTGTTTGCAGTAGACAAGGAAGAACTTTTTGGTGTGAAGACAATTTCAGACATAAACCTGCAAGAACACACGGGAAACAAATTTCAGTTGTCATTCCTCTGTTTCATCTACTTCTTGGCACATTTAAAACTTACCTCCTGCAATTTCTTTAGCCCACTTTAACTAAAAATATTTAATAAAATACATTATAGGGCTGCCAAATAGTACATGGCTCCGTGTTGCAATTCCCGCAAGATGAATCCCTTTCCACAAGGAGTGGCTTGCCAGAGGAATGATACAGAGACTTTACATTTCTAGGCCCCGTCGAGGCATCAAGTGGAATACTACTGGTGCATACAGTTAATAGAGAGGCATTCCGTTTCTTCGCACCCGATTCTGCATACAATGTTTTTAAAGCATACAAACATCCTTTAAGAAAAAAAAAAAGTACTAAATGTCTATTTGTTAAATCAAAACAGCACTATATTTATAGATATCTTACGCCTAGAATTCACGCAACATAATATAATGCATACTAGTATGAATCATAATGCTGTCACTCTGTATTACTCCTCCCATGGTCACCGCGTTGTGGTATTGAGCAGAACTAGTTCCATTCATCTGTTCAGGAAGTAAACCAGATGGAGGCATTGGAGAGGACGAAAATTCTCTAATGTTGGGCGTGAAACCACTTGCAGATTCTAGCCGCCGTTCTTTCTCGATTCTTGCCTTTTTGTTTTGGAACCAGTAGAACATGTTGGCTTCTCCTACATGCCCATATTTTTGGAGCAGTTTAGTTATACTCTGCATATCTTGTCTCCTGCGATTTTTCATTCCTGATTTGAAAATGCCTTCTAAAATCTCTGTTTGCTCTGGAAGGGGCTTCCATCTTAACTTTGGCTGGATGCTTTCGCACTTTTCGAGCGATGATAATGTTCCTGTCAAAAATAAAAAGTCAAAAATAAATTATTCAGAATATATAAAAAGAAAGAGCTTAACAGCTAGTGTATACAGATGCTTTGACCACAATGAACGTGTTTAGTAATGTATAGTTTTTTGGTTTGTTAATCATAATAAAACTTCATATATGAAGGAACCCTAAATCACCCATTAAAAAGGGAAAATAACCCTAAATCAAAACAGCACTATATTCTATAGATATCTTACGCCTAGAATTCACGCAACATAATATAATGCATACCAGTATGAATCATAATGCTGTCACTCTGTATTACTCCTCCCACGGTCACCGCGTTGTGGTATTGAGCAGAACTAGTTCCATTCATCTGTTCAGGAAGTAAAGCAGATGGAGGCATTGAAGAGGATGAAAATTCTCTAAAGCTGGGCATGAAAATACTTGCAGATTCCAGCCGCCGTTCATTCTTGGTTCTTGCCTTTTTGTTTCGGAACCAGTAGAAGATGTTGGCTTCTCCTACATGCCCATATTTTTGGAGCAGTTTAGTTATACTCTGCATATCTTGTCTCCCGGGATTTTTCATTCCGGATTTGAAAATGTCTTCTAAAATCTCCGTTTGCTCCGGAAGGGGTTTCCATCTTAACTTTGGCTGGATGCTTTCCCACTTTTCGAGAGATGATGATGTTCCTGTCAAAAATAAAAAGTCAAAAATAAATTATACAGAATATATAAAAAGAAAGAGCTGAACAGCTAGTGTGTTGCTTTGACCACAATGAACGTGTTTACTAATGTATAGGTTTTTGGTTTTTTTAATTTTTTTAAGCAGAAAAAAGGTGTAGAAACACCCATAGATTAAAGATACTTAAAAATATTACATAAATTATGACCAAAGTCAAGTCCAGGATATCAAATAAAACAACAGCAAAGGCCCTTAACAGCCCTGAAACATGGAAATTTAACAAAAAAAAGACACAGAGGCAGAAAAGAAAAACATCTCCCAGAATAAAACACGGCTTAGAAACCAACCGTGACACAAAATGGAGAAACGAAGATACCATTCCCATATCAAAACGGCCAAAACACCCTTACTGTCAGAACAAACGCAGCCAACCACCCACACAAGGCTCCAAAAAACACGGCCCCACATAAATAATCATAAATATACAGACGCTGGACAAATCAAAATTCCTATATTATATCAATAAAACTTCATATATGGAGGAACCCTAAGTCCCTCATTAAAAAGAGAAAATAACCCTAAATCTCAGCAGAGTGAAAGAGGGATTGATAACCTTCATCAGCAGACAACTTTTTGCCAGACATTGTTGAAGATGTGTTGATTTGACGGTGCGGTGATGAAGGCTTCAATTTGAACAGATTTGGCCAAGTGCTGCTGATTTGACGCTGCGTTGATGAAGACTCCATTTTGAACAGATTAGGCCAATCGCTGTTGGGAACCATATAAATTTCAACTCTGCAAAACAGAAAATGGGAAAAAGAAAAAGAAAAAGAAGCTCACAATATTTGCTGTAAACTATGTCTCCATCAACAAACACAGCAAACCACAACACGAAAGCTCTCAGAGAGGAAATAAGATTAAATAGCGGGATCCTGTCTTGCTTGTTATGCTCCATAAATTGTTATATACAAGTAAATGACATGCATGGTACTAAAACGCGGTGAGTAGTTGAAGAGTATATTGGAAATGGAAATGGAAATGAAAAATTTTTCTAGATACATTGGAAATGGAAATGGAATTTTTTTTTAGGTACGTTGGAAATGGAAATGAAAATCTTTTATAGTTTAAGAGGCTTCACCGTTTAGCAGTCGCTGAAGACTACATTGGAAATGGAAATGGAATTTTTTTATAGGTACGTTGGGAAATGGAAATGGAATTTTTTTATAGGTACGTTGGAATCGGAAACGAAAATCTTTTATAGTGCAAGAGGCTTCACGGTTTAACTTATAGAAGGTTTGTAGCATAGAGGATTCAAAAGTTAAGAGTACATTGAAAATGGAAACTTTTATAGTCCATGAAAATATATTAGTAGTCCAAGATGCCTCACAGTTTAGCTCATAGGAGGTTTATAACATATAAAATTGAATACTTAAGAGTACATTGGAAATGGAAACCTTTTATAGTCCATGATGTCACACGGTATAGCTTATATGAGGTTTGTAGCATATACACTTCAATAATTAAGAGTGCATTAGAAATGCAAACCTTTTATAGTCCACATGCCTCACAATTTACCTTATAGAAGACTTGTAGCACATGGAATTTAATAGTTGAAGAGTACATTAGAAATAGAATCGTTTTATAGTCCACCATGCCTCAAGATTTAGTTTATAGGAGGCTTGTAGCATATGGAATTCAAATGTTGATTTCTTTGCATTTGTAATATTTGTAGTGTGACAGCTCATCTCATGATCGTTGCTCACAATTAGTGCATTTTCTATGTATCCTTTGCTTCATATGAACTAAAAATCTTGTGCCCTTTTATTTGACAGTTACGTGTGACAGCTCATCTCATTCGGGTTGCTCACAATTAGTGCATTTTCTATATATCCTTTGCTTCATATGAACTAAATATCTTGTGCCCTTTTATTTGGTTGTGGAACATTAATCACATCTTGAAATTTTTTTTTACCATAATAAATTTTAATTTGTATCCCTACTTTTTAAAAAAGATTTGTTTTCATAAAATTAACAATCTTTTAATAAATAAAACTATTAAAAATTCACACAATAAAATAATGTAAATAATATTTTTTGTTAACCTAGGGTGATCCGTGTGGTCCCCACCACCTAGCATCACCTAGACTCAAGCCAACTCCGCTACCCGTGCGGGCTTATGTAAATAATTATTTTTTTATTAAAACAACAATTTACATATTAAATAAAATAATATAAATTTTAGTATTTAAAGTTTTAATGAAATAAGAAAATTATTTTAAAAAAATTTCTTTAAAGATAATGTTATAATTCAATTATGATAAGTTTTTAATATTTTTAAGTTAATATTTTAAATCCTTTCACATGTTTTCATGTTTATATACACCTCTTATACTATCAAAACAATCATTAGATGCATTATATATTTTTCTACTAATTTTTCATATATAATTTTTTCCCTTTCTTACATTTTCCTATGTTATATGTTATTATATATTTGTCCATAAAAATACTTTGCATCCTTATAAATAAGGTGACTATTCATCATACAATTATATCAAATAAATTTTAGATTAAAAGTTTTTTTTACATGTTCTTTTATTTTATTGATATATAATCCATATATAAATATATATTTCTTATTTTCTTTTTTTTTCTTTATTATATATTGTTCACTAAGTGATAGTAGTAAAATAGGTGATTTTGACCCCTGTTAATGGGAGTAAGCATGTAGAGGTTCGAAGGAAAAGATTGGAGGCTAAATGGATTCCCCATCCGAAGGATGGTCTAAGATCAATTTTGACGGAGCCTCCAGGGGCAACCTTGGAACTTATGGGGTAGGGTGTATAGTGAGAGATTGGAAGGGAGTGGTGATTGGGAAAGCGGAAAAAAAAAAGTTGACTTTGATTCTAATAACGAATCAAAAATCTAGGCTTTATTATTAGGTCTTTAGATGTGTCAAAACCTCAAGTTAAAAAAGGTGATGGTAGAAGGGAACTCATAGATAATTGTTAATGCAATTATAAATAAAAGAATTTTAAAATGGAAACTCCAAGGATTATTAGTTGAGGCATTGGGGATCATAGCCAAATTCGAAGGGGTAGTGGTTAACTACATCTACCATGAGGCTAACAAAGAAGTGAATAAATTAGCTAACCAAGCTATAGATTCTAGTGAAAACTTAATTTGGGAGGTGCCGAAAAATGATGAATATTTATGATAGAGAGAGCATTGAAGGAGCTAGGTGAGGCTGGCAAAGTGTGCAAGGGACATGGATTTTAGGAGATTCAATCATTTCCCATAATGGAAGGGAATTATTTCTATTGATTTGGACATTGTAACTCATAGAGATGATTGATGGTGAGAATGGAGACCCCTATTAGGTTGTTGAGTAGGAAGAGGCAAATGTCCTTCTTAAGGGAGATCATAGAGAATAGAATAAGGTGTTCAAATTGAAATGTGGTGTTGTGGTGTATGCAATAGAATGTGTTTTAGGGGAGGAATTTATGCTCAGTGAAAATAAGTATAGGGTGAATAGTGACCTGGCCTCAATGTTTATGGTAGTCTTATTAGACCTAAGAGAGGAGAACAATGTGATTAAGGTGTTAATGGAGATGTTCGTGGAGGTGGATTTTAGGCAGGGCTTCAACAAATAATTTGGAATTGCAAGAATTGAGATTGGCATTCCATGTTGTTATATGGAGCCTAATCAGACTCAGAGGTTAAATTTTCCCCACTTTTATCAGTGCAGTTTCTCCATAAATTATTTAACGGGGGAATGGAGGAGAGGCAGTACCCCTGAAGCAAAAATTGCTTATTATTTTATAAATGCGTTGAGAGTTATTTTTTCTATTAGTTGACATAAAAAACTCTATTTTGTAACCAACATAAGGCTTGATAAAAGTGGCTAAGGGTTAGGGTTTCCATTGATGCATTGTAGCATTTTGTAGTAGTATTGAGTTGCAAGGATTGTTGGTTGTAACTAGTTTAATTTACTGGATAATAATATTGGACTCTCTATTGGTGGATGTAGCCCAAGTTTGGGTGAACCACATTAAAACTTGTCTCTCACTATTATTATTTCTATGTATTTTCATTCCTTTATTTAATATTTATTTGTATTTAATTAATATCTTCTATTGGCTAACCCTAACAAGTTGTATTAGAGTGGGTTGTATTTGATTATCATCTGCAAGAAGGTCTCACGGTTGAGTGGGAGTCTCACGATTGAGTGGGAGCAATGGAAGATGGGGGTAAATTGAAGGTAGATAAATTCAATGGGCAAAACTATTAGTTATGGAAGATGCAGATGGATGATTATCTCTATTAGAAGGATTTATGGAGGCCATTGAAAGGAATAGCTAAGAAACTTCCAACAATGACTGATGAGGATTGGGAACTTCTAGACAGAAAGGCACTGGAAAAAATTTGGTTGTGCCTAGCACCATCTATGGCATTTAACATAACAGAAGCAAAGACAACAAGTGAATTGATGAAATCTTTGGCTAAAATGTATGAAAAACCTTCAGCCTCAAATAAGGTATTTCTCATGAAGCATTTGTTTAATTTAAAAATAATTGAAGGTAGATCTATGAAAGATCATTTAAATGAGTTTAATATGATTACCAGATAGTTAACTTCAATAAACATGAAATTTGATGAAGAGGTGAGGTCTCTCTTGGTTTTAAGTTCTTTGCTAGAAAGTTGGAATAGCTTGGTAATGGTTGTAAGTAACTCTGTCTCTAGTTCAAACACTTTAAAATTTGATGATGTTGTTGGTGTTATCCTTAGCAAGTAAATGCAAGAGAAAAGCTCAGGAGGGTCCACATCAGGTAGTGTTTTAAATGTAGAAAGTAGGGATAGATCAAAGGAGAGAGGAAAAGGTTCTTGCGGTCATGGGAAGTCACGAGGAAAATCAAAGGACAAGAGGTCCCAATCTAGAGGATAGAAAGATTACTGGTACTATGAGAAACCAGGTCATCTGAAGAAAGATTGTTGGTCACGGAAGAATAAAGAAGGAAATAAGGAGGCAAAGGTGGTAAGTAATAAATCTAAAGATGATGCTTTGATTCTTTCCCTATGTAATGTTGATGATTCATGGGTTTTAGATTCAGGAGCCTCATTTCATGCTAAGCGCCATAGAAGTTATTTTCTTGATTATGTCCAAGGGGATTTTGGGTTGGTTTATTTGGGATATAACAAACCCTATCAAATTGTTGGAAGGGGAAGAATCAAGATTAAGTTATAGAATGGGAATTATTGGCTACTACAAGAGGTAAGGCATGTTCCAAGGCTGAGTAGGAATTTAATTTCAGCAGGGCAGCTAGCTGATGAAGGTTGCATTGTTACATTTACTGATAAAAATTGAAAGGTTACAAAAGGTGCCTTAATAGTAGAAAAAACTATGAAAGTAGGCACCTTATATCTTTGTACATGTCATATTATTCCTTCTACTTTAGCTGTTGTAAAGAAAAAACTAAACAGGTTCAGGAATAGTTGTTGCAGGTTCACAGGAAGAGACTAAAATAGTTGCTGCAGGTTTTGAGACAACATTGTGGCATAACAGACTTGGGCATATGAGTGTAAAAGGTATGAAGCTACTTCATTCTAAGAAATTTTTACCATGTCTAAAATGTATTAATATAGATTTTTGTGAAAGTTGTGTGTGTGGCAAACAAAAGAGAGTCAGGTTTCTCGAGGATGGGAAGTAAAAGAAAGATGAAAAGTTAGAACTTGCGCATACATATGTATGGGGACTAGCTCAGATATCTTCTCTTGGTGGCTCTCAGTATTATTTTACATTCATAGATGATGTAACTAGGAAGGTTTGGATTTATTTCCTTAGGCAAAAATCTGGTGTATTTGAAATATTTAAGAAGTGGAGAAGCTTAGTTGAGAATGAGATAGGTAAAAGATTAAAATGTCTTAGATCTGATAATGGTGGTGAGTATTGCAACAAGAAATTTGAGGATTATTGTTCCTTTAATGGAATCCATAGGTAGAAAATGGTTCCAGGGACTCCACGGGAGAATGGAGTGGCTGAATGCATGAATAGGACAATAATAGAGTGTGCAAGGACCATGAGATTGTATGTTGGGCTACCTTTAAACATGTGGGTAGAGGCTGTCAATACTGATGTATATTTAATTAATAGAGGTACTTAAGTTCTTTTGGGTTGTGGTATTCTAGAGGAAGCATGGACAGGTAAGAAGGTGAGTTATTCTTTTCTTAAAACCTTTGGATGTCAAACATTTGCACATGTAGATTCTAAAAATAGAACCAAGCTAGATGCAAAATAAAAAAAATGTATCTTCATTGGATATGGCATTGATGATTTAGTTACAGGCTTTGGGATTTTGAAAATCAAAAAATTGTGAGAAGCAATGATGATGTATTCAATGAGAAGGTGTTGTACAAAGATCAGTTGCAGCAACATGAGAAGAAAGAAAAGGATTATGTCGTGCTGGATGATGCTCCAAATAGTGATGATTTAGTGGTTCATCATGCTCTGCAATAACAACAAGAAATACCACAAACTCTAGTGAATGTTAGATGGTCAACAAGGCTAAGTAGACCTCTTGAAAGGTTTTCTCTCTCTTTGTATTCTATTTTGTTAATAGATGCTGGTGAACTAGAAGGGTTTGATGAAACTATACAGGTGGATACAAATGTTCAGTGGGAGCTTGCAATGAAAGAAGAAATGGATTCCTTGATAAAAAATTAGAGTTGGGAATTATGTAAGTTACCTCTAGGAAAAAATGTTTTACCAAATAAACAAGGTTTATAGGCTAAAAGAGGAAGATGGAGGTAAGAAAAGATATAAAGATAGGTTAGTTGTAAAAGGATTTGCACAAAAAAAGGGCATTGATTTTGATCAGACTTTTTCTTTGGTTGTTAAGATGACTTCTATTTATACTATTTTAAGTATTGTTGCTACTGAAAATTTGTATTTGGAATAGCTAGATGTGAAAACTACCTTTCTCCATGGTGATTTGGAGGAGGAGATATATATGGAATAGCTGCAAGGATTTGAGGTCACAGGTAAGGAAAAATTGGTGTGCAGATTGAAAAAGAGTTTGTATGTCTTGAAACAAGCACCTGAGCAATGGTATTTGAAATTTGATAGTTTTATGGCTGACTAAGGCTATAGCTAGTGTAATTCTGACCATTGTGTTTATTTTAAGAGGTTAGATAATGACAGCTACATTATTTTATGTTTATATGTTGATGACATGCTTGTAGCAGGGTCTAACATGGATCACATAAGAGAGTTAAAATAACAGTTAGCACAATCATTTGCTGTGAAGGATTTGCGGACAACAAAACAAATCCTTGGTATTAAAATTTGCAGAGATAGGAAGAATAGAAAATTGACTCTATCTTAGGCTGATTATATTGAAAAGGTATTGCAAATATTCCATATGGAGAATGTAAAAACTATCAGCACACCTTTGCCTAGTCATTTTAAATTGACTAAAAAGATGTGACCAAAGATACAAGAGGAGGAAGAAAAAATGTTCAAGGTACCATATGTTTCAGTTGTAGGAAGTTTAATGTATGCCATAGCATGAGACCAGATATTGCACATGTTGTAGGAGTCGTAAGCAGGTATATGAGTAATCCTAGATTGGAGCATTGGAATACCGTAAAATGGATTCTCAAATATTTGAGAGGTACATCCAATAAGCAGTTATGTTTTGGGGGCTCTAATACTGATTTAGCAGGTTATGTAGACTCATATTTGGTAGGGGATATTGATATCAAGTGGACTACTATAGGTTATCTTTACTATAGGTGGAACAACAATGAGTTGGATCTCCAAGTTGCAAAAGGTAGTTGCTTTATCCACTACAAAGGTAGAGTATGTATCTACAATAGAGGCAAGCAGGGAAATGATATGGCTGTAATCTTTCATAAAATAATTGGGAAAATAATAGGCTAACAATTATTTGTTTACGGATAGCCAGATTGCCATTAATCTTGTAAAGAATTCTACTTTGAATTCAAAGACCAAACACATACAGTTGAGGTATCACTTCATTCGGTTGGTGTTGGATGATGGATAGTTACGGCTAGAAAAGATACATACATATGAAAATCTAATGGATATGTTTACAAAGGCAATGACAAGGGAGAAGTTGAGCTCCACTTCAACTTTAGTTGGTCTTCAAGATTGAAAAATAATAAAAATAGAATAGCAGAGTCTAGGGTATTTATTTCTAGTGGGAGCTATAGGGTTAGTGGTGTTATGATCAATCTCTAAGTGGGAAATGATATGGCGTGGAGTCTGATCAGTCTCCAAGTGGGAGATTGTTGTTATATGGAACCTAATCAGACTTGGAGGTTAAATTTTCCCCACTTTTATCGGTGTGGTTTCCCACCAAGTTATTTAATAGGGGAGTGCAGGGGGGCAGCACCCCCAGCTGGTGGTTCAGGGGCAGCACCCCCGAAGAGAAAATTGCCTATTATTTTATAAAGGCGTCAAGAATTATTTTTTCTATTAGCTGACATAAAAAACCCTATTTTGTAACTAACATAAGGCTTGATAAAAGCAACTGAGGATTATGGATTCTGTTGATGTATTGTAGTATTTTGCAATGGTATTGAGTTGCAAGGATTGATGGTTGTAATCAGTTTGATTTACTGGATAATAATATTGACTCTCTATTGGTGGATGTAGCTCGAGTTTGGGTGAAACATGTTAAAACTTGTCTATCTCTATTATTATTTATGTGTATTTTCATTCCTCTATTTAATCTTTATTTGCATTTAATTGATATCCTTTATCGGTTAACACTAACATTCCATCGCTAAAGGACTTTCACGGAATTAACAAAGTAGGAGTTATGGTTAATTAGTTGTCATTTGAGGCTAACAAAAAAGTGGAGAAGATTGTAGAAAGGAGGAAGAAGGTGGCATGGGGAATGCAGTTTCTGAAAAATATGACAGGGTTGGATGTGTAGGATAATTGGCTCTAGGACCTCCTCAACAATTTCTATGTAGGCAACATCAATTCATAATAGATAAGTTTGGTTTATTATCTCACAAAGATTTTGTCATAACCCTTTTAGAGTAGATAGAATATATATAAATTCAGGAATTCACAAGTCTTGGTAGTAGCATTGATAGTTGCAGTAGTATACATAGAAGCATAGATGATAGAATGGTAATTCTCATATAGATTTTTGATTTACCTTGCTTTGTTGTAGCTCAAGCATATAGGTTAAGTAAAACTGTTAAAACTTTGTTTAATTTTGTTAAATTCAATATAAAGGGAGTAGTCCCCATGATTGTAATTTGCATATTAAAAAAAGGTGATTTGTATTTTTTGAATAATAATAGTTTTCTTAAAATTTCTCACCATGCATTCTTTCTTTTTCTTATGATATAAAGAAATCAATTATTTAATTCTCTCTTTAATTAAAGGTGTGAACTATTTAAATTTATCATTAAATTAAGGACATATATTTTTCTAAATTTTTTCTAGATAGGTAACTACTACCAAGGGGGTAGCTCCATATATTCAAAGTTCAAACAGGCTGGGCACACATAATATAGTATCCAACAAAGTGCATCAAACCTTAAAGGGGTGCATTATAGTCCTTAATACCAATTTTTGAGTGAGATCACAAATTCATCTTATGGATAATTGCATCTTTTTTAGCATTTCTTTCTTTTTCTTATGCACCACTTTCCATTTTGAGGAAGACAAAGAAGACTGGTCATTTATTCTAGACATGCATCCCTCCTCATGATGTATTGAGACATTAATAGAATCCAATGGTGCCTCCATTGGTGATTCTTTGCTTTTTACAAGGGACAATTTCTTATCCAAATCTAAAGTACATTTCTTCAGCATCAGCATCGGCTCCATGGGTTGTTCAGTTTTCCTTTTGTCTACTTGATTCTATGAAGAGAAAAATTGAGGATTCTCCAAAGCTCCCTCCACCATGCAATGTTGTGAAAGGGAAGCTTTCCACCAAGCAACATGATCTCAACTAAATTGTTCTTGGATCTAAGACATTTTATAGTAGTGTGCCCTGTTGCGTAACATTGACAGCATTGGGAGGGCAAACCTTCATAGCCTATCATTTGAGACCAGCTGTGCTTAGTATTTTTAAAAGTAATTTCTATGAGAAGTACCTTAAAAGTGTCAAGATCCAAAAGAATTTGTACAAAGGTAGTATGTGTGAAATCCAAAGTATCATGCTCAATTTCCAAAAAAATACCAAGAGAATTACCAATAGACTTGAAACATGCATCAATCTAGAATTGAAGTGGAAGGTTTGGAAGATGAATCCACATATGTTTAACCTTGGAGGACTTAATAGAAGGGTTAAATTGTATATGCCATGGTTTAAGCATAAGTATATTCTAGCCCCAAATCCAGTGTTTTCCACAGAGTATGGCATCATGATCCTACTCACAGTAAAAAACAACAATAAACAAGCGACGAGAACAGGGGTAGATTTCAAGGTTACCTTCCAGAGGAGGCCACCATGCATCAATGATCCATTTGTGAAGGTCTGGAAGAGAAAGCCACAAGTGATTGAATCTACTGATTAATCCATCTACCACAAAAAAATCTTCGCTTTCAATGACTTCCTTTTTATTCCTTCCTCAAAGACTAAGACAAGAGATTTAAACTCACATCTAATGGGGCCTATATTTTTCCTCATGCAATTAATTTGGGTCAATCTATGGCACTTGGGAAACCTAAAAGGAAGTTGTCACAATATTTATGTAACTTGGAGATCTTGGGTTGGGGCGTGAGTCCTGGGTTGGAGGCCCAAAACAAGGGCACAAAGATCTATCCTTCAAAGCATAACGCTATAGATTGCCTTTGCATGTTGTTGCAATAAGAGTGTTGTGAGACTTGGAGCTATTTGGAGGAACATTTTCATGAAGGAAAGAAAAATGGTTAACAGAAACCCTAGTAACAAGAGCCAACGATAGCATAAAAATTCACTCAAGCGTTAAATTGTTCATATCCCAAATATTAATATTATATATTTTTTTGACATATATATTATTTTACATTTAGGATATATAAACAAATAGATAATAACTATAAACATCCACATATACATATATTCCATCATCTATATTTTTAAATATAAGTTTTAATACTTATCTTCTTTACATAAATTTGAAATTTCTTGTTTATGTCTACATTCATGATATTTCATTTCTTTTTAAAAATTGTGTTCACATTTGTGACTACATTATTTTGGACAAAGGAACTTGAATGTGAATAATTATACAATTTAATTATTGATATGTTTTTTACATAAATGAAATTGTGAAAAACCATTGGAAGTGATGGAATTTGGGAAAAGGAGTTGAAAACCAAAACCATCATTATTCTATGGGACGAAAGCATTAAACAATTTTGTTAATATTAATTATTTCATTATATATTATTTAATAATTAATCATTTTTTGAAAAATAAATTTACATGAAACTATAATAACAAATGATAATCATTAGTGCATTTTCTATGTAGCCTTTTCTTCATATTTGGTTTCCATAATTATTAAATTTATATTGAATATTAAATCACATCTTGAAATTGTTTTTTATCATAATAATTTTTTAATTTTTATCCCTACAAAAATTTTATATTTTTTTATAAAATAAACATATTCTTTAATAAAGAAAATTATAAAAAATTCATGCAATAAAATAATGTAAATAATATTAACGTAAATATTTAATTTTTTATTGTTATTAAGGGCATGGTTCAATGGTCAAGTCAAATGGTTGTTGTGGTGTCCATCAAGGTTCAAACCCAGATGGTTATAACTTTAACAACTAGTGAAAAAATTATTTTCTTTATTAAAACATAAATTTTTAATTAACATATTAAATAATAAATAAAATAATTTAAATTTTAGTATTTAAAGTTTTAATTAAATAAGAAAAATGACTTTTATAAATTTAAATTAAAATAATGTTATAATTTGATTAGAGCATGTTTTAATATTTTAAAGTTAATCTTTTAAATCCTTTCACATGTCTTCACCTTCATATACACCTCTTATACTATCAAAACATCAATTAGATGTAGTATATATTTTTGTCTAGTAATTTTTTATATATTATTTTTTTCCTTTCTTACATTTTCCTATGTTATATGTTTTTTTTGTTAAGTAAGTGTCACCATGGGGGTGACACCCCTTCTATTATAGTAAAAAGCATAATAACATAATAACATAAGCAGACTTTGATGAGCATGCATTTCAGTACATATATAGGCTATTTGGTTGTGCCACATATAACACATGCCTTCAGCCAATTCAAAGGCTCTCTCCAGACATGGGGGAGACAATAAATCTCCATTCTGACTAAGGAAAACGGAGAAAGTCTACATGTTGTTATCTCGGATTCCTTACTAGATGACATCCAATGTAGTGGCTACAGTTTTCTTCTTCCACACTGTTGTAGCATCAAAGATTCCACCCATCAATTTGTAGGTTAGGTTCTTGTTGAAGTTTGAAATGATCATCCTTCCTTTCTCCTTCATCGACTCCTTCAAATATGTGTTAGCCATTATCTTATGCTTTATTTCCTACCAAAGATTAGCAGCACTAGCATCAGAAACTATTCGTAAATGGTCCCGTCAGGCATGTGGTCACCTGTGAGCTTACCCAAGCCAATGACCTTCTTGATGTCCTCTAGAGTTCCCTCATTTCAGATTTTGAACAAACGCCTCAGCTGGTCATCTAGGGACTCAGGTTCTTCCTCGGGCTCTTCCTCCTTCTCCTCCATTTTCTCTTCCTCTATTTCCTCTGAGCTCACATTAGGTTCCTCCTCATCAAATGATTCCTCTTCTACTTTCTAGTATTTGCATATGCAATTGATATGCATTCTTTTGGCCATTGTGCTTTGTGGGTTTGTTATGGGTTTTTCTCTCTTGAAATAAGCACAAAGTCATGGGTCTCCCCTATCTTTGTAATGATATTTTGATCATCCATTCTCTCCTGCAATCGATAATGAAGTGATATTAAATATCTATGTTTAAAGATTATGGGTGGATTTTCCATTAATAGATTAGACTGGAATGACAATTCCATCGATTGCTTGACAGGATATGATTTTTTCTTGCTAAAGTTCACATGCTCTATTGGCACATGGAAATCAACAGCTTTATTTCCTTCTCTAAGGATGTGACATATAGTGAAATTTAGATGTTCCAATGTCTCTGAAATGGCCTCTACTATATTTTTTAACTTCCAATCTAAAACCTTTCCCTCTTTGATCACATTGATAC
This sequence comes from Cunninghamia lanceolata, assembly GCA_027924645.1. Taxonomy (NCBI): domain Eukaryota; kingdom Viridiplantae; phylum Streptophyta; class Pinopsida; order Cupressales; family Cupressaceae; genus Cunninghamia; species Cunninghamia lanceolata. Next base: position 7,960,294 of record BSBN01000144.1, read on the forward strand.
ATACTAGGGAATCACCTTTGATGTCTATGTCAAATAAGTTATTCTCTTTACATAATTGAATTCTAGTAAGTAACGCTTGGAATTCCACCTGATTGTTTGTGCCATCAAGAAATTTCTTCATTAAAATCCACAAGACCTTACCTTCTAAGTCTTTGATGACTACACCCTCACCTGAGCATCCCAGATTACCTTTCATAGCATTATCAAAGTTTAGTTTTAATCTAGCAAATGGGGGAGGGCACCACAAGATGTTTTCCCTACTTGGCTTAGAGACCCCGTCTGCAACCTTGAAGTTTGTTGGTACTTTCAAGTCTTCCCATCTCTTAGAGGACTCCCCGTCCTATTTGGTGAATGGTCTTGGGGGATAATTGCATGTACACCATTACAACTTCCACAATTCCTTTTTCAATCTTCTTTTGTACTTCTTCCATATTGGATTTCTTATCATTGAATATTTGGTTATTTCTCTTTCTCCAAATTTTCTATAATAGCATCGAGGGGATCGCAATCCATAATCCTTCCCAGGTTGAGTTCCATATCCATAGCCAGCTTTGCAGAAGAGCAAAAATGTCATCAGGGAGTGGGCCCATCCATCCCAATATGGAAACTAACCATTCCCAACATTCCTTTGTGAAGGGGCATTGAAGGAATAAATGGTTTGCAAATTCTTCAGCTCTTTCATAGAGAACACATCTCGAGGGTCCATGAATTTTGATGGACTTTAATCTATCTTCAATGAGAACTCATTTGTGAGTGACTGTCCAAGCAAATGCACCAGCCTTCAGGAGTGTCCAATTGCTCCATCTTATTTCTGCAGGCCACTTCCAAGCCTCCTCAAGATGGTTCTGCAATTTATACCCTAATTTGACTGAATATTCACCTGATTTTGCTCATGTCCATATTATCTCATCTTTTTTCTTATTTAGGAAGACCTTTCTATTTTTATGTCTTTTTGTAATTATCTCCATCACTTCTTGCATCAAATCTAATGCTCTGATTTTGTTCCAATCTCAATCCACCCTGACTTGCTCATAAAAGTATTTAATAGGTAACTTTCTCACTACTACCATTCATCCCATTCTACTCCCAATATGTCTTTCAGAGGCTTCAACCTATACCACAAGTCCTTCTAGAATTTCTCTTCACATCCATTGTTGATTGACCAACTTATGTGGTCAGTGATTAGATTTCTGCAATTTTGCATAAAGTTCCAAAATGTGCAAGCCTAGAGGTGGATTGGGATTAGTGATAATGTGTATAGGGTTGTCTTCATCCGTATATTTCTTCATGAGGATACAACATCACTTAGCAATTGGATTTTTATACATCTTCCAAATTAGCTTGGCCCTAAGCACCATATTCTATTTTTTAATGGATTTGAATCTAGGCCCTTAATATTTTTTTTGATTTGTAGGATGTTTTCCATCCAATAAACAGTATTTGCCTCTCCTCATTCATGCCTTCCCATAAGATTTTTTTTTAAAATACCTTCCATCAAATTGTTATCTTTTTTCATGACTTGATTACTTGCTAGTTGGTATATAGGAATATCAGACAATACCGCATGGATCATTTGTATCTTCCCTAGCAACATCAACCATTTCTCTTTCCATGAGCTTGCCTTAGCCTTACATTTTCTTATTGTATCCTTGCACAAGTTTGACCTAATTGCACCTTTGAACAATGGAACCCCAAGATATTTACTAGGAAGATCCCCCTTTGGGAATCCAAAGTAGGAAATTATTCTCCTTTGTAATCTTTTGTGGGTGTTAAAGAATAAAACATTATAGTTCTCTTTAATTATCTCTTATCCAGATGCCACTACATAGTTGTCTAACAAAGATGTGATCGTGCGAGCTTCCTCCAACTGCCTAGCTCCATATAAAAGTGTGTCATTTGCATTTGAATTACTGGTGTGTGATCGTCGGGTAATCGTCTATTATGTGTACTCCTTGCCAAATCCTCTCCTCTACCAAATTACTCTACCATGATTACGAATAGGAAGGGTGATACTGGGTCCCCCTGCCTATGCCCCCTTGTGGGTTCAAAGAAGCTGCATAGGCTCCTGTTGACAAGAACTAAATAGAAAACATTCAAAATGCATTCAAAAATCCATTGAATCCAGTCTATTTTGAATCCAAACTTCTTCATAACCATCATTAGGAAGCACCAATCTACTTGATCATAGGCCTTACTAATATCAATTTTCGCAATCATTCCATTCTAATTGGAAGTGTTGATGGAGTGAACAGCTTCATGTGCTACTATGATACTATCAATAATGTTCCTCCCAAGAGTAAACCCATTGTCTTGTTCAAAGATGATTCTAGGTAAAATCAATTTTAGCCTGTTAGCAATGGACTTGGTGACAATTTTGTAAATTGTGTTGCAAAGAGATATCGATCTAAAATCTACAAATGTGCCTAGGTTATCTTTTTTTGGAATCAATGCTATGAAGTTATTGTTAATATCCTTCATTAATTTCCTTGACTTCCTCAAATCTTCAATTGCTTCCCATACATCATTCCCAATAATATCCCAAAATATTTAGTAAAAGGCCAGAGGAAACCCGTCAGGCCCTGGCACTTTATCTAGATTGAGTTGAGAGACTACCTTTTTGATCTCCTCTTTGGTGAAGGGTGCCATTAGGAATGCATTTTCTTCATCTATAATCAAACTCAAAATAAAATTCAAAAAGGATTTTTGGTCTAATATGTTGGAATCATCCGTGGAGGCCAATAGATTATGGAAGTAATTTACCACTTCTTGTTGAATTTCTCCAGCATCTTCTATTGTTGAGCCATCAGACTTTCTAATATTAGTGACTTTGTTATTTATCCACCTCATTTTCACTGAGTTGTGGAAGTATTTTGTGTTTAGGTCCCCCTCTCTAAGCCACGATTCTCTGGATTTTGACTTCCAAAAAATTTCTTCACTTGTGAGCAATTCTTCATGATACTTCATCAATTCTTTCTCTTTTTCATATTCTACCCCCGTCATTCAGTGCTAGATGATTTTCTCATTCAAGGCTTCCATTTCTCCCTCCACCTTTTCCTTTTCCTTGAAGATGCTCTTAAATGTTCTAGAATTCCATTCTCTTAGCTTCCTCTTGATCACTATAAGTTTCTTTGCCAACTTAAATATCTTGGACCCGTTAGGTACTTGTGCTTCCTCCCACCAATATTTAACTAGGTTCTTTAAATCACTGCTTCTCAACCACATTTTTTAAATTTGAAAGGGCACCTCAGAGGAGGCCTATCCTATTTGATCCTTAATTCAATAGGAAAGTGACCTAATCCTAAGAATAGAACAAGGGATGACTCAAAGGTGATAGCTTCAATGATAGCTAGTCAACTATGATTAAGAACCTATCAATCTCTCAACAATGTTAGTGAATCCATTTCTTCGATTGGTCCAAGTGAAATTACCATTCTTCAATGGTAGATCAATCAAATTGATTTCCTCTACAAAGGCTTGGAAGTAATGTAGGATGGTCCTCCTCTTTTCTCAACTATGTACAAGATCGTGTTGAAGTCACCACCCAATACCCATAGGTTGTTGTACATATTTGAAATTAGGTTGGAAATTTCATTCCATAGCCATTTCTTCTCCTCAGTCTTTATTGGTCCATAGATATTGATCACTGTAAAAGTTAACTTTGACTGCCAGCCCATTGCTTTCCACGCCATCCAATTTTGGCCTTCCTCTAATTTCTCCATTTTTAGGCATAAGGGATTCCAGAGGATCCCTAAACCACCTACAGTGCCTCTTGCATTGACAAAACCAAATTCCCAACCATAGCAATATTTCCCAAATCAAATTCCTACCTCATCAGAAAGCTTTGTTTCCTACAATAATATTATATCTGCTTGAAAATTCTACAAATGGCACTTAACTAAGTGTCTCTTGTTAGGGGCATCCAAGCCCCTAACATTCTGACTAATGACCTTTATTTGTTCCTAAGGGAGGGGCTTCCTCCCTTAGTATTCAACAAAAAATTGTTTATTGTGGCATTCCCTTCCTTCGCAACATCTCTTTCTCTCCTCTGCCAATTGGACATTCTCCCTTTCTTTCTACCCATTTTTAGATTTGGTTTTAGGATTCTTGATGCCATTTGTTCTATTGAGCAAGGCACCACCGAACCAAACTCATCATCTACCCAATCTTCTTCGTTGATATAATCAGAATCATCTTGGCTCTAGGATTCCAAAGGGACTTCATTCGTGTTTCGCTTTTTCTTGAGGATCTCCTTTGTAGGTTATGGTGGGTTTCTATACGAAGGTTTTGCTCTTTGGCAATCTCCATCATCAAGCTGATGTCGCAGGATTTCTCTCCTTGTGTTCCCCTTTCATTGTTATTTACATGGTAACTTCATTCGAAGGATTGGGAGGGTGCTCCATGTTCGACGCCGGTCTTGTCCTCACCTCTACCTTTGTTTTCTTCAAATCCTTGGGATTAGGGTTTTTGGGTATAATCTTTTCCCGTCAAACATGCTAGACCTTGGCCCTTGGTTATTTGCACTTTTCCACACTATGATTTTACAATCCATAGATTGTGTAGAAGAATTTAGCTTCCTCTACTTAAATTCCTTGCTTCCATTCCCCATGCTTGACTCGATCATTATTTATTTCGGGATTTTGTTGATGGAGATTATTTTAATTCTTTCTTATAGATATGAATTGTCCTCCAGCTTCTCTGTATCGATTTCTAGAGTCATCTCTAATGCATTTATTTCGTAACATCTTCGGCACCGAAAAGGCATTCCTTCATAGTCCAATGGCTGAGACCAACCGCGCTTATCAATCTTGAAAGTAATTTCTATCAGAAGAGCCTTCGAGGTATCCAGATCAACTAGTATGCATGCGAATATTGTATGTGTGAAATATGAAGTCTCAGAATCAATTGCCAAGAAGTTGCGCAGAGGGCTTCCAATAGCTTCAAAACATTAATCAAACTAGAATTGGAGAGGGATGTCTGGGAGATGTATCCAAATAAGTTTAACCCTGAAAGATTCAGTGGAGGCATTAAATTTTGGATGCCATGGTTTGAGCACCAACACATCCTGCCCCCAGATCAATTGTCCATGGAGTATAGCATCCTGATTCTTCAAATAGTCAAAAACCACAATAAAGAAACCACGACGGCAGTGATAAATTTCAAAGTTACATGTAAGAAAAGGCTGCCATGCTTCAATAATCTATTTGTGCAGGGCTGAGAGAGCAGGCCATAAGCCATTGAATATTCCAGTTAAACCATGTGTCGCAAAGAATCCTTCACTTTCAATGGCTTGATTTTTTACTTCATCGGTGAAAACCAAAATAGGGGATTTATTTTCCTTCCCACGTTGGGAATCTAAGGCAGTTCGTGACGTCAGGGAACAAGCCGTGTAATCTAGCGTTGTCATTGCATTTTCCTGGTCAAGTGAATGCAGATTGGGTCGTGGATCTTGCACAGGTCGAATGTGGATCCTTTTAAAGGTTGAATCAGCCTCCGTAATCTTGTGGGAAGCCCCAAGAGCTCATGTAGGGCACGTCTCACCCTTTAGAGTAGTACTAGTGCACGGATTGTGCACAGAAAGAAAAACATCGCCCTTCGCTGATCTAGGAGTGTCAACGACATACTTTCTATTCTTCTATATTACAAAACACCAATTTCACATGTATATTCTTTTATATTTTACTATATATAAACAAATAATTAATAGCTACATGTCACATCTGGCATGGAAGGCATGACTTGCACATTAGACCTACATGGAAAGAATAAAATAAAGAGAAAGGGGAAAAAAAGATAGGGAAAATTTACAAACCGCCATACTAGAAAAGAGAAATTTAAATGCGAATGAATACCATTTAACTATGGGAGGAGATAGATTATTTGAAAAAGCATGGGCAAGATGAGAGGAAGGTAAGTTGTGAGAGGAGAGAAATGACCTACAATGTCATTAAAGAAGGTATGGACATCCATTAAAGCATTAAAGATAGAGGAATTTCGTGAAATGTGGCAGATGGGCACTTTCCATTAATGGATGTCATTGCATGACTTAAGGGAATCATCATTTTGCAAGGGAAGGTTGAACAAGTAGGAATTATTAGGATACTAATTACATTGGAATGGAGAGAGTTGGAAGTCATTCAGAGAGTGGTCACAGTTCTAGGATGAGGGACATTATGCAAAAATTGTCATTACTCATTCATATATTTATATATAATTGGAGATAGGTTTGTATATTAGAGGGATTCTATTTACTTGTGTCAATGGGGGGTTTGGAATAATGATCAATAGAGAATACCTAGAAGAGATAATGTTATCTCTTCAGTCATTATCTTCCATGCTGCCCTAATATGGGATAACCACATACAGATTAGTGAAAGGAAGTGGTTGGAGCAAAAGAATAGGAGGATATTTTTGCAACCAAAATGGTGCTTAATTTAATGACTACATTAGAAATATATTCAATATCAATCTTAGAGCTCAGTGATGGTGCAAGGCACAAGAGTAGAAGGATGAGGTAGATCTAGCATGAGCCAACAAATGGTATCTTGGGCCATTATCAATAAAATATGCCAATATCTCTGCAATTTTCTTGCTGTATAGATGGTATGAGGATGAAGTAATAGTGCAAGTCTTTTGAAGTATCAATATTTGGCATTAGACACTTCTATATGTAATTTATTTCTACCATATTGGCGATCATTATTTGGTCAAGAGTTATTTTATTTTAATTGATGAAAAATAATTTTCTTGAAGTACTTTGGCACTCAATTAATATCAAGATAAATCATTATGTCATCCTTTATTTATGCTCAAGAATTTCACTATAGCCCTTTATAATAGTTGTGAGTGTTTGGTTTTGGACTTCACTAATGTTAATAAAAAAATAAGTTTGTGAAAGATTGTGAGTTTTAAATTATAAATAGAATCATTTGAAAATTTCTTAAAGCCTTGTAGGTTATGGTTATTAATGACTGACATTATGAAGCTAACACTAGTTGACCTTGGTTGTATGGGCGATATTTTTAAGACATCCTTTGAGATAATGACTAGAGATTTGTTAAGATGTCATTTGAGTAAAGTTATAGTTATGATGAGACATTAGTATGCCATCACTAATCATGATAATTAGAGATTTAATGGAAAGATGCATGTAGTATTATATACATAGCATATTATGGTTGTAAATTAAGATTACTGCTTATGTTTATTATAGGTACTCTATTACTATCAGTATGCATATTGGAAGTGAGAAAATGGTTGTGCATCTTCTGAGAACCCTATTCCAGGTTTTGAGAATTAAACTCATAAATATTGGTAGACTAATAGGTAGAACTTGTGAAGTTATATGTCATATCAAGATTATGACATGTTGTTATAAAATTGATAACCTTGTCATCATCCTTCATACATGTATGGTAGCACCTATGCCATTGTCTTGTATTCCATCTTCTTAAAGATAATGGAGAGAGAGGAGGATCTTCAAACTATGTCATGTCATTAGTATAATTAGAGTATTAGTGTTGGAAGCAAATAATTTTTGAATGCTAAGTTGTTATATACAAGGGCTATTAGGCTAGCTTTTAGCGATGGGAATTGGGAAACGTTGTGATGAATAACATTGAATGTGAGTTATTAATGCATTTGGGGCCTAATACCCTTATGATCTACATCCCTCTAAAATGCTTGAACTAAGAAATATTCATATCATTATTGCGTACTAACATGAGGCTTGTTCAGTGAGTTTAAAGATGAATCATCTATATTATTGTCATGTCTAGTTGCTTGTTGCTTGCATGATGTTGGATATTGAAAGATGTGTTGTGAGTTGTGATGTTTCTTCATCATATGTCTATTGAAATTTGAGTATAATGGTTGATTGCAACATATTATTTCTATATGTAATAACTTACTACTAACCATTAAGGTCATATTTAATATAAATAAGAAGTGTGAATACTATCTCAATCGTGATCCAAACAATCATAAGAATATGGGGTTGTACCATATGTAATTAGAACCAAAACGGTAAGAATATTAAATTATTAATATTATTGAGTGTACATCTTTGTATGAGGATATAATGGATATTCTGTTGCTAATTATCATGAATATGACTTAGGTATTGATCATTCCTAAAGAAAGCTTATTAGTATTGTTGTAAGCCTTCAAATTTTCATATAGTTTTTAAGTGACCTTGTGGATGCATATGGTGTTCCATTTAAGAAGGATTTCATAATATAATATGACCCTAATACTTGATATCATTGAATAATACTATAGTAGTACATCACACAAAGCCATATTGAGACTTTGCATATTTGTTGCATTGTGAAGATATTATGTCTATTGATGTCATGTGCTCTATTATGATTGGATTTATTTATATTGATTGTGTTGTTATGCCTATTTTTATGTATGGATTTTATTATGGGAATATTAGTAAGTTTTGATATGAAATTGGGTGACAATGAAACCATGAGAGTAGGAACCTATGTGTATAACCCTTGAGAGATTAAAGTGATGAGAACTACATGGGACTTTGATCTCGTTTGGAAGTGGGTATCTAGATAATTCTTGGGTGAAGGATGTCCCTGGACCCAAGTCCATAGGGGAGGGGTTAAGGGAATTTCTCCAAGGTTTGGGGTGTTCCTAAACTTGATCAAACTTCCCTCTTCTATAGGTTTCATCTTGAGGTTGAAATTTACATCAAATTGTTGTGAACTCCCCTTTCTTCTTAATATGCCCTTATAATATAGGCCTAAGCCAATAAAAAGAACTTTTTCATTATTAATCTTATTTACTCTATGGTTGTGGAGTTTGGTTTCCATAAGATACTATAATCTTGGATGAACTTTTAGAGTCATTGTCATCATGGTTTGTCTCTAATGTGAATGTAGAAGAGAGTTTCTAGACTTTTCTAACTATAATTATTAAATTTTTGTGTGTTGAACACTATGGCAATGTGTCTTGGCTCAATGATAAGTATAGCAAGGTATTTGTAAGCCTCAAGACCTTAGATAGGTCTATTCTTGAAAAGATTAAGGGCATGATAAACTTAACCATGACATGGTTAGGAATGAGTTATGGTTACTTTTTAATATTGAAATTAATGATGATGTTGAATTAAGACATTATAATCCAATAGTGTGAACCACTCTTAATATGTTTAGATTATCTTCCTATTCTAATATGCGCTTGGATCCATATTGAGTTAGGATGGAATTCCTTATGACTTTCTTTGCCAAATTGGGAAACTAATACATACTACTAAATATGGTAAGGTGTTTTACCTTTATATCTAGTTGGTGGATAAATGTATGCTAAGATTTTATGGTTGGTAATAGGAAAAATTTATGCACATTATAAGTAGAATATAGTCCAATATTACTATTATGGGTTTGAATTTGTATCTAATAAATACCATGCTTTCATGTAATAATGGAATGACGTGAATGGCCTTTGAGATTACTCTATGAATATTTTTTGTTATGTATATGTGGCCCAGCTCATGTGGGTACACTGTCTCACTCAAATGTTGATAATTTTAATGCCAAGACCTATGAGACTATGTGTATAGGTTTATGGATTCCTATGTAATAATTTTAATCAGAAATTTTTATGGGACTTTTTCCCTAAAATGGAAAAGAAGGTCATTTCATGAATAACCCTCTAAAACTATAAAAGGATAAAGTTTATTTAACCCTTTATAATTGAAAGGAGATGGAAAAATAAAGGATATTATGATCCTTTGATTAAAATGGAGATAAATAAAGAATATATATATATATATATATATATATATATATATATATATATATATATATATATATATATATATATATATATATAATTCATTTAAAAGGGATGAATTATTGTGTATGTTAATAATTAGTAATGGTAACCTTTGTGAAAGGGTATGATGTTTTGGAAACTACCCCTTAAAAAGTTAAATAAAGAATTTATGCGAGACTTGGAAAGGGAATGGAAATCACTCAAGGAAGAATAAGGTGGTTTTGGTGGGCTATGGGCATGGGAGAAGGTGCATATAGTGTTTGTCCAACATAGGGTACAATGTACACTTGAGATTGTCATAGACAAAGCTTGTGTGCTTGGGAAGCAGGTGCAATGGTTCTAAATAAGAATCGATTCCTCCTAGAATGTGCCATAGCTATGAGGGTCAAGACTATTGAAATATTCCTATGGTGACATTGGTCAATCCATTTGCTCAGTAATTCATATGAGTACTGAACTTATTGTTAATAAAAGATATTAGAATTATTATATATGAGGGTTTTGGTGTTAATATGATTATGTGATTATGTTATTCAATTTTTGTTTGTTAATGATTTACTTTAGAGTTCTTATTAACTTATCATATGTTGTAATTTATCTTTTTTATTTACACATCATTTAATTTTTATAATTAACTTAACTCCAGTGTTAACTATAATAAATCCTCTTCAAGTAGTTAATAAACTATGGGAGAAAAGTAGCAAATCACATTTTGGTATGAGAGCCTAAACTAAACTTGTGCCTATGATAAGCCTTTCTTGACATGTAAAGATAGATTATTATGGGGATTGACAATAATGTGGATTACATCCTCGAAGAAATTATTTCTATAAACAAGGAGATTGAATACTACACTCAATATTAGTGTGTGTTGTTGAATATCTGCAATAGATATGGCAACCTTAACACCACCTCAACAATGATATGTTCCAAGTGTGGTAAATGAATTGTCTTTTGAATGTCTTGATAGTCCTTATACCAAATGTATTTACTATGGAGTAAAATGTGTATACTACTATTTTACACCTGGTTTAGAACCTAGGTGGACCTAAAATGTGTACACCTATTAATTAGGACCTATTTTAACACCCTTTTAAACATTAAATGATAATATATTGATCTTGATGAATAAACCTAACATAATAAACTTAGGACTTGCCTAATCCCATGACATTAGATACTCCCTAGTGTTTGTGGAGTGAAACAACCAGGGCACCCAAGTGACCTAGTCCCAGATGGGTCCTTTAGCCCCTCTCTTGTGGTGTTAGCTTAGAACACCTAATTAGCTTGTACATGTGAGCCCCATTTGGTTTTATTCATCATTTTTGAATGGGAATGAATATATAAAGGAGTGTTGTTATTTATTTTACACCTAGAGATGACTATTGGCTTATTAAGAGAAAATTTGGGATTGCTTACATGATTGATCATCTATACTAAAGTGATCTGTATGCTTGGAATTGCTATCTACTTGTGAATGTCATGAAGTTCATTTGCAGGTCTTGAAGGAAGTTTCGAGCCTTCTCTATCCCTCTCCTTGTTGGTACATGATCTTGAGCATCTACTCAAACTAGGGTTTCACATCTTGTGGTAATCTTCATCACTTTCATTCATACAAGTTTCACCATTGATTGCAGATCTAGCCTCTGCCCTCATAGGGCATGCACTTTTGGATCTAATCATCGATGTAGAGGAGGTGGAAACACCAACAAGGGTTTTGACTAAGGAAAGCCCCTATACACAACATTTTCCTCTTTTCTTGTGTGCAGGTTGAATATACAGGTTTCAAAAGACAAGATCTAGGTAAGAAGAAAGGGTTTGCAAGTATAGGTCTATTGAGACTTAGAGATTTTGTGAAAGCCTAATTAGGGTCTGGGGTGCCTGAGTGCCCTAGTCCTTTGGTTCCCTTGATTCTGGATTAAAGTTCTACTCTGTCTCCTAATCTCTATTGTTCTTTTAGATTTCTAATATTTGTTTGTGATAGTTAGTTATTAGAAAATCTTTGTCAAATAAGGTGTAGTCATTTTCCCTAGTTTGCTTGCTACAACTTGATTGAATTTGGTTTATGTTCCTTTATACAACAAAAGAATAGAATCCCTATAGTTTGTCTCTCCTCCATGGGTCTAGTATCCAAGCTCGATTTGTATTTTAGAAGAGATTTTTGACCTAGTTTAATCCCTTAGGCTAAGTCACTCTTTTGGGTAAATGCAAGAAGTTGTGTCCACTTAAGGTGGAAGTTTCAAAGTTAGAAAAAAATCTGAAATCGGGTTAACCAAAACGGGATCCCGCTTTTTATGAAACGGGATCCTGTTTTGCTTCAAGTTCCCGAGCCAAAAGTGGGATCCTATTTTCAAGAAATGGGATCCCGTTTTGAGTTCCATAAAAGGTTAATATTTTAACCTTTATGAAACAGGATCCCGTTTCATAAAGGTTAAAATATTAACCTTTTATGAAACGGGATCCCGTTTTAAAACGGGATCCCGTTATTTAAAATTTGAATTTTAAGCTCAGGTTTTGCTTTGTAACCCGGTTCGGGAAATGCTTTGGGGACCTGAACCTGACCTCTGGACTAGGGTTGACGTGCAACTTGAAGGTCCTGTCAATGTCACAACAAAATAGTGACTTTGGGCATATATTTGAAGGTCTATTTTGCAGAATATTTTGACGAAATTAAAACCCATTATAGATGAGACAGTGTAGATTCCAAATATGTAATTTTTTTTACAATTGGATTAATTTTTCTATTTTTTAATCAATTTATGATGAAATAGGTCCATAAACTTGAATTATTAGGGTTTTTTAGTATTTTAATAACTTTTTATTAACATATTTTTTTGTAAAAAGAATTGTAGGAAAACGTACTTTAGACAATTCTTTTCAATTTTTAAAAAAAAAATTTCAAAAAATGTTAAGTTTAGGTCATCTTATGCGTGACGTACACGATGATTTTTTAAAAGACCAAAAATGGCCAATAAAAAATTAATAAAAAAAATATTCAATAAAAAATTACAAAAAAATATGGCAAACATGCTTCAGTGAGTTACAAATATTTTCCCAAAAGGATTTTGAAAAATATGATTATTTAGGTCAAAATATGGATGACGTACATGTACATGGTATAGTAAAAAAAAAGTGACTTTTAAACAGTGGTTTTTAGAAACACATATTCAAAATCACTTTCTATCATCTGGGTATTGAAAAAAATTACATATTTGGAAACTAGACTCCGAGTACTACATTTCATATTTAGTGAATTTTTCCAAGATTCCACCATTAGGTGCTTCAAATTTTTAGGTTAAATGTGACAAATTCTGAAAATCAGGGAAAACACTTCCACTTTTTGGCCAATAAGTGGACACAACTTCTTGCACACACCCTTTTCCACTAAATATTTTGGTGAACCCAACTTGTCTTTCACTTTTTCATTCTTCTTGTTTCAAATATGAATTGTTTTCTACCCTAGATGTAATTAGGATTGATTTTATTAATCATTTTGCATACATACATAGTTAAATTTTGCATAGTTTCAAAACTAGGGTTGGTAAAAACCTTGCATTCTAGAAAATCTAGCCAGTTTTGAACCTAGGGTTTATATATTTGTGAGTTGTTTTAGATCTTGTTGCATTGTTAGCTTGTTTAAAATATTTGCATTTTCTATACCTTTTCATTCTTGGTTTTTAAAACATTCTTACTATTAGCAAATTGTGCTTGGCAGCCCAATTAGGCTGGGCTGTAAGAATTGTTTTCTAATGCTTTCAGGAAGCAAGTTGCTTAAAATGAAATGGGAAGGAAGAGAATATCATATCAAAATAGTCAAGAGGGAGGCTTCAACCTCTACATTTTATCTAACATGTTTGCTCACTGTGCAGATAAAGGTACTTGAAGACCATTCATCTATCTTATTTCTGAAAAAGAAAAAAAATTTGGCAGGGTCATAACTCATCGCTACCTTATCAGAATTCAAAGTTTTTTGACTCATTAGAAAGATAAACCAATTATCTAGTTCTAGTTCTAGGTTTCTAAGGCTAATGCATTGCCTTGATTTCACTCCGAAGGCCTCTGAAAATGTAATTTACTAAGATGTAGAAAATATTAAAAAAAATTGATATTTTCCCAAAAATACCATTCTAGACTTGATTAGAAGTCTTTCAAGGTATAGAAAAATAGGAGAGGAGTCAAACTGAAGTGTAGGGTCATACAAGGAGAGATATTTGGAGTTCTATTTTTGACATGACTATTTTTGGCAGTTTCTTGGTCAAGGACTTTTAGACTTGGAGTTCCGAGCTATTTTTGCTCATCTTGGAGGAGTTTTGGGGCCTAAATTTGAGGATTTTCACTTGTGCTCACTCATCAACTTGGAGTTACTTTTTCAAACTCATTCATGCATATTTTTGAGTTTAGTTGAGCTGGAGTTGACTACCCATTCACTTTTTGGGGACAATTTTGTCTTATATGAAATTTTTTTTTCCTTAGTTCTTTCTTTTTGGCCATTGCATAGTAGCAAAGAAGAGATTGTCTTGTAACTCTTTTTTCCTTTTATAGTTTATTCAGCAATAGTAGTTCATTTTTTCCAAGAGATTCATTATTGTTATGCAGAGATTAATTTCAATTTCTAATACGATCAGGGATTCTTCTTTCTAAATTTAGGTGTCTTGTTCATTTTGTGAATGATTTGATGAGAATTTACTATGTTTTGCTTGAAAACCTCTGAATTATTTTTCTCATTTATTAGATCAAGTATACAAACTTTAGTTTAATACAGGTCATAGTTTGTGCAAGAATGTTCATGCCTTGCTATGAAATATTTATGTAATCAGATTGATCAGTTTGGATTGTAAGAGCAAGTTTATTGGAAGGTGTTCGTGAGTTATATTGAAGATTTAAGTTCAAATTTTGGTGCATCACCCCCTTTAGGATAGATTTTGTAGTGCAATTTTTAGTTTATTCAATTTTCTTCTATCTCTTTTCTCCATCAAGTTACAAATCTAAAGGGGCTTTTTAAAGGGAGCCAGATCTTTTGGAGGTTCATTCTTGAAACAGACAGACCCACATTTGAGAACATTCCCATGTTGCATGGGATTACCAAGCTTGTAAAGGCTTAGCAATTAGGGCACAATCCTTCATGACAACAATTACATCCTTGCATTTGAAATTTGGAAAATAAACACTTCATTCTAGATTTAGAAAAAAAAAAACATATTTGTCACTTTGTTTGCATTTGGTAAGGTTAGATCATCATAAAATGAATTAAATTTCTGATTTTTGCATTAGATGTGATTAGTATTATAGTAATTAATCATGTTTCATAACTTGTTATATTGTACATTTGAGTCTTTTCAATGCTAGGATTTGTTAAAAAAATTGCACTTTAGTGAAAACCTATTTAATGTTGAAATCTAAAGTTGATGATTGATATTTTGTTTCATATTTTTCTTCTATCATTTGCATTTAAAATATGATTTTACTTTTCTCTACTACATTACAAATGACATCTTACATTCAAGTTTTAAACTAGGAACAATTTTGAGTGGTTACATCTTGAAAAAAGCATTGAAACTAGGATCTGATTTGAGCATTGGCATTATTGATATCTGAGTAGATTTGAGTAGAGTTGAATTTGATCAAGGATATTTTATGTTAATTATGTTTGTTTAAATCTGAACAAAACATTGCTTCACTTAAAAAAAAACTCAAACCCTTCTTTTGCTACATCATTCATTTCTTCTATTTGTGCATCTTCTGTGTTACTAAAGCTTGTAGACACTTTATGAGCTTTGTGACCCAATACCCTATTTCCAACATTCTTGTACAAAGAATTCTTCAAATTATGGGTTCTAATTCTTTGAATAACAATGATAACAACATATTGAAACCCCAATTCCCTAGTCTTATCACACAAGAAGTTCAATCACTTTTTCTTGATATCCCTACTTCACATCTTCTTAAAGCATCAACTTTTCATGAATCCATCAACATTGATGACCTTGTGGCTAATGTTCCTAAAGCTCAAATTTAGAGATTAGACACTAAGTTGGCTAATTTTTAGAAATATGTAATCTCGGAACATATTGTTGAGGAGATCATCCTTGTTGTTGAGAGTCTAAGAAGTCTATTGCTCGAAGGTCAACAAGGATTGGAAGTCTTGTGTGGCCTTGCTCATATAGTGCATAACAACATTCTATCTCCATCTAGTTGCGCTGAAATTGTCTCTAATGTCACTTCTTCTAATCAAATAGGGACTCAAATGTCAACACCCATACCAGTACTCCCTATTCCTACATACACTTCTACTATTCTCACCACTACTGCATAGCCAAGTAATATTGCTACCACATGTGTTGGTTTATCTACTAGGAATCAAATTCATCATTATAGTGCCATTCCATATAATTGCACAAATTCCACACCTAATGTTACTCCACCTATGTGTAAACCTCCTATCATTTTCCGAAAGGTTACTCATACATTGAAAACTAGTCCTTCCAATTCATTCCAATCTCTACTTGGTTCATCTTCCAACCCCATCATAATCCAATTGTTGCAAACTATGACCTCCATCCAACAACATTTGGCTAGCATAAGCAATAGTCCACTTAAACCTAATATGATAACACATTATATTTGTAGCCATTTGTCCTATTCAATCCTAAGAGCTCAAATGCCCAAGAAGTTTGAAACCCCCCACTTTGAGAAATATAATGTTAAGGGAGACCCTAGAAAGCATGTGGCAACCTTTATAGCTATGTGTAGTGATTTCGTCTTTGCAAATGCAATTTTGGCAAAACTCTTTTATAGGTAGCTCAAGGACATATCCTTGGATTAGTTTTTCTCTCTACCTCCTAATTCAATCACTTATTTTTCACAACTCATCAATAAATTCCTTAAATATTTTCAAGCGAACATTAGACCTAAAGTCTCTTTGGCTAACTTGGTTCATTGCAAACAGAGGAACAAAAGAGAAAATAACAGATTTTATGGGCCATTATCAAGCCCTTTTCTCACAAGCTCAATATTATATCATGTTTATGTACAAAGAATCTTTATTGGAAAATTACAACCTCACATCTATGACAAGATATGGTTGATGCGCTATGAATAATTCACTCATATTTGCATGGCTCTCCATGATTACCAACTTTTATTTAGTCAATATGAGAATAACCCCTCATCAGCTCCAATTGGTCAATCTGAAGCCTCTCACAATCATTCATTCAAAAGACACAATAAAGACTTCATCAAGATCAATGAAATTTCATCTAGTAACATAAGAAAACATGTGGTGGCAATGTCATCTCCCGATCCTACCCCATATAAATTGAAACCAAGAATAGGACATTTCACACCATTATCAGAGTCTCTTTACTCTATAATGACACAAATTTTGAACAACAATCTCATTAGGTTTCCAACTATTAGACATCTCAATCCGAGTAAGATGCAAGTATCTTCCTTTGATTCGAAGGGCTTTTGTCAACTCCAACGCACCACGGACCATGACACTGAAATATGTATGTGTCTTAAACATGAAGTTTAAGACCTCATTGATTCCAATGTCATCAAGGTTTTTGGTGTTAATGAGAAAGGAAATAAATCGGTGGCTCCACCTAATCAAAATCTTCAAATTTATAAAAATCCATTACCTCATCATGAATCTAATGTTGTGGACACATCTCAAGAACAAGACTATGAAGACAATCTATTTGTATGGTAGATTCTTGCCCTCATAAAGAGCATGCAGAACCTAAACTATCTATATTTTTTACTCCTCATGATGCCATTATTGAAGCTCCTAATGGACATCTCTACATCACCATACAAATCAATGATAAACCTATAAGAGGTGCTATGATAGATCCTATATGCATGGTAAATGTAGTAACTGGGGAGTTTCTCTATATGCATGGTCTACACCGCAATCACTATGATGTATCATAAATTATGATTAGAGAACATGATAGGTCTATCCTTCTAAATCTTGGTTCCTTGACCATTGATGTCAAGTTTGGGCCAAGGACCTTGGATACATCACATTCATCATCATTCCTACATCAAACTTATTTCATTTGAAGTTGGGCCACCCGTGGCTCCACTCCATAAAGTCAATCCCCTCTATAGTCCATAAGTACTTAAAATTTACATTTGAGGGACATGTCCATGCTATAGATCGTAGTCAATACCAGGCCATTGCTCACAATGGACAATTTACACTTGACTACATCTAGCCAAAACCAGTTGGAGTTGCTCAAAGATAAAGAAGATTTATTCTTTATATAATATCAAAAGTTTGAAGCAAAGAAAATAATAGAGTTGTCACTTAGTAACATATCTCCTTGTGATGTCCTTGTACCTCCTTGATCTTCAAAGGCTATGATAGTAGTTCCCCCTGTCCCACAGATGGTGAATGAAGCTAAGCCTAAATTGAAGGTTCTTCCCCATCTTTGAGCATCTAGTAGATATGCTGAGGTTCCCCCTCGGCCATCCCTCCAAGGACAACGAGGCAACCTCCAATCACAAAATAGACATCCCTGAAATCATAATATAACTTTTGTACCACCTACCTCTATGGAGACTAGTGGAAATCAATTGATTGTGCATATGCTATTTCCTGAGGTTTCTCAACCACTTGAGGATGCTCATGTACTTCCACCTATTTCACAAGTTGAGAAGAAAGAGTAGCCTGCATTGAGGAATCCTCCCCCCATAGTCTCCAAGCCTTTGGTGGATCCTCCTGTTTCTTCTTAATGTTCTTGAAGAAAATGAAGAAAAGGAATCCATGTTGGAAGATACTATGATTTCCTTAACAAACATCACAAATAAAGATAAGAGAAATAAAATTGTGAGAGAAATAAAGAAGCATAATCATGTTATGGCTTGTCTTTCCGTAAGAGATGAGAATCTCCCTCCTTGAAAGCTTTTATCACTGATGAATATGAAAGAAACATCTACTAGTGTTTCATATCCTATAGAGAAGGATAAAGCTTAACAAACTGCTATGGAACCTATTGTGTTATATTTTGATAGAAAATCTAAAGATAACAATTATACAGGTATGGCTCTTTTTCCTTATACCTCAGTTTCTATAGTTCCTCTTGCATCTTGGCCACCTATCCAAATTGGTGATGAGCAAGATTTGGAGGATTTGCTTTAGGTTGAATTGCAAGTGTGGCCCCTTTTTTATTATGTTACGAGTGCATGTGATTATTTTTCCCTGTAATGTGTTGTTTGATGCTTTATGTATGTTTTTATTGTTAATATCTCTTTGGAAGACCCTTGACACCGTTATAGGTGCAAGGATACAAAGGGGCCAAAATTCATTGTGAGATTCTCTCTATTTGTATCATCATTCTTCTATATGTTGTAAGTTGCATTGTTGTCATTTCCTTTGGCAATAATGCAAGGCGTAGCATGCTTTGGCATTCTCCCTTGTTGACCCAAAGGGATTTTTATTTGATTTCATGTGTTATTTCTTCTTTTGTCTCCATATTTCTACCAATTGGAGGATGATGATAGTTCCAAATATATATAGTCTCGAGATAACTCCTATTATACAACCATTCACATACTCGTGACAATCAAGTAGATCCCTTCATGCTGTTACTTTATAATCTAACTTAATATTTCTATATTATTTTGATTTATGTTGCACCTTGTTGCTATGTTCGGCATCATACCATGACTACACAAGCCATTATGTATCATGCGTATAGCATCGTGTTTTTTTACATTTTGTGGGGGAAACCCCTTGGTTGTGATATAATTTTTGGGAACACATATATTATGGGCATCTGCCTCTAGAAAACTCTTGTATCTATCTTGTGGTTTTTTCTACCTTAAATAAATTGCTCCCTGTTAGGAGTTAACAATCACTTTAAGGTGGTGGCATACATCATGCTATGTTCTTTTGGTTACATACTTGCTTATTATAGTTGCCATGGAACTCACCTAGTGATTTGGTGGTCCTCACTAGCCCATGATGTTTCCTTTCAGTCCATGAGCCACCTAGTAAAATGAAGTTTGCTAGTCTGTGTGCTTCATGTGACTTGTTGTGGTCACCTAGTAATTCAACGGTCCTTACTAGTGTGTGATCCGTGATGGCAAACCTAGCAACAGAGCAAGTTAGAGTTAGAGTCACGTGCCTTGTGTTTTTGATTACTACGTTTATGTTTGATGCATTGTGGTTGAACTTGTGGTTTTTGTGTCTTCATCATGTTTTCCATGTGTTTTACATGTATACTTTGTGTCTTATGTGTATGCTTTATATCAAGAGTGTATGTATTATGTATGGCATGTATTTTCTTTGTGTATTGTGTGTCTTTCACATGTATTCCTATGTATGCTTTTAGTGCTCCATGTATGTGAATTATGTTGCAATGTCTTGCATATCTCTTTGCTTATGTGTTTGCAACCTTAGAATCCTAATCTTGGGGGCTACTAATAGTCTAGAACTTGGTGGAATTCTTTGGCTTCTATATTTTTATGCTTGAAATATATCTTCTCCTTCCTTTAGTGTGTGTCCAAACATAAGTTCGTACCCACACTAAAGTGGGAGCTAAATGTTATGGAGTAAAATGTGTACACTAGCATTTTACACCTAGTTTAGCACTCGAGTCGATCTAAAATGTGTACACTTGTTAATCAAAACCAATTTTAACACCCTTTTGAATATTAAATGATGAAATATCAATCCCAATGAATAAACACAATATAATAAACTTAGGACTAGCCTAACCACGCAAAATTAGACATTCCCCATAGTTTGTGGGGCTAAAGGACTAGAGCACCCAAGCACCCTAGTCCCAAATTCCTTTAGCCCCTCTCTTGTAGTGTTGGCTTAGAATGCCTCGTTAGCTTCTACATGATGGCCCCATTTGGTTTTATTCATCATTTGTGAGTGGGAATGCTTATATAAATGAGTGTTCTTATTCATTTTACACCTAGAGATGACTACTGGCTCATCAAGAGAATAATTGGGATTGCTTACATCATTGATCTTCTATGCTAAAGTGCTCTTCATGCTTGGAATTTCTATCTACTTGTGGATGTCATGAATGTTGTTTGTAGGTATTGAAGGAAATTTCAAGTCTTCTCCATCTCTCTCCTTGTTGGTGCATGATCTAAAGAATCTACTCCACCTAAGGTTTCACATATTTTGGTAATGTTCATCATTTTCATTCATATTAAATAATTATATATTGCAGATCTGGTCTTTGCCCTCCTAGGACACACACTATTGGATCTAATCATCACTATAGTGGAGGTGAAAACACTAGCATAGGGTTTGACTAAGGCAACCCCCTATACACAACACAACATTTTCCTCTTTGATTATGTACAGGTTGAAGATACAAGTTTCGGAAGACAAGTTCTAGAAAGAAGAAAGGGTTTGTAAGTATAGGTCTCTTGAGACTCTAAGATTGTGTGAAACCCAAATTAGGGTCTAGGGAACCCAAGCACCTTAGTCCTTTGGTGCCCCCAATTCCAGATCTAGGTTTTTTTGTATCTCCTACTCTCTTTTGTACTTTTAGATTTCTCATATTTGTTTCTAATGGCTAGTTATTAGCAAATCTTTATCAAATAAGATTTAGTCATTTGCCCTAGTTTGCATGCTATAACTTGATTAAATTCAATTGATGCTTCTCTATACAACAAAAGAATCAAACCCTTGTAGTTTTGCTCTCCTCCATGGGTAGTACCCAAGCTCAGTTTGTGTTCTAATGTTTGGTAGAAGAGAGTTTTCACCTAGTTTAATCGCTTAGGCTAAGTCACTCTTTTCACACTAAAGAGTATTGCTCTCTAATTTATCATGGGATAGTGTTATTTATAGTGTGGTGGAACATTATATTATGATAGAGATTTCACACCTTGGTACTCATTGGGAGAAAGCTATTTAGGCTATACTAATCATTTTTGTAGGGTATGCCATTAAGTAGTTTCAAAATACTCATTAACTAGAGTATTTTGTAATGGAATGTAAATATTGTCCTTTAATTAACATCCATTTTGCTTAGGAGGAAACAACTCTAAAATTCTTGGTAGTATAGTTATTGTAAGGGAAAATATTGTGGTTATACTATAACAAGTATCATGGTTAAAACAAGTCCTTTTAGAGGGATCAAGTTTGAAATGGGAGCAACCATGGACAAGCGGGAAAACCTTGGTGCATAAATTGTGTAGAGAAGCTTAGGATCGCCATGAGTAGTGACAAAAGAGGTTTGTACTTCTCCTATTTCTAAATAGTTGTTTATTAAGCATGCTAGAACTAGGTTGTCTTGTGGGGCCACTACCTCGAAAGGAAGTGCTAGAGACAAATTTTCTACAAGGATCCCCTCAGGGGGTTGCCTACTTGGAAAGCCCTGTTTTCCAATCATAGAACCCCTCCATTAAAGAAAAAAGTGGACATTGTTAACATAGAGGATGGGGTACGCCTCAAGATCAAGAATCCAACTCTAGATAAATTTGTATCTAAAATGGAGACTATCCTTATTAGAAAGGTGTTTGGTAGAAGGCCAAACATCAAGATGATAAGGAAATGGGTTTATGGAAAGTGGGACATTAAAGGCAATGTTTCTATCTCTGCACTTCGCAAAGGAATATTCAGCTTCTCCTTCTCCTTAGTAAAGGACTGCTTGGGTATTTTGACTTAAGGATCATGGTTCCTAGGTAAGCAAAATTTGGCTCTCTGCAAATGGCATCCTAGCCTCAATCTTGAGGCAGTCCTATCAGTGGAAACCTCGACATGGATTAGGCTCCCAGTTATTCCATTAGAGTTCTAAGACGATGAGATTTTTGCTGCAATAGCCAACTCTTTCAGCCACTTCCTAGCTCTGGATAGTGTCATTAAAAACTGAAGTAGATTTGTATTTGCTAGGTTATGTGTCAATGTGGAAACTCTTAAGGTCCTCTCCACTTCTATCATTCTAGATTCTAAGTATGGGAAATGGACATAGGAAATAGTTTATGAGAACTCGGCCCTCTTCTATCAAAACTATTGTAATACTTGACATCTCATCAATGCTTTCCAGAAGACTAGGCAAGAAGCAACTCTTTAGGATAAAGGAAAGATGAAAGCCCAGGAAGTTCCAAGTGAACTAGATTTAGACCAGAGTTCCCAGATTCTAGACCAAGAGATCAATTATGTAGTCCCGAATACTCTTCTAAACAGTCCAGCTTATGATGAAAGTGCAGTGCAGGAAGACCTAGCCTCAGTTAGTCATCAAGAGTTAGTGGACATCAATGTCTCTACTGGAATAGTAGAGGAGAGAGTTTTTGAGGACCCACAACAGAAGTTGGATATAGAGGAAGGTTGTGCCTCCCCTAGTCTATTCATTGAAGTAGGAAAAGAAGTGGCTATCTTGAGTTTGGGAAAGGAGGTAGCTAGTCCTAAAACCCCATCCTTGCATGCAAGAGAGATCACCTCTCCTTCTTTGGTGAAAGGGATAAGGCATACTGCTGATGTTGGAAGAGATTTAAAACTTGGTAAGGAATCCTTGAGAGAGACAAGGTGTAGGGAAACAACCAAAGATTTGGCAAATGGAAAACAAAAGACCTTAAATCTGGTAAGCTCCAGGAGAAACAAGAAATTATTATAATCTCTTGGAATGTGAGGGGACTTAATAGTCCCCATAAGTAGCTTCTATTGAAAAACTTCATTAAAGATCTAAGACTAGATATATGACTGTTGCAAGAAACCAAGATGGAGGTGGATGAATTTGAGAAGATAAGAAAAAATATATGGTCGTTTGCAATCTTGAAAGCTAAAAAGGTAGAGGGAGCTTTGGGGGGTCTTTCCATTATGTGGAAGACTCAAGTGCTAAATAGTTATCCCATAAGCAACAATAAATTCTCTATCAGCATGAGATTCAAAAATATCAATAACAACAATGAATTGGTCCTTACTAATTTGTATGCACCTAATAGTACAATTTGGAGAAGAAGATGTTGGAAGGAACTTGTAGCATCTAGGAGATCTTGGGTGGACTCCAACTGGATGGTAGAAGGACATTTTAATTCTCCTTTATACCCTTCAGATAAACTTGGGGGGACTATGGATTTATCAGATAGTATGATGGACTTAGACAATTTCCTTCACCAAGGTGGCTTGGTAGATGTGGAGCTAGAGAGATTCAACTACACCTAGTCAAACAAGAGAAGGAAACAATCTGATACAAGTTAGGTTGGATAGAATTTTGGTCTCGTCCAACTAGGATAACATTGAGAATTGTAAGCTGAGTAATCTTTTGAGATTTGACTCTAACCACACTCCGCTCAACCTCTACTGGAATTATGAATTGAAGAAATCTAGCTACCCCTTCAAATTTGAGGCCATGTGGACTAAGCACCTGGACATGCATCATTTGGTTTGAGAATGGTGGAATTAGAGAACTAATGGCTCAGGCATGTACAAAGTGGCCCAAAAACTCAAGCTAGTCAAAAATCATTTCAAAAGATACAATAAGAATTCCTTTGGGAATATTTTTATTCAAAAATAGGAAATAAAAACTCAACTAAGGAAGATCCAAGAAGACATAGATGTTGGCATCACCTCCAAGGATTCTAGTGCCCTTGAAAAGTCCCTCCTAAGTAAACTACACATTATAGTCAAGAATGAAGTGACCTATTGAAAGCAAAGATCCAAAATCCAGTGGTTAAAAGGAGACAAAAATACCAAATTTTCTCATCAATCAGCCATGAAACATGTTGGCATCTACAAAAAATTTATTCCCATTGTACCTATTTTGCCCTCATAATCCAAAATCCATATGCAAGTCTCTTAGCAAATGTCACCATTAGATAGAGATTTGAATTTTGAGCGACTTTGCCTTTTGAACCATCTCAAAATTCCTTGATATGAAAAAGTTATGCTTGTTCAAAGTTTTGGCTTTATGTTCTTTGCTTGGTTAGAAGAATGATTAAGTCTTGTTCCCTTTTGTCCCTTAGAAAATTTTTCATATTTGGCCTTATTGTCAGCAAATTAGGAAAATCCCTAACCTATGAACTTGTTCTCAAGTTCCTTTTTCTATTGGTTCACCGACAATGAAGTTTACTAACAACTATATGGCATAGGATGGTAGCAAAAGGCTGCAACAAAATCATGTTCGACATTATGTTTAGTTCGGGAATCCAGAGGTTCACCGATGGCTTGTTTAACTGATGGCCACTTCCCCAACTGAAGGAATTGGAAAGAAAGACAATGGAAAAATGAAGTCAATGATGCATTTATCAATGATGTATGGAGTTAGCAAACTCGAAGGTTCATTGATGGCAAACTTCACTGACAAAGAAGAAAGAAGTTTCCATGGAATGGAATGAAGATAAGGCAAGGAAGCAATTGAAGACAAAGGAATGTTTTGTCAGCAAATTTGGAGGTTCGCAAACCTCCAAGTTTACCGACTAAAGGTTTGGTCGAAAATGGTTTTGCCAATAGATAACAAAGATGGTTAGGAGTCAAAAGTTTGAGAAGTGCCAGATTCACTGACAAGGCAAATCAAAAGGAACAAGACAAGGTTTGGCAAAATGGGTTTTCACCGATAAGAGGCAAAAATAGGAGGCAAAGAGAGTGGTTCAGCAAAATGATTTGTTGTTGACAAAGGAAAAATTGGTGAAGGCATAAGAGGAAAAGTGATGCTTTGTTAGGGAATCAACAAAAGGCTAAACTAATGAATTAGTTCATTTTTTTGGCAGTTTACCATTATGTCATTTTGTTGACACAGTCAAAAAGAAAGTTAGGTTGGTTTGACAAATGGCATTTTTGTTGATAGGGTGACACAGTGCTTGGTTTGAGAAAGCAATTTTTTTTCTGACTAAGGAGATAAAGGTAAAGTTCAACAAAAGGATTTTTTTCTAATAAAGGAGAAGTGGCGCCCAAGCCCCTTGGTTCTAAAAGAGGCCAGTTTGCCAATAAGAAAAAAGACTAAGGCATGGTATTATTCAAAAACTGGCCAAAGATAGAACTTTTCAAAAGTTCACATTTTTCATATTTTATCGATAAGGCGATAGAGAGGGCTAAAAGGGAAAATTTAAAAGTTTTGAAGTGAGCAAGTTTGCTGTTAGAAAGAAAATTGGCCAAGGAAGAAAGGTAAGGGGGAACTTCGTTAGTGAATCATAGGAAAGCCTAACTTGGTAAGTAGTTTAGTTTTCTTATGGTTCACCAATGGACAAAAAGGCTGACAATGAAGAAAATTGCATGATAGACTTGGTTTTAAAAAGGGAATTAATTGATAATGCAAAGGCCAACCAAGTTCACGAAAGTTGACATTTGTCGATAAGACAAATAAAGAGGATGAAAAGTGAAGTTTGGAAAATGTGTAATTTGCTGATAAGGGTGAATTAAACAAACAAGACAAAGTTTAGTGAATGTGTAATTTGTCGATAAAGAAGGAAAATGATAGAACAAGGTAAAGTTAGGAAAATTGGAGATTTGCCAATAAAAGGTAAAAATTACCAAAGTTCTAAAAGGTTAAAAGTTGCCGATAAAGGAGATAAAAATAGAGTTTGGAAAATTGAAGATTTGCAACAAAAGGGGAAAAATGCTAGGTTCGTGAAAGTGTGAGATTGTAGAAATGCAAACGTCGAGGTAGTGGATGGAATAGTATTCACCATCAATATGCAGGTATAGAGTTTAATATGGATATGGTGTGTTTCAGCATCCATAATTTTTGCATGTCCTCTCAAGGATGCAAGATCAATATACAGGGCACATGGGCACCCAAGAAGTCTATTGAGTCTTCTGACAAAGGCCCTATACCACATCATGTGCTACAATGATGGCTTGTTGACCCAGTTCTCCAATGTCCTATGCTCCACTAGGTTGTGTCTATATATGCCTCATTTTTTTACATTCTTAGGGTTGGTCTCTAAGCCAATTGTCTAGTCTGGGATAGCCTAAGGAGTTTCTTTGGCATCAACATACAATATGTCTAGTTTGTTAGTGAAGGGATTTACTTAGCATAGAGTAGGAAGATTGTGTAATATAGATTTGAATGTAGTGGTATGTCTCCACAGGAGTTTGTTTTGATTTTGGTAAATATATAATCACAATTGTATATTTTCCCTTGCCACATTTTTTGGTATGATTGTAATAGAAGTTTGGAAGTGTGTGACAACGTCTAAATTAATACAAGGCTTTATACTTTCCATTTCTTTGTTGCATATGAATCACTGTAGCTCTCTTTTGGATCATTAAGTATGTCCATTATATGAATATCTATCTAAAAGTCATATATGTAAATGTATGCCTAGTTCTATTAATCCTTTGATGTGTCTTTCCTTTCCTTCTTGCATTCTATGACTTTGTTGCCCAATAGAATAGGCACCGGTCCATATTGTAGAGGGATCAAACACTTTTGATGAATTAAACACATATTTCACCTATGGTTTAGGGTAAAAAACCATCTTTCCTGTGCATGTACATTTGCACAGTTGAATCAACTTAATCAGAGGCATGTGCAACCAGTTTGTCTTGATCTAGTGACATCTTTCAGGGTCAAGTGTATATTGGGTATGGCTGTGTATGCTTATTTGTATTTCATCTCATGCCTCTAGGAATATCTCTTATAGGTCTAGCTGAGCCTGAAGAGTAGAGGAGTTTACCCACTCCTATACTTGGCCAAAATTTCCCTTTACTTGTTGATAAACCTTTTCCTTTCACCTTAATGATAATCCCTGGCCTAGGTGCTTTAGGAATGTTTTAGAGTTTTGGGTTGTAGTTATTTTGGGAACCAAGATTCTGGCACCATTATCGGGGATGATGTCTTTGTTAAAATCTTAAATACCTTTGCAACATAATCACTGAAGAAGTTTGTAACCATTGCTAGGTGTAGTTTGTTGCTATTTGAAAGCTAGCATCCCGTCAACTTATGCCAACATTCTGGTGTCATTTCCAGGGATAAGATTACATTAGTCATTTCCTAGTTTTTTGTAGCTGCATTATTTTTCAGACCTCTATAGTAGCACATTTGCAGTTGTTGCCTGGTGCAGTTTGATGTTGTGTGTAAGCTAGCAAACTATCAACTTATATGAACATTCTAGTATTGTTGTCAGGGATGCGACATCTTTGTTTAGAATTTCAGACCCTTGTTTGCATGTTGTAGATATGTAGTCTATTGTTATGGGTAAGTTGGTAGCCTTTCAACATACACCAACAGATTGGCGCCAATGTATTGTTGGGTTATAAAAAATTGAAGACTCTGCTGGTGTGAGAAACCTAGAATTAGTTTTGAAGTCTTGAAGATTAGTCACACTTCAAGGGATTTCCTCATTCATTGAGGTGGTGACTTTGTTGTTAAAAGAACACAAAGTGTTTCTATTATGTGCACATTTCAAGCAGGTTGGAGCTAGTTAATGTACAAGTATTTATTTCTTCCCTGACCATGGTTTCTTTCTTAGTAAAGGAACGTGTTGTTTTCTTTCCTTTGTCCTGCACAAGTGGTTTGTAGTTGGTCATGGCCAAGTAGTATGGGTATGGATACCCTAGCAAGGATTCTTCCTATGCATCTTCTTATGTTGAATACCCTAGGAACTATATGGCCTTTGACCATCCTGGTAATGCATTTTCCAATCGTAGCCCTGCCAGTTTTACAAACCCAAAACATTTTGAGCCCTTGCATAATAGAAATGAGTCATCTAAGCTACAGTATGAAATTGAAAAAGAAAACCAATTGTTAGTCTTTGTTGGAGAAAGAAAAAGAATTAGAATGTTGAATTAGGCTACATCAACCCATGTCACAGTTTGACTCCCCTCTTCTTGTTCCCAGTTGTTCTTTTCCTCAACTTCCTCCTATTGTATATGAAAACACTTATCGACAACTAGACCTCTCATGGGTTAGTTATGAATAGCAATCCATGCCCAAAAAGATTTACAATCAGATGCCAATGGGTTTGAGGTTTCCAATGGGAAGACACACATTGATGCATTTTCAAACTTCATGGATAAATTTTGATTTGGAGTTGAGGATATGTGGATGAGATTTTTTGTTAGATCTCTATGTGGAATAAAATAGAAGTGGTTGGCTAGTTTTGTTGATCAATATTTTGCTTCCTAAGATCAGTTGGTGGTTGCCTTTGAAGACTTTGCAGGTAATTTAGAACATGTTTTTCTTGTCCAAGAACTAGCAAATATTAGAAGACAAGAAGGAGAGTCTAGAATGGATCTCAACCAAAGATTTACAGTTGCCCTATCTCACATCCTAGAAAAAATCAGACCTAATCTTCCGATGTGTATTGATATGTATTTGAGAGCTTATGATGTTTTTATAAGCTCAAGTTCTATACGGGAGGAATTCAATCTAGTGGGTTTGCAATAGGCCTATCTATTCATTGATTATGCTGACAAAGTTAAGTAGGATATGGATGCAAAATCTATATCCTCGTATACAGAGGTAATTGATAATGAATAGGTTGTTGTAGACAATAGGGATGTAGACATTTCATATGATCCGGACACAATATCAAGTGATGATTACATCTGTAGAAGGGTAGAGGAAGGTGCTGGTTGAATGTATGACAATAATTCAAATGAAAACAATAGTGACTATTGTTAGGTCTCAAAAATGTAGTTTTAAACCCTAAGAGGTTGTCAAGCTCTCTTGATACTTTTGGCTAATGACATGGGGAAAATATGGCTAAAACCCCCTTCACTTTAGGCTCTGCCATACCTAGGTAGGTATAACTTAACTAT
Source organism: Cunninghamia lanceolata (assembly GCA_027924645.1). NCBI lineage: Eukaryota > Viridiplantae > Streptophyta > Pinopsida > Cupressales > Cupressaceae > Cunninghamia > Cunninghamia lanceolata. The sequence goes on from BSBN01000144.1 coordinate 7,989,758, forward strand.
TAATGCAGACTTATATGACCTTCACATTGACATATGGGTGTGAAGTAGGTATAAGGTTGTGAATTATTCTTAAGGCTAATGTTTGCAGTTTGAAAATGTGAATAAGGTTTTGAAATGTTGTTAAAATGACCAGTGCTTTATCTATTGGGTATATGGGGTCAAGGATAAAATAATTTGCAGAACTACTTGGCTTAATTCTCATTATTTGGCACTTATTAAATGTTCACACCTTATGTGAATGTGCAAGATGGTTAGTTGCTAGACTCTTCTTTAAGATCCAGTTGACTCCTTCAAGTTACTATGTTTTCTTCAAAGGATTTAATTCTATTTGAAGGAAACCCACCAATATGATTTACTTTTAAAGGATTTAACTCTAATTAGAGACTAGTAAATATAAACCACTCAGAAGGAATTAAATCAACTTCTAATAGAAACCAATCAAAAAGCATCCACACAATGATAGTAAATGTGCCCTAATAAATTTAGTGATTTAAATAACCAGAAATACCCAAGATGGAGAGAATTAAGCAGCTTATAAAATATCAACAAAAAATCAAAACACCATAGATATATCCATGAATTTAACCATCCTCTCCTATTATAATATTAAAATATCATAGCAATGTCTTGAACTTAAAATATGACAGGAGAGAATAGTATTTTTAAATATATATGAAATTGTCTTGTTGAATGATTGATCATTTAGACTAGGCCTTGGTTTTCCTTATAAATATGGGAAGTGAACAAGCTTTAGGCCTTAATAGACACAACTATGCATAGATTGCATCCTTTTGTAACTAAAACATGATTAAGAAATGGAGACTAAGGGCATTAGCAGTTAACTAAGATCTAATTCCATTATTCATTGTAGAGTACCCATGACCACAAGCCTAGCAAGTTACTCTTCTCCATGATACATTATCTATTAAATGCGTTGTGCCCATAATATATCACCAAAATTGTCAAAATTGTGTCCTCCTTCCCCATGCTCCTTTCATACTATTCTAGCAATGAACATGTTTACCTTGGCAATGTGATCAATCTATTCTTGAGATATACAGGTGTATGTGGAAATTATGTCCTCCATGATAGATTCTAGCTTGAAGATTTATCCAACTATTTATGAGTATTCTATATCACTTTGTCTTCATCGTTGGCTTTCTCCAAAGCTATAGGCAATAACTAAGCCAACCCATCTTTCCATAGACCTTTATCCTATATATTACCCTCATTATTAAAAAAGTTAGGAAATGTCGTATCCCCATGCAGATCAAAATCACCAATATCTTCTGTCAATATTGAATTGAACCTTTCATGTTCAATGATTAGTCTATAGCATTCCTTAAGTGCCTGCCCATCGATGTTTTCTTTGGCTTTTAATTCTTCTTTCTTCTCAAGTAATCTAAGATGTAATCTTTTATGTTCCTGATAAGCATTATGGGTTCTTTTATGTAAGTCCCATACTTGATCACTGTGTTTCATTATCTTTTTGAATCTTTTATTTATCAATTCAGAAGCCATTTGATACTTGACAACTTTTATGTCATTCTCCAATTTGTCTCTTTTCTTTCAAAATTTCTCATCCTTTACTTTCCAATAATTTGCATCAGCTATGGCTTCCATCATTCTCTTATCCGGTTCTTGATAAGGTAGGTGACTACTAGATGATGCTAGCAATTTATCCTTATGAGTGGCAAGCTTCTGTCTTAACATCGCATTTTCAGCTATATATATATTATTGTTCTTGACTAATCTCTCAATTTGGGCTTTGGTGAATCTAGCAACATTGATATTTAGATCATTTGTCTCCATTGGATCTGTATCCTCAATCCTCTATATCATAATATGATGGAATGATTTATCAAGATTTTCAATGATCTGAGGTCTTTTGTTCAGAGGATGTAATGCCCATATGAGCAATTTTTTCTTGTTAGGATCATATCCTGATCCTGTCCTGATCTTATCCAATGCTTCTATGCTCAATTACAACTTTTTATCTTGACTTCTTTTAAAAGTATCAAAAACTATGGCTGAGGCCATATCCCATCTGGGAACTAACATTACTCCTACCTCTTGAAGCATTATTATTCCTCTCTAGAGTCATAATCTCTATTTCTTTATCAATCTCTATTTGAAGCTCTTGTAATACCTCATCCTGAATCTCAGAAGCAATGTATTTCATCTTCTCCCTAACCTACTTGCCCTTGTATTCATACAAAAAGGTTTTAAATTCAGGTATTTCAATAAAATCATTGTCTAAAATAAATTTCTTGTTGGCTAGATGTCTAATATCTTCTGACAATTCATCTGGAGCTTCCATTGTAACCATTTCCCTATCCACAGGAGGTTCATATCCCTTAATGATAGGCTCATAACCCTACACCCCTTCCTCTTCATTTTCAAACTCTTTGTCTTCTTCAATATTTGTATCTATAGAGAAGCTTATGTCTGGTGTGGGTTGAGGCGAAACATGACATAGGGGAGTTTCATATTCAACTTGTATTTCCTTGATTTGTTTTCCCTTTCTGTCCAAAATCCTAGAGGGAACACCCTGAGTCAATTCAGATGCATTGAAATTAACATTTCTAATTTCTCAATGGGATCATCAACGTCTATGAAGGTTCCTTTATAACTAGGATTTTCTTCCATCCTCTAGGCCTCAACTAGCATAATCTTTTGATATAGACTTCTCCTTTCACCAACATTGATTTCATCAATATTTCTTATCAAATCATCATCTACAAACAATATACGATGATATTTCTTCAACTTTTGATTCACTTTGACACTGTTTATGAAATGATTTGGGTCAAAGTTTCCTCTGGCATTCTCAAAGGGCAATCTGAATTGTTCCAAGTTTTAATCAATCAATTAGTATCCCTTTTTAGTGAGAACTATGAAATCTCCAAAGCATAAGGTACCAAGCATCGATGACTTCTTATTGTGATTCTTCAAATGCAAAAAATCAGAAGAAGCCAGTTGTCTCACAATCTCTAGGTAAGCAATTCGATATGGACATGTCTTTGGCAATAGGAAAGGTGGTCCTTCATATCCAAAGACTCTTATTTTAGTACAGTCATGATATACATACGAGTCACCCCAATTGTGACTGATTTTTCTATTCATGTCTTTGGGTCTCAGAAATCTTTGCACTTATGTTGATAAATTGTAATTACATGGGTGACAAAATAACTTGTATAGTGATTTGACAAATTATTCTTCAAAATATAAATAGTGGGACCTATCACATCTACTATCCCAGATAGTAGTCCACATTTGTATAGATTTTATGTTTCCATCTTTGTCTAGATCTCTCACCCTCAAACATTTATCCCACAAACACATATTTTGTCCTTCATACAAAACTAGATGCATAAATAGAGAATAGTGCCTAAATTTATTTCCTCCATTTTTTATTGAAACGAATTCATTGTGTAGGTCATGGGCAAGATATTCAACATAGTCAAAATACTATGCATCCTGGCTTTGGACATCAGTAGTTAAGACCATATGTGCAATTTCCATAAACACAGAAGCTTCAATACCAAATAATTGACACACAGAGTAATATGTGTATTTGAAATAATCCTCAAATTCTTCTATGGAATAGGGCAGATCCTCGACCCTTGAAAATAATTTGAGTTTGTTACCTTCATCATGAGGTCTTTGTAAGGGCAATCTCCATATTTTATAATTATTGCTCATGTTACGGTATTCAACTAATAGGTCCCTGATTCTGAATTTTACATCAAGGCTAGTGTCTAATTGAAACACCATTGCTATGTAATATCGGGTGATAGGAAAGAAGCTAGATCCATTATTTAATTCAATCAAGCAGGTTTGAAGATTGTATCTTTCAGCTAGAAGCTTCAGTAATTGTATGTTTACAAATACATTTGGCACTATTAATTTACCCAAATTTAGCCTCCATGGATTTGAGATGGGTTTATGTCTGTGCATCTTCCTATAGTGGTAAATGAAAAGATCATATCCTGTAATAGGAGTCCATGTATCCCCTATTTGTTTGTATGTATCATCCAATTTCTCAGTGTGAGGGTTCAACTGAGCATTCCTTCTAGACTTTTTCCTGGACCCTGGGCATTGATATCATAAATCTTGATTTAAATGCCTATCTCCCAATTTCTATCTTTTACTTTTAGGGTTTTCAGTTATTTCTTCCATCCTTTGGTCTTATGAAAAGAAATTTTAATTTTGTGAATTTGAATCCAACCTAGTATGTGTAAGATAATTAGAGGTACTTACTTGATTATCTCCTCTTGCTCTGAATCACTATCTCCACTGCGCCCTACTCCCGCTCCTTGTGATTAATTTTTGCAATATTCTCTTTATTTTTCCAATATAAATCCCCATCTATGAAAACATATTTTGAGGCAACAAGTTTCAATGTTCTTTTTTTATTATCATTTAGGCCTTGACGACACCTCATGTTTTTTAGATAGTATTTTATATTGGTGTACCAAGGTGTACGCTCAATGCTAGTAAGAACATTATCCTCCTCTATTATGTTACAAATTTGTGTAGCTTCCAGGTTTGATTCAGCCATTAGTTTAGCCAAACCCTTCCCTCTAACAACTTTGGTGATTTGGATGTGAATATTAAACTCTTGAATTCTATTGATCCACCTACATCTTCATCCTATGAGTTCATTTTGGGTAAAGACATCCTTTATTACAACATTTGGTACATAAGCTATCACATGGGCTCCAACCAAATATGGCATGAATGCCTTTACTGCTTTTACTAAGGCATAGGCTTGTTTCTCAATAATGTCATACTTCAATTCTGCTCCTTGAAGTGATTTATTGAAAAATGATATGGGTTGTTCATACCCTTGATCATTCTTCTATAACAATAGAGCTGCCACTTAATGAAAAGACGCAAAAAAAAATATTTGGAATGGCTTGTTGAAGTCTAGGGATTTTAACACAGGAGCTTCTTTAATAGCTTTCTTGATGGACATAAATGCATCAACAGCCTCTTTAGTCCAATCCACCTTTACTCCCTTTTTCAACATTTTTGAGACTAGTTTGACTATTTGTACAAAGTTAGATATGAATCTTCCGACAAAATTTATTTTTCCAAAGAAAGATAGAATGGCTTTCACATTTCTTGGAATAGGAATCTTGTCAATAGCCTCTACCCTTTCAAGATCAATCATTAAACCATGTTTTGAGAGTATCTGCCCTAGTAGTTTTCCTTCTATTACAACAAAAGTGTACTTTTTTGGATTTAGAGATATACCATATTCTAATTGCTTGGTAAATATTTTCTCCAAGTGTGAACAATGGTCTTCAGCCCCTTTAGAATATGTTGTGAGGTCATCTTGGTAAACTACCATTATTGTGTTGATCAAATCAACAAAGGCTACATCCACGGCCCTTTGAAATGTTGCCCCAACATTTGTAAGACCAAATGGCATCCTCACATAAACATAGGTACCCCAAGGTTTAGTAAAACTAGTTTTGTATTGTTTAGATTCTTTGACTTTTACTTGGTTATACCCAGAGAAATCATCCATCATAGACAACAATTCACATTCTGTCACTTGTTGCAGCATTATCTCCATATTTGGAAGATGGTAATTATCTTTCAATGATGAGATGTTCAACTTTCTGAAGTTCACACACAATCTTATATCACCATTCTTTTTTCTTATAGGCACCAAGTTTGATACCCAAGAAGAATGTCTAATTGGTTTGATAATACCTCCTCTAAGTTTTGTAAGTTCTTCTTGCATCTTATGTGCCAGTGTAGGATTTATAGGTCTTTGTCTTTGTCTAAAAGGTTTGGCATCATATTTTAGTGGTATATCATGTTGAAATAAATCTTCCCTATATGCCTTTAGATCATCATAGGACTAGACAAACACATGTTTATATTTTCTGAGCAATGTTATAAGCATTTCTATGATTTTTGGACTGATCTTCTTTCCAATATAAACCTTCTTAGGGGCTATTTCTATTCCCAGATTAATCTCCTCAACATCATTATGATTCATTGTTACAGGTTTGAGATTACATCTGTCATGTCCATCAAACACACTTTCCAAGGCTACCAGGCCTTTAGGTATTTTGTCTGTCCTGAGTTGGACCACTTCTTTCCCAAAAAGAGTCTCTTTACCATCTACCTCTTCCACAAATGCAGTGAATTCAATTTCTTGAGACTCATATTGGTTCACGTAATGGAGGAACTTAATAAGATCTTGATCATCATTGAATAGTTGCTAGTTATAAATATTATCAGGGATTGTTGGTCTAGCCTTGAATTCTACTTCTGCTATTCTTGATAATGTAATATCATCTCTCTTCAAGGCCACATTTGCTAAAATGTCTACCATTATGTTTTTGGATCTTTCTATCCATTCAATAGAGAATGCATCAAAGAATTCAATAGTCTCCTATAATACGTGAAATTAGAATAAAGCTTAAAACTAATCAAATGCAAACTAACATGATTATACCTTCATGAAGACCTCACGAATTCATGCGGGAAGGAGATGCGCCTACGTAGCTCCTCAAATGTTTCCCGTGATTAGTGTGTAGATGTGGATTGCTCAAGTGCTCAACACAATGCAAGATGAGAGACAAATTGATTCAGATGGAGATAGGGGATGATTAGAGTGATTTTGGCAAAGTTTTGATGAGATGAGGAGATTGGGAAGTGATTTTGACAGAGTTCTGATGCATGAAGAGGTCTCTCTAATGGCTTAGAGAGGGATCCAATTTATAGAATTTTGGAGATGAGGATGGAGGGTGAGGATTCAGTTGATGAGATCAAGGGCTAGGAATAAAAGTGAATCTTTTATTCCTAGGGGATGAATTAAAAATTCTCATTTTGGGAAGAGTGGAGGATAATGGGGGACAACTAAATTTTAAATTTAGTGAGTGGAAGATAGTGGGAGACAACTAAATTTTAAATTCAGTGATTGGAGGAGTGTGGGAGACAACTGAACTTTAAATTTAGTTTAGTGGAGGATAGTGGGAGACATCTGAATTTTAAATTCAGTTTAGTGGATGATGAGGTAAGTAGGGTTAATTAAGTGTTATCTTAATTAACTTAAGCCTAGGTTAATCAGATAATCAGGATTTATCTTATTAACAGGGCTTAGGGAAATGGATAAATCAACCAAATAAATATTAGGAATATTCAATTGATGAGGATAGGGTTGTAAGGTTAAATAGATTAATTAGGTGAATTAATTGATCACCAGGGATATGCAGATGGGGAGAGTGGATTAGTGCAGAGGTACAGAAAATTGGTTTGTAGAGAAGTCCAATTTTAGGTGTCTACATTTGCCCCTCTTTGAGATGGTGTTGTGGCTAAGTAACATCATTTGAAAGAAGTTAAAACATAGAGATGGATTGGATAGAAAAAAAATTTGGTTTGGAAGAATAGGGTAAGGTTTGGGGATAATTGGTAAGGGTGATGCCCCCTCGAGAGGATAGGTGGGTTGTGAGAACACGGTTGTGCTCTCGAAATGGATGCAACAGATTGGCAGATGTGGTTAGAGGATAATTGGTGGGATGAAAGGATGATGATGTTCGGAGATGATTGGTGGATGATCATTGTACTGAAACTGAATTTGAGCAATCCTAGGTTTGATATAGCAAAGTGGATATGTTCACCACGGTATAGAAGACTAGGGTGATGATGTTTATCCAACATTTGCATGGACTAGACACGCAGACAAAGGGATGATCTCATGCATTCCCAAGATAGTACAATCTTGTCAAGACAAGGGAAGGGGACTCATAGCATAAGCCCTTAGTACAAAAAAGGTATGATGAACCTTAGATGCATAAGGAGATCAATATGCCAGGACTGACCCTATGATCGATCAAGATATGAATACTAGCTTGGAGTAATGAGAGCAACCCACAAGCATAGCATACAAAAGCAAGACTATGCCCCATTCTAGATGTTTTCACCACATACCATGATATAATAAGATCAAGGTAGCTTTGATGTGATCTTCGAATAGGACAAAAGATAAAAATCAAAAACCAAAAGACCAACGAACCAAACAAGTAACCATTGTATCTTTTGCCAAAATGGATGATGATTTGATAGATGCTACCTATCGTAGGAAAGATATATCCTAAGGTAGGGATTGATATATGATTTGATAATGTTGTAAAAGTGGCTCAAGATGTGATGGTGACCAATTGTGATTGATGCTGATTTGATAGTGGATGATTTTGATTAAGGACAATGCTTTGATAGGTGATGTGATGCTTGGATCTAGTGTAAGCTTATTGATGATAGATGTGATGATGATGTGGGATAGGTGTGATGATGATGAGAGTGTGATGGAGTTTGATTTTTGTGATGGATAAATTATTTTTGGAATTTTGTGTGTTTTCTATTATTTTGGGATTTTTTTATGTTTTTGGATTTTTGGATTTTGTGATGTTTTTGTATTTTTTGATTTTGTGATGTTTTTATATTTTTTGATTTTGTGATGTTTTTTTTATTTTTTGATTTTGTGATGTTTTTGAATTTTTTGATTTTGTGATGTTTTTTGATTTTTTGACTTTGTGATGTTTTTGGATTTTTGGATTTTTTTATGTTTTTTTTGGATTTTTTGATTTTTTGTGATGTTTTTGGATTTTTTGCTTTTTTTGATGTTTTTGGATTTTTGGATTTTTTGAAAAAGGAATGGTTTATTATGATGGTTGCCTTGGATTTCATGTGGATAGCCTTTGCGCTAGATACCAATGTCAAGGGAACACCAAGTGTAGAGGTGAAAGTGATGGGGTTGGATAAGGGGATTGGATAGCTGATTCATGATAGATGAATTGCAAGATAGATGGATGGGAGATGGGGATAAGGATTTTCTCCAAGGGCTAGGTTGCAAGGAATCATATGTCCCAATGCTTAGGATTTTGTATGATGGGTTCAAGTTTGAATGTATGGATTTTGCAATAGGTGGATGGGGGATATACTGACAAAAGGAGTATGCCAAGAGGTCTCCAAAGCATATTGTTGATATTTTGCCCCTTGTCTTTATCAAGATCTAGGGTGAGAGATGGTTAAAACAAGATATGATGGATGGGGAATGATAGGATACATAGGAGATGTTGGATAGGAGTATGATAGGATAACGATAAGACAGTGGATAAGATGTGCAAGGAGATGATGGATGTGGATGAAGGATATGGTTTTGCCTCCAAGTGTAGGGATACAAAATGGATGGAGAAGGGATTACGCATGATGCCCATAGGGGTTTTCATCAAGGTACTTGCCCAAGGTGCCACAAGGAGTGGTTTTCACCATTGGACAGATTTTTTCTCTTTACTATTTTCTTGATTTTTTGATTTGTTTACTTTTTTGTGATGGAATGGGGACTCTAGCGTCTATTTCCATAGCAAGGAGAAGATGGTCCCATGTTCGATAGCATTATGGATGATGATTGCATGGATGTTGGTAGATAGGAGAAGGTGGAATGGATTATGGATAATGGATTGTGGTGTGTATAATGTGGATTATGCAAAAGCATGGACCATAGGAATGTGATGGGGAAGATATGTAGGATAGTGAATGAAAGATGGAGAGATGGGGGTATGTGGGAATTGCAAGTGGTGGAGGGGAACCAAGACCAGTGATTGCACACATCATGATGTATTTGGAAGCTTTTATTTTGGATGTGGAGTTGGGAGTAATGGGGATTGGGATGGGGGATATTTGGATGGTCAATTTGGGGTTTTAGGGACCTAAATAGACTTAGGAATTATGGGATTTTTAGATGGGGAGTGGGATGTTTGGGATTTTACAGTAGATTCAGAGGTGGATGCCTCATTAGATTTGAGTGATCTTTGTTTGGGGACCCACACCATTTTTGTTTCTGCTTTGTCTTTTGATGGTATGGGATTTGGTAGCCTTTTTGATTTTGCATTTTGATTGGAAGGGATAATATCCTTAGGCTTTTGTGCTCTATGAGTTGAGGCATTCAAATATTTGAATCCCATGAATTTGGTGGAAGCTTCATGTTTGAAAGATGTGTGCTTTTGTTGGTATTTATTGGGAATTGTAGTGGTTTTATGGATGGAGGGGTAAAAAGTAGATTTTTGGATAGATGGGTGAAGTGATTTGATGATTGGGATATTGGGAGTTGGTAGGATAGGAGGTAAAGTGGATTTGTGGATAGGGATGTTGGGAGTTGGTAGGATAGGAGGTAGAGTGGATTTGATAGGGATCTTTGGAGTTGGAAGTAGTGGAGGTGAGTTGGATGGAGGGAGATGGATGGTCACATGCTTTTGCAAATGGTAGGATGATGGAGGAGGGATGGTGACATATGTTTTTGGAGTGCGATGTGATGTACCATGTTTGGGATTGGATGAATAGAATTTGGAAGGTGGGTGGATGGTATCGACATGTGTAGATTGTTGTTCTTGGGATGCATAGCCAAGGCCATGTGAGGATGGATGGAATGTGGTGTGGATGGGCTCCAAGATGCCTTGTTTGTGAAGGCCTAAGCCTTTGCCTTGATAGTTCATAAGTTGGAGCATGCGACATGCAATGGGATGTTTGGTGCTTCAGAAACAAGACACGAGTCCAATATTTGTTGGAGATAGATAGGTGGTAGATGGAAGTTGTTCACCTCCTACGAGGGGTTTACCATGGATGAAGGTGCTTTTTCCAAGTGGATAAGGGGATGGATTTGGGATGGGATTGGTAGATGGAGGTGAAGGATTAATGGGGGATGGTAAAGGGCTAGTAGAAGTTGATGGGGGATCAATAAGGTGATCCATAGATGGAAGGGGATGAGGGATGGGATTGGATGGGATGGTTAGATCTTGATTAGGAGAAGGGGTTGATGTTTCAACATGCTTTGGATTTGATTCTTGGCATAGCTCATGTGGTTGGGTAGAAGTGGGATTGACTTGGATAGATGTGGTGGGTGCTTGGATTGATGTGATAGGTGCTTGACTTATGGGCTCTTGAACATGGCTACATGATGGTTCTTGACTTATGATAGGAGATTGTTCAAGAGGTTTTGTGGATGTTGGATTACATGAGGGTGTTTGATTCCTTGCTAATAGCCAATGGATGGCATCCTTCATGAGTGTATGGGTTGAAGAGCAATATAATGGATGGATAATGATGGTGGTTGGTGTAGGATTAGGATTGGAATTGGATAGGTGGGTGATGGGATTAGGTTGTGATGGTTCTTGGGTGGGTTCAAGGATAGGTGTGGGATTAGATGGTGGTGTTGGCGGGGTGGGAGATTTGGGGGATTCCATTTCTTTGCTTGGTGAGGTTCTTTCGAAGAAATCCCACAAGGATTCTTTGGATGTGATAGTGTTGGGACTTGGAAGATTTGATGGTGGATTAGATAGTGGATGGGTGATAGGGATTGGGGGATTGGGAGATACCTAAGGTGATGGATTAAGTTTGATAAGGTTGGAGGGATATTGTGATGGGAGGATTGGAGGATGCAGATTAGGAGATGGGGGATTTGGTTGTTGATATGAGGTTTGGGTTTCGGATATAAGGTGTGCTAGATTGGTGTTCCCTTGATCAAAGTTAGCATGACAAAGGTTGGGGGATGGATAAGTTGGAGAGATTGGTTGATTGGATAAGTATGATGGCATGGATGTGTAAGGGGATGGGGAATGATATGAGGGTAAAGATGGATATGATGAAGGTTGATATGATGGAAGTTGGTATGAGGTTGAAGGTTGATATGAGGATGATGGAGGTTGATATGGGGATGATGGAGGTTGATATGTTGGAAGTTGATATGAGGTTGAAGATTGATATGAGGATGATGGAGGTTGATATGAAGTGCGATAAGTTGATGCAGAATTGGTTTGATATGTAGATGGATATGATGGGATAGGTGCTAGATAGGATGGTCATTGGATTTCTTCTAAGAGGTATTGTATGTGTGAGGATTGGCTTGTTCGACCCATTTGAATCAATTCTTGAATGCTTTGAAAGGTTTGCTGCTCTAACGGGGATTGGCTTGCATGCATGTAGTAAAGGATATGAAGGAGCTTTTGGAAGTCCTCAAAGGTTGACATGATGTCACACATGTGGTTAAACCTTAAGTCCTTTTTGGCAAGTGCTTGTTTATGATTCGATGATGATATGGATTGTTTGGATGAAGTTGATTAGGATGAAGGTGAATGACTTGTCTTATGTGTTTGATGTTTTAGTTTTATTTGGCAATGTTTAGCAAATGATCACATGTACAAACAAGAATCACTCACACAAGACACAATTAATTTTGAATTTTGAATTTGAAGAATATGCTAATGATTAGACAAGCACATTTGCAAAACAAATCAACATGCCCTAATGTCTAGTTTGATGTAAGGTATGGCCAATTAGGTTTGGTCAAAGTTTAGACGAGGTTGACTAATGATTTGAATGTGAAATACTATCACTCAGCTGGGAGAAGGGGTAACCCACCCTTCACCTTCACTTCCCAAAGGTAGAAAGTTCTTTGGGGTTTAGCCAAGAGTAACAGGATTCTGATTTCAAAGAGGGTGTCTTTCAATTCAGCCTTGAATGAGGTCGTCCCTAGGGGTGATGAAATCCCCTAGCAGGCCTCCTAGGAAAGGGCAAACAAAAGTGAATCAAGCGAGGTGTTTTTGATCTCCAAGATCACCTTGCGGTGCGAGGAGAGAGCATACGCACACCCACTGGATTCACACTCACAGTCGATTAATTATCCCTTAGAAAAATGAAATGTGATGAAGACACATCAAGAAGTGGTTCTTTTTAAATACAAATTTCAAGATGTGATGGAAGACAAATTGTTCATTTTAAGCCCAATTTTGATATGTGATGAAGACAAATGTTTGTTTTATGAGCCCAAATTCAGGTGTGTTTTGCAAACAAGGTTGAAGATGAAAGATTAGAATGGATGTACCTAGACTGTTTTCACTATCCAAATTGATGTAGATGCTGATCCTAATGTTTGTCCATTCCCGAATGATCACCTGCAAGTCACGAAACCGAAAACAGAGCAAGTAGACTGCCAAGAGGATTGTAATGTGAAAATTGGTAATCTAAGAAAATTTGATAAAAAAGAACTAATACAAAGAAAATAAGTGCATAAACAGAGTCTTCAGGAGATTCTATGCAATTTGAAAAAAAAATCACTGAAAACTGATCAAAATTGCACAAGTTATGATGATTTAAAGATTTTAAGCATGTTTGACTTTGACTGATGAAAAAGGTGGGAAGAATGTACTATCACCTGATAAAATCCTCACAACTGCGAAGTGCTCAGAGTCCTCTTTCCGATGACTATCCGTTTGTAAAATTTTGTCTCTGTTTGCAAAAGTTGTGAAAATTTGAAAAAAACAGCCGATTTTGGCATGTAGGAGGCACAAAAAGGGCTAATTGACTGTTTAAAACTTTGACCGTTCGTGGTTAAGAGAAATCCAGTCACATAGCACAGTTTAGTGCCTGGTGGTTTGCATCTGGCAGTAAATGCTAGGGTCGGTGAAATAGGCCCCTGGTCGCTGATATGACTAGGGGCTCAAAATTTTTAAAAAAAATGACAAAGGGGCTTGTAAAGGCCCCCCCAACCCCCAATTGGTTATGATGTTAGGGTTTTTCTTTTTTTTGTTGGATGTGATAGTCAATGGGTGGCGGCGGAGGACTATGAGGAGAGGTGGTGATAGAAGTTGAAAGGGTGCGGTGGTCGGTAGGTTTGGGGAAGCAGAGGGAGTTGCGGGGATGGGGGTAGAGGAGATGTGGGTAGGGGAGCATAGACAGGGAGGTGAAGCGATGACTGGTGGTTAGGCGGTGGCCGTGGGGAGGAAACAGGGAGGTGATCGGGGGAGTACAGACAGGGAGGTGAAGCGGTGACTAGTGGTTAGGTGGTGGCCGTGGGGAGGAAACGGGGAGGTGGTCGGGGGAGCACAGGCGGGGAAGTGAAGCGGCGACTGGTGGTTGGGTGGTGGCCACAGGAAGGAAATGGGGAGGTGGTCGGGGGAGCGCAGATGGGGAGGTGAAGCGGTGAGGAGATGCGAGGGAAGGTGGCGTGGGAGATATAAGGGTTTCTTTAATGGTGGCAGGGGTGGCGGCAAGGGCAGTTGGGGTTGTTGGAGGGAATGGCAATAGCGGTCAGAGGGAAGGTGTTTAGGCGGTGCTATGGTGGTGATGTGGTGGCTGAAGCGGTGGATGAGTGGCCGGTTTGAAACAAACGACCTGCAAAACCACTAAACTAACCCTGCAAAACAACTTACCTTCAAGAAAAAAAACCCATTGATCAAAGAATACAAATAGAACACAGACCAGTACGGTAGGGTACGGTTCTATATGGTACGGATCCATATGGTACAGATGGTACCCTTGAAAATTTTCAAATTTTTCAAATTTTTTTTGACCAAACCTAGGCAAGTTTACTGTCAAAATTCATAGAAACAGTGTCCTGAGCACAAAGATGCAGTTTGTTTTTGCCCAGGATGCCACCTGCAACACTTAATCTCCAAATTTTTCAAAACTTCACAAAACAAGAGTTAGAAAATGAAGATCCTACAATAAAACCTTCAAAAAATGATGATCAGATTCAAGACCGGGCGTGCCAAATGTAATACATGAAATCAAAATAAAGCTTAAAACTAATCAAATGCAAACTAACATGATTATACCTTCATGAAGACCTCACGAATCCATGCAGGAAGGAGATGCACCTACGTAGCTCCTTAGATGCTTCCCATGATTAGTGTGTAGATGTGGATTGCTCAAGTGCTCAACACAATGCAAGATGAGAGACAATTTGATTCAGATGGAGATAGGGGATGATTAGATTGATTTTGGTAGAGTTTTGATGAGATGAGGAGATTGGGGAGTGATTTTGACAGAGTTCTGATGCATGAAGAGGTCTCTCTAATGGCTTAGAGAGGGATCCAATTTATAGAATTTTGGAGATGAGGATGGAGGGTGAGGATTCAGTTGATGAGATCAAGGGCTAGGAATAAAAGTGAATCCTTTATTCCTAGGGGATGAATTAAAAATTCTCATTTTGGGAAGAGTGAAGGATAATGGGGGACAACTGAAGTTTAAATTCAGTGAGTGGAAGATAGTGGGAGACAACTGAATTTTAAATTCAGTTTAGTCGATGTTGAGGTAAGCAGGGTTAATTAAGTGTTATCTTAATTAACTTAAGCCTAGGTTAATCAGATAATCAAGATTTATCTTATTAACAAGGATTAGGGAAATGGATAAATCAACCAAATAAATATTAGGAATATTCATTCAATTGATGAGGATAGGGTTGTAAGGTTAAATGGATTAATTAGGTGAATTAATTGATCACCAGGGATATGTAGATGGGGAGAGTGGATTAGTGTAGAGGTATAGAAAATTGGTTTGCAGAGTAGTCCAATTTTAGGTGTCTACATCTTCCAAACAAAATTCCTATATTGCTTCAACCTTTTGTTTTTTGATGAATATTTCACCCTTACTTGTGATATATCTAATTCAAAGTTGCCATATACTGCTAGTAGTTTGATTCCATGTCTTAGGGTGATGTTCAAGCCCAACAATAATGCCTCGTACTTAACAATATTATTAGTGCATTCAAAGGTTAGCAAGAATGAATATTTAAATGTTTTGCCTATTGGCGAGATGAATACAACTTGGTGGTACCCTTTAGGGTTTAAGGTTTTAGGTTCAAAATATTACAAGTTTATGCCTTAACAGAAATCCATTTAACCTAAGTCCTTTGGCCCGTGCGCTTTATTTCTAATTCTCTATTAACCATTTGTAGTTAGTTTTCGGCCCATTAAGTCATAACTTTAAGCCTTTGTGCACGTTAGGTGACCAACCTTATGTTCTAAGTTTTACCTTCTGTGGCCCGTAAAAATTAAATCAAATGTCCTAAGTCTTCCCATAAGTCTTTAGGTTTAATAAAGTGAATATCGCAGCATCACAGTGCTTCATCAATGATGTCATCACCCTGCTACGTAGCTGCAATGTAGTGACACCTATCCTAGGATTTGTGCTTACATCTCTTTGCATTAGGAATCCTACACCAACCAACCATGTGTTGACAAATGTCAATATAAAACTAGTCCGCAGGGAAGCTTTAATCTCATAGTTGCGCATCATCACAGGGGAATCTCACAAGAGGGAATATTCATTGTACAGTCACGAGATGGTGACATGTGGCCTTATTTCAAAAGAGGCTCATAAGCAAATAAGGAAGGGACACATGGAGGCTTTATCGCACCTGCGCAGGGTAGGTTAAGTGGGGACCCAATGTCAGCTGTGATGCCACAAGGTTGTGCCATGTGTCTAGGACAAACAAAAGGTCATGCCGTAAGCAATGAATGTACATCCTATCTAGCTCATCCTGATTGGTCGAAGACTTTTCAAACAGGATGACTGAAATTTTCAAATCTTGCAGGTGAATGTTGGTCATAGATTTTACAAGAAAGAATTCTAATTGACGGCACAAATTTAAACTTTTGCAATGAACATTAGAGGTGCATTTTAGCATGAATGAAGAGTAAAGCTGAGGCTACCTCAATTAATGCATCAAAAGCTATGCTACGAAGCTTAAAAGGAAGAAAGTTAGGGCATTGTGCATCATTTCTTCAAGCACATACAAATTTCAGGCTCACAGAGAATTCTCAAGCATGCGAAGAGTGGTAATTCAAAACTCTACAAGTCAAACTAGTAAGTTCATTACGTTCCCTTGTATCCAGTGTATTTTGAGTTGACTGCTTGATTGAAGAAGTAATTAATTACCTGTAAGAGAAGCCCTAGCTCATTAGACTAAGTCAAAAAAAAATGAGTCAAGCTAGCTATCCCTCTACCTCTAAGTGCAGCTTAGATGAAGATCTCATGATCTAGCTCCACAGTTCTGCTAGGACAACTTTGAAACTGTATGGCCCAGGTGGTCCCGAGAATAAATTCCTTGATTTTTGTTATAAATGTTGATATGCCATAATGCATATCCTAGGTTGGATCTTGTTCGAACACTAGTATAAGAGAATGGATTACAAGGCCCCCATCTATCATGCTTGGCAATTTGATCTAGCCAAGCTTATTTACCCAAATGTCTTCCCAAACCCTAACCTAGTTAGGGCAATTGCAATGACATATGATCCAAACACCAAAATAGTCATAGCAGAGAATGGTTCATAAATGATTGAACTCGCTAAGGGATAGTTAGACCCTGCGGCTAAAAAGCCAATTGACTTAGTTGCTTTGAAGAGGAAATATCAGATTGTGAAACATGCTTACAAAGATTACAACCTAGCCAAGCACAGGCCCAAGGGTGTAGATAAGAAACTGGTGAAGATTTTGGCTAGTGAATAGGAGCCTTTCCACTACAATATGTTCATGGATTACTTTGTCAAGACTTATCAAAATTTGTGTCAGGAATTGGGTAGGGATGATTCAGATAATATTCCAATTTCTCTAATGATGTTAGCAGTTGATACTCAGAGCTTAGAGGTCAAAGAGCTCCATGACTATGCCACTTATATTGCTGACAAGATGAACAAACGGATGACAGACATCAAGAAGAACCTGTCTAAGTTGGATCTCCATGTTGAATTCACATGGTATTCCATGCTATGCCACATGTTTCTATTTTCTTTATCTAGAATGTGGCACCATAATATGGATGTTAATAGTATAGATGCTCAAGTAAATATGTTGTTGGTGTAGGTATGGACATGCATGTAAGATATGCATTGCACCACTACAGAATATGTGATTTTTGAGGAGTATTTTGTGAGAAGAATTCTTGGGTTTTTGGAACCAGAGGGTGAGAGGTTGCACCCAGATGTATTAGATTTCTTGACACCTCTAGGTAGAACTCCTCACCTTGGAATTGGTCATAATTGGGGTGATTGGTTCTTTCATAAGCACACTACCTACATTAGGGTCTATGGATATGAGACTCCACCTCACATATTTCCTAAGTATGTGCCTAAGAGGGTGGCATTCTTATAAATTGTTAGGCAATTAAATGATTCTGACAAGCAGCACCTAAGGAGACGTAAGAAGGGCTCATTTTTTCCTTCTTCCCTTAGATTTGATGATTTTTTAATAGCTGATAAGAGTGGACTGGATCAAATTTATTCAGTGATGCAATGTTTTGGGATGCATTTGGAGCATTGAAGGATTTTTTACCTAGAAGGCTTCATAAACAAGGTGAGGGTCATCAAAGGAAGGCCAAGATATATCCATTAGGTTGACCTGAATGAAGATCTTGTCAAGAACTATTTCACAATGGCTAAGGTCCACTTGAGAATCAAGTGGGACACCATAATGACAGGTGAAAGAATGAGGAAGAATGTAAAACCTGCATATCAGGGTTCCTTCTTGGAAGTGCAAGACCCAATTCAAAGGATTCAAAAGATGATGGATAATGCTGAGCACTTAATTTCCACTACCCCTACTAGAGAAGAGAGACCAACATATCAACCTGGCAGTTGGAGCAGAGGATACACTGCCAAGAGGAAGCCAATTAACCCCTCCCCTACGAAAAAGGCTAAAATTATTGATTTGGAAAATCCTAAAGAGATTGAAGTAGTAGATTTGGAAAGGGAGGTAGAGGAACATATTCAAAAGGCCACCCCTCAAGTGAATTCACCTAACTGAATAAGACCCTATTCTTTCCTTGAAAATAGGGCAGTAAGAACAATGAGAAGCCAAACTGTAGACATTGAAGATGTTAGGGTGATGGCTTGCAACAAATGTTTAGAAGATGATCAATTCATAAAAACTCCTAAATTCAAGAGTTATATATTAAAAGTAAGGAGTGAAGAATTTTAGAAGAGGATTGAAGATGCAAAAGGGGGAGTAGACCCTATAGAATATGAGGCCATAACTCAGAGGGTCTTAAAAGAAGTTAATCAATCCATTAGTGCAATGATTCCAGAGGAGGGGAGAGCACTGGTTGTAAAATGTAATATCTTACTCCTTCCTGACTAGACCCTATCAGATGCCATTACATTTGATACAATTACCAGAGATGACTCTAATATAATAGGTGAGTAGATAGTGAAGGCTCTCTCTGGCACAACCTTCAACCCTAGATTTGAAACATTAGCCATATGGGCTCTGGCCCCAAACAATAACAAGCCTAGGATTGAATTGAGGGAACTAGTAGGAGATGTAATAATAAAGAGAGTATCTAATAATAAAGAGAGTATCTAACACAATTTGTAGAGGTAGTCACAAATAAATTGCAAAAGGATCACAATGAGTTGCAACTCAATTCTGCTCAGGAAGTTGCTGAGATAAATAGGTTGAAGTAGCAATTATCACTAGGAGCCAGTACCTTAGCTCTCTCAATAGTGATTCCAATAGTAGAGTCCTTCCCAGTTGACATAGAGTCTTTATTGACTAAAATTAGGGAGCTAAAGGAGGAGGTAAAGAAATTAGAGTAGGAGAAAAAGAATACTTTGAAAGACATGGTCACCAACTTGATGAAAAATAGGGTGAACAAACTCTTGGCTAGAGTGGATGAGACCTGGAGGTCTTACTCACAATTGAGGATAGCTTATGAGAAGCATGAATCAGATAAATAGAGGCTGTCAGTTGTGAAAGTTAAGTGGCTATCAAGAACTGTAGAAGTCAAGGATCTTCATAGGTGTTCAAGGTTTGACATGTAGGCACCCCTTGAGCTAAAACTAGTAATGGATATGCTACAACATCTTGAGGATGTTGTGAGTTTTCATTTGAAATTAGATAAGGTTTTGGTGGAAAAGATGCAAGCCATAGAGAAGTTGCACACAAAGTGGTTGCCACATATTTTGGAAGGTGATGGGAAAACTAAAGACTTGGACAAGTGGAAAAGAAAAATAAAATAAAATAGTTATCAATTAATTCCTACTTGTTGTGATGAGGGAAATCCAACTATGCAGATGCTGAGATTATCACTTGACAAGCTACACATAGTTGAAATAAATTTTGAAATATTTTGCAAGAATGTAAAAACTACATTAGATGCTAGGTATGTTAGTCATAATAGCAAAATTGTACAGATTATCTCATTCCCCTAGCCATCTAAAAAGACATATAGTGAATGCATGGACAAGTATGGGTTGCATGATTGAAAGGAAAGACCAACCACCACCTCCCCAACATTAATGAAGTAGATCTTCTTCAGGCGGCTACACATCTTCCAAGTCCGTCTACCCTTTCTCTTCTTCTCTCCAATGAAGTAAATTTTCTCAATGCCAAATAGGTAGTGCATTGTATCAAACACTTTTTGAAATCACATTGTAATTAATGCTCAGTACACGTTCGTGGTCTATAAAAGAACTGTGCCACTCATTTTTGTGGTTGTTGATGATTTTGAGAACTTTTGCAGAGTGAATGAGATACAAGTTCTATTGGGTTGTCTCATCTTTTGTCTTGCAAGTTAATGAGTTATGTCTTGAATGTATTTTTGTATGAGTTTTATCATTTTCATGTTGATATAAATGAGAAATACTAGATACATGTATTTCGTTAACTGTCTGCATGGTTACATGAGTTCTTCTTTTGAATCTAATAACTAAGGGTTATCTAAGATTTTGGAATATGGATTTTCTATATTGCATGCTTAATCTTTTACTTCTATTCAAGGGATAGATTAAATTTTCTAGGTTAAGTATGGGAAGAATGTATTGTAACAGGGATATATGTAAGTAGAGTTAGTAGGATACTCTTTTTGGGGTGTGTCTATAAGGTAGATACTGATGATCCCCTTGAAACTAGATTCTCTATTTAGTTCATACAAATCATTCACACATATATGTCAATGTGACTCTGTACCCTAAGATAAGCACTGGTCAGAGTTAGTAATAAGTTTATAGTTCAAAATCTTAGGTCTCATAGCCAAATGACAAAATCAAAAAATTGATCAACATTTATTAACTTTTAGAATTTTAGAAATAGTTCAGGTCCAGAATCCTTTGCTTCACAACTGGCTTATGGTCCAAAGATAGCCCCTTTTGCATTCATCTTATAGTTTTGGCCTTTTCAAGAAAGGATTCATCTGCTTTGTGTCAATACCTGGTCATTATTAAAGATTTATCCTATAGGTGTTGATTAGGGAATACCCCCTAGGTTTTGTAGAGCCTGAAGAAGGAGAGGAGACATTTAGAGTTTGTCTCCTATACTATTAGCCTCTACCCTGAGAACCCTATTGATAAGATATGGCTACCTTGTAGGGGGACTTAGTACTGATCAGTGAAAAAAAACCCAACAGATATGGCAACTCTATTGGGGAACTTTGTGTAAGAACCCTAGTCTGAAATCTAATTCGTAGTTGTGGGTGGTAACTCTGAACAAAATCTCCTAGCTAGTGCACTCAATAGTTGTATGCAAGGGAGAAGATCCTTACATAATCCCTTATTTCAAGAACTACCTAGAAGAATGTATAGAAGAAAAGGAGGTTCTCAATCCAACCAAGAAGGCTCACCAAGCCCTAGAAATAATAATGTCCCTCAAGAAAATCCTAGGTCCTCTAGGCAACAACCATGATATTTCTCAAATGCAGAGGCTAATATTCAAGAACTTTATGAAAAACAACAGAATGACGGGTTGAGGTTTGGGTCTGATGTTTTCCAAGAATGCCCATTTTTAGATCCTCCAGATAGATTTGAAGACACTAAATCTCCAAGAAACAATGATGATTCAAACACAATGAGACCTTCTTCCTCTTCCATGCCAAGAGGGGAAGAGTTCTCAGAAGAAATCAAGAATCTCAAAGCTAAACTTGACTTTCTGTAAGCATTAAAAATTAGAGATGACATGAAGCAAAAAGTTGAGGCTTTGAGGATTACACATTAGAATATAGTTCCCACTCTTGATAATGCAAATACAATGGGAAATCCACAAACAAATGTGGTCTAGAATTAGCACAATAATCTAAATACACCAGGAACTAATCAAGGACAAAATGCAAATAACAATAGAGTACCACAAAACAATTTAAGAAATCAAAATACCTTTGGAAATATCAATAGGAATGCCAATGCAAACTAGTTTGGTAGAAGACCTATACAGTTGGATAGATTTAGACAGCTAGATTTTACTGGTATTCCAGGATACCCAAATCCTATTGATAAGCATGTCAGAGCTGAAATACCCAAATTCTCTGGTAACAACACTGTGTCAGGAGAAGATCATTTGAAGGCCTTCATATTTATAATAGATAACTTTGAAGTGGAACATGAAGATGTGTTTATGAAGTTGTTTATGCAGTCTGTAATGGACGATGCCAGATAATGGTACAGAGACTTGCCTGATCAGAGTATCACATCCTAGGAAGATTTTAAAACAATTTTTAAAGAGCAATATGGGGATAAGATTGACCCTATCTTTGTCATAAATGAGTTCACAAGTATTTCCAAAGGATCAAATGAGTCTATTTTTGATTTTAATGTCAGGTTTACTAGGGTCCTAAACAAATTGCCACCTCATATGAGGCCAAATGAACCAATGTGTATGGTGTTATATATAAATGCCTTTGATGCTAAAACTGTTGGAATTAAGGAACATTGACAGGGAGGGGTGAATTAGTGTTCTGCAAAACTTCTTAGATTTTTTCTTAATTTATTTGCCACATACATTCAAAAGAAAGACCTATAAACATAAGAATAGAAACAACAAGATCATAACATATGAACACCAAGATTTTTACATGGGAACCCGATTAAGGGAAAAACCACGGTGGGGGTTAACCCACAAGAAATTATACTCTGTTAAAAGTATAACAAATGGGGAAGGCACGTGCCTTTGGGCTCACTGCCTAGAGCTCACTGCTCATAGAGGCTCACTGCCCACAAGAATAATTACAAGAATATTATAGAATGTTTGAATTGATGAATAGCATCTGCTAATGCAAGAATTCAATTTTGATTAAGTACAAAATACTAATCTTACACACTTCATCCTTACTCTACCCTGTTTACTATTCTACCATGATCCAACCTTAGATCTTCACTTGTGCACTTCTTTCTATCTTTTCTACACTTATTCCATCACCACATCATACACCCTCTACAAAACACTTGAATCCATTGGCTATATATATTTGCATCAAGAAATTCAATCAACTGTAGTCAACTTCAAAAGAACTTAGAACATTTATTAAAAAACTCTACTCTATTGGCTGAATCCATGCACAAATAACAATGCAGACCAAAAAAATTATGTTCCAAATCATCAATCATGTTTTCCAATACCATTGATTATCATAAATTGCTTGACCAACACTTTTTCTTCATCCGGACCAAGATCAAATACTAGGTCGGCTTATTCTTCGAACTGTATTGACTAACTAGAACCTGATACTCAGATGCTTATAACTTTTGAGTCTTTCATCACCGGAAGCTTAGATTCTAGTTTTAGATAGTCTTGACAAACCTTATCACTCCATCAAATCTGCAGTACACTGTGAATTACCACTAGAGAGATTTGGAACAAGATACTGGACCCTATCACATGCTTTGTTTCTTACATCCAGACTTAGACAAATCCTCACTCTAACTTCCGGTATGAACAAATCATGTAATGCAGATGAGTAGGATAGACTTAGTTGCCATCAATGACAACACCTATCATGCATAGTAGTGTCTCTTTCCAACAATCTCCCCCTTTGGCATTGATGGCAACACTTAGTGAAAAATGACTAAGTGTTGGAACAACTCCCCCTTTCTATGTATACTTATGCTTTTCACTGATCTCCAATGCTCCCCCCTTTGCTAGATTCCTCATTTTTCAATGCTCTTCTCTCCCCCTTTGACATCAATGGAAAAGTGTGGGGTTTGAAAACCAAAAATTACACAAAAATTCTACATACTAGGCCACATATGTACAAACAATCCTTAAGTCCTATTTACATAAACTTAAGTATATCACCAAAAGCATTCTTCAATTGTGCCAACTCACTATCCCAGCTCTTCTTTATAGTGTTCAAAATTGAGATGTGGCCACTAAAAAAGAAATGCTTGTGACTCTGTTGTCTGCAGATCAATGGGATCACTTGACTGAGCTGCATCTTGGGCTTTGGTCAGGGCATTGAACATTGCTTCCATTTTAGGGGAAATTAGTCCTCAGATCTCACTCATCCTTGTCTCTATGCTCTCCTTTTCTTTTGTCAATTTATTTATATCTTCAATCAGGCTGATTATTTGACATTCTTGACCCATCATTGATACTATCAGAGGATCAAAAGATTGGGATACACTTGATAGTTTTTCCTTAGACTCCTTTATTTTTATTTCAATGTCCTCTATAGTTTTAGGACAAGACAAGAAAAATTTATATACATTCCCTCCTTTTGTAAGAGCATTCTAAATACTCTTTACATTGAAATCCAACACCATTCTATCTACTCCAATAAACCCTTTTAGAGCATCAAATCTTTTATCATTGAATTCATTTTGGACCTTGACCTCTGCAAACTTCTCTAAAGATTCAAAATGAGAGCTTACCAAGTTTATAAAGTTCTTTAACTGTCTAGAGGGGGATGTTGAAGAATCCTTCTGGTATGTTGGCATGATTTTCTCTAAAATCCCTGATGCTAGACCAAGTAGCTCACTCTCTTCTATATGAGACTTCAAAATGTCTTCTCTGGCTTTAGCTTGAGCAATGGAAGCCATCTTTATCTTTTGTACCGGAGATAATGTGTCAAAATTTATTGGACCTTGGATTATGTCTTGATCTTCTTCATTTTGTTTGTCCCTTTCCAAAATTTCTTTTACTACCTCCGTAGTGTCTCTTGCCCAAGATGATGATGTGCCTATCTGATTCTTACTAGTACTATCAATTGGATTGCCCTACTTGGGCTCTTCATCATCCTTTACAATCTCTTCTTCTTTATCTTTTTTCTCCTTGACTTCTTCTGCTTCTTGGTCCTTAGCCTTTTTTGTTTCATGCTCTTCAATCTTCAACGAATCATCTTCAATTTGATCATCTGTTTCAACATTCATCTATGTATTTTCTTTTTCAGATTGATCCGGAGGAGTTTGAATACCTCCTGCATCATCAGTTTTATCTGTCATATCATCATCTTCTTTGTTTATTACTTCCTTTTCCAGAATAGAGGAGTCATCTATTCCAATTTGTTGCTCATTCTTCTACTGCTCTTCATCATCTGAAACTGATGTGTTATTAGCAGGTTCATCTAAAACCACAAAGAATTTGTTCTTGTCCAATACTTTCCTCAGAATTTGTTTAGTTTCTTGGACAACTTCATCTATGTCTCTAATCATCAATTTGTTTATCCTTGTCTTAATCCTGAATTCATTTTTGACCTCTTTAAAAAATTTATCTGCTTCTCTGCTAGAGATCATCGGACATAGAGTGGTTAACAAATGTTCCCTCAGCTCCATATCTTTTGTCTTAGTAGCTTCTTTCCTAATTTCTAGAATATCTCTCAAACTCTTGGGAACTTCTAATAGGATCTCTACCAGAGAGTGATTGAGTTATTTGATAGTAACATCTTCCAAAAGTCTCTTGTCAGCACCATTGTAAAGATCATAAAATTTAGTCAGTGGCTTTAAATTCCCATCAACAATGATTGACTTAACAATGTTTTTCATAGAAGGAGTTGGCTTCTCAACATTAGATTCTGACTTATACCTCTTATTTGTCATCTTGCTTCTAAAATTCTTCTCTTTAGACACTTTGATTGCTTTAGTGCCTGTGGCCTTCATCTCTTTAAGCTCATCATCTAAATTTGTCTTTTCTTCATCCTCCTTTTCCAAACTACCATATGGCCTTTTTTCTATTACTTTTGTTCTTTTATTTTCCCTTCCGGATGATTTGTCTTATGGTTTCTCAAGATTTGTAGGTTTTGGGGGAACAGGGGCAGCAGCAGAGCTCCTAATGGTCCTTGGTGTGGAGGAGGATTCTACCGGAGCACTTGCTTGTTTCTTATCCTACTTTTCCCTCTTATCTGTTTCAGTTCTTTCCCTCAATTGCCTCATAGGTTCTTTGGTGAGGCCTAGATTCTTGGCCAACTGCTCAACTTCTTTCCTTACTTTCCTATTGGTTTCAGGTTTTTTGAGCTCAACATTTAGTTTCACACTTAGCTCCTCATATGTCCCAAATCTTTCAAATGTTGTGTCCTTTGGTTTTCTCAAAAGGTGTTGAGCATACATATTCAAAATTTTCTCATCTACCTCATACCCCATGGGTATGATCCAAACAGTTATGAGTTCTACTACTTCCATTAAGCACTGATCAATGTCCACCATGAAACAGATTTCATTATTGTACGTATCAACAACCAATTTAGGGCTTCTTTCCCTAGAATGCATCATATTCTAAAAATTCTTGAAGTATCCCCAGATTGTAGTTTTTTGTGCTTTATAGTCACCAATGCTGTGTAGATGATCTTTTTTGTGAATATCAACTAGCTCATCATTAGTCCAATACACACCCTTTACTCCAAGTACCTCATTCATAAAGTAGAAAAATAGACATAGAACCAATGTACCATATTTAAAGGTGTTTTTCTTGTCTTTCTTGATTTTGTTCAAGTTCTCAATTAGTTGGTTCTGCAATAACTCACATAGGTCATAATCTGCATTTTCTTTTAACATTTGATATGCAGCATATATAGCCATTCTAGGAACAGAGTTCTCCCTGTTGGAGTGATAAATTTTGTAACCAATTACCATTGAAGCAAACTTGACATCCGGATCACTAATATCATTGATACTCATTGCCCTTTTGTTGAATTTGGCACCACTTGCATCAGTCATAGTTTGATTCTTTACAGCCTTCAACATTGACAGTCAACCAGATGAATTTAACCCTATCACGGCTTTGATGGCATACTTGGTAATCTTGAAAGGTTTCATTAGCCATATAAACTCATCATGCATTCAGCTTAAAACATACTAGACCCATTCATCTTCATCAAAGGTTGGAAACCCCATAACTTGAATGAAATGTTTATCATGTAGTGCCTTATACTCAGGTTTAAGACCATGAATTTCATCCGTCAAATGATTCTCAAACAAATATACAAACATTGAGTCCCTAAATTCATCTATGCTAGCATGAATATAGACCCTAATATCTTCAACATACAATACACCATACAAAACACTTGAAAATGCACCTAATAGGTTGACTTCTACTGATTTGTATGGATGCTTCTTGAATTTGGGTTGGGGCCTTTCAGTGATATCAACAATCAAAAGTGTAGCCATTGCAAAAGATTACAAGTTCAAAGCTTCACAGAGAAATACCTTTTTCATGGAATTAGGTTTGGCTAATGAATTCATCAGTGGCATTTCAAATCCTTGAAATCTTAGCTTAGGTGTTCTTCAGCTTACTCTCTTCAAATGCAAAGTGATCTAAATGATGAAAGGATTACCTTTTATGCTCCACAAAACCTAATTTTCCATTTTAATAAAAGTGTTGCCCTAATACATCTAGTTACAATGTTTTTGTATACAGTTAAACTTCAATTGCTCTGCAATCAATCACATTATCTTCTTTTCTTCCGGAATCAGCTTTAAAAGGTCTGCAATAGGCTTTTCTAACTTCAATCATCGTTCTAGATTGAGGTACTCACTTATTGGCTATTAGAATTTGTTTTCTATGCAGCTCCCCCTGAGACAAAGCTCTTAATTCAATTTCTAGAGGAAGTACCAGCACCTAATTCTAGTGTGGACCCATCATAATTATTCATTGCACCTTTCTTCACCCATGTCTTGTTCATTTCATTTTGGACCTTATTTACATCAACTTTGCTTTTGCCTTTACTCTTGCCTTTGTCTTGTCTCTGTTCATCCAGTTTACTATTTACCATACCTCTTATTTCATTATTTCTGCTTCTACAAAATCTTGCAATATGATCAGATCGGTTACAATTGAAGCATACTACATTTCTTTGCCCATTTGATTGATTTCCTCTTGATCTGCACTAATTAGGCATATGTCCAAATCTATTGCATGCAAAGCATTTGCCATTGAAAGAATTGCCATTTCCTCTACCGTTAGAGTTATTCATTATCATATTTTTGTATTAATTGGATTTATGACCATACCTCTTATATTTGAAGCATTGACCAGAGAAGGATGGACCACTTTGGTTTACTCTACTTCTACACTGACTAGCTCTATGACCAAATTTATTGCAATTGAAACAATTTCCATTGGAAGATGGATATCTTTGAGCATTAGGTTGTCTTACTAGAGCTCTTCTAGGTCTATTTCTCCCATCCCGTGATTGAGAATTTCTTTGTCTAGATCTAAAGCTTTCACCTTTCTCATACTCAAGACCATGCTTATCATCATCCTTCTTTTGACTCTCAAGCAACACTTCAAGTTTAGTTGAGCTTATTTTGAACTTCTCCTTGTATTCATTTGCAATTTGTAGGTCATGTCTGAGAGTGACAATTTGTTTTTTAATTTCCTCATTATATCTATAATCTTGTAGGTCAGATTTTAGGTGGCCAATTATTCTATCTATTCTACAACATTCTTCTATTCTTTCCATTAGAGTTTGATTCAGGTCTTCTTCAGTCTTCTTGTTTTCCTCAATTTATTTGGTTAGCCTCATCACCCTAGATTCCATTTCATGTTTTAGAACATGAACCTCTTTTGTTAGCGTCTCACATTCCTTTATCTTTTCTTCCAAAGCCTCATTGATGACATTTTCTTGAGTAAGATTAGCTAGCTGATGAAGTAGTTCCTTCCTCTTTTCCATTGATTTCTTTAATTTTTCTTTTAGCAAATCAATGCAATCATCAGTATCCTTAAGGTTCACTTTTAGGTCATCTATTTCTGCTTTGGACCTATCAAGATATTCTAAAGCCAACTGAAGTTGTTCTTTGAGAGAACCCATTGAAACTCCTTCCCAGATCTTCCTCAAGATGTTAAGCTTCTTTCAAGGAACCTCACTCTGATACCAATTGTTGGAATTAAGGAACACTAAGAGGGGGGTGAATTAGTGTTTTACAAAACTTCTTAGATTTTTCCTTAATTTATTTACCACATACATTCGAAAGAAAGACCTATAAACATAAGAACAAAAACAACAAGATCATAACATATGAACACTAGGATTTTTACGTGGAAATTTGGTTAAGAGAAAAACCATGGTGGGGATTAACCCACAAGAAATTATACTTTGTTAAAAGTATTACAAATGGGGAAGGTACATGCCTTTGGAATCACTGCCCAAAGCTCATTGCGCAAAGAGGCTCACTGCCTACAAGAATGATTACAAGAAGATTACAGATTGTTTAAACTGATGAATAGCATCTGCTAATGCAAGAATTCAGTTTTGGTTATGTACAACAAGATCATAAGATATGAACACTAGGAATTTTACGTGGAAACCCAATTAAGGGAAAAATCACGGTGGGGGTTAACCCACAAGAAATTATACTTTGTTAAAAGTATTACAAATGGGGAAGGCACATGTCTTTAGGCTCACTACCCAAAGCTCATTGCTCAAAGAGGCTCACTACCTACAAGAATGATTACAAGAAGATTACATAATATTTAAACTGATGAATAACATCTGCTAATACCAGAATTTAGTTCTGGTTAAGTACAAAATACTGATCTTACACACTTCATCCTTACTCTGTGTTGTTTACTGTTCTGCCATGATCTGAGCTGAGATCTTCACCTGCACACTTCTTTCTTCCTTTTTCACACTTATTCCATCACCACACCACACACCCTCTACAAAACACTTGAATCCATCAGCTATATATATCTGCATCAAGAAATTCAATCAACTATAGTCAGCTTTAAAAGAACTTAGAACATTTATTGAAAAACTCTACTCTATCGATTGAATCCATTCAAAAACAACAATGCAGACCAAAAAAATTATGTTCCAAATCATCAATCATGTCTACCAATATCACTGATTATCACAAATTGCTTGATCAACACATTTTCTTAAATTGGACCAAGATCAAATACTAGGTTAGCCTGTTCTTCTTCTGACTGTATTGAATCTGATACTTAGATATTTATAACTTTTGAGTCTTTCATCACCAGAATCTAAGATTCTACTTTTAGATAGTCCTAACAATCCTTATCACTCCATCAGATTTGCAACACACTGTGAATTACCACTAGAGAGATCCGGACCAAGATACCAAACCCTGTCACATGCTCTATTTCTAACATCTAAACTTAGACAAATCCTCACTCTAACTTCCGGTATGAACAAAACATGTAATTCGGATGAGTAGGATAGACTTAGTTGCCATCAATGACAAACATGTCATGCATAGAAGTGTCTCTTTCTAACAAATAAAGCATATGAACTAAGGAATAAGAGTCCAACTAGCCTTAGGAATGCTTTTAGAATTGCAACAAACATTGAAAATAATAGGAAAGCATCTGGTAAGACAAATAGAAGAGATGATATAAGGATTCTACAAAACCCAAATAATAGGTCTCAAAATACTCAAGGTAATGCCTCAGATTTTGAGGATAAGCTAGATAAGTTGGCATCTGCTGTCAAAGACCTAAGCTACAAGCTTGCTAAGAATGAAAAAGGACTTGGTCCAGAGAAGCAAGTTTATCAAAGCCAAGAAAAGGGACCTCAACTACATGACATGCCATACAATACAAATTGGCATAATGGTAAACATATCCTTAATAACAAGAATGATTAGAGGACTCAGAACATTAAGGAAACTCCTAATCCCTTGAAGAATACTGTAAACATTGCTAAAGATAATCCTTGGTGTATAGTCTGTCAGATGCCCCATTCATAGTCTCAGTGTATGATTGCTCAATCTTTTTACAATGAAGCTAGTTCTTGTGATAAATGCAATGAACCACACTATGTTGATGATATTGTCAATATGCTCTTTACAAATGGAGACTATTCCTCTTCTGATGAGATAGATGCTAATGAAAGGAGGAATTCTATGAATCAAGTCTGCCAACAGGTTCTTTCTATTGAAGAGAATGAAGATGGCCAAGTGTATGCTCAAATCTCACCTATTCCTTTGGTCAATTTAAAGAGACCTTCTAATGAGGAAATTAGAGCCCTTACCGTTGTAGCAGTGGCCCAGGTTAAGAGCAATTAAACCCTTAGAAACAAAGCTCAAGTAGATGATTCAGGTTAGCCAAGAAGTATCTTTGTAAAGCATTCTCTACACAATCATAAAGAGACTGAATCACATAATAAACAAGGAAATAATAGCAAGAGAAATTTCAAGTAAAAACTAGGTCAAGATCATCAAAACTTAGAAGGTAAGATTCCCCAAAATGAAGATAAGGTTAAGGGTTCACCTGTTGAGGATGAAAATTAGAAAGTCATTAAAGCCAAGAGTAGATTGACTCAAGAGAAGAGAAAAAATTAAATTCAAGCTACAACTGTTATACAAAATTATGCCCCCTTTGACATAACTCAAGCTTTGTCCCAGATGAAAGTCTATGTCCCATTAATGGAGATGATAAAAATTGAAGAATATAGAAATGAGGCATTGTCCCTAATTTTAGGGATAGCTCATCAGGTAGAACAGAGTACTAAGGATCAAGTAAAAAACAAGAATTGTGTGTTGAAGAGAAAGAGGTCCCTAAGGTTTATCTAGGAGTAACAATGACAAAGTGTTCTTCACAAGTGGAACCATTCTATGTCTCCCTTGTTATCAATGGAAAGGTAGTGAGGAATTGCATGCTTGATTCTAGTGCATCAACCAATATTATGCCTTTAGCTATTATGCAACAAATTGTGTTGAACATAGACAATGCTTGTGGAAAGTGTTATGCAATGGATGCTAGAGAAGTACCAGTCATAGGAATCATGAAGGATGTGAACTTTATTCTTGTAGCTTATCTAGAAAAGACCTATAAAATAAATGTGACAGTGGTAGACATTAAACCACAATATGACATGTTGCTATTTATAAGATGGGTTGCACTGATTAGAGGGAGCACACAATTAGATCTATCATATGCCATGATCCCCATGAATGGTAAGTATGTCAAGATAGTTAGGGAGGAAAGATCACCAAAAATAGTTGGGGATCAAAAACTAGAAGATCATGTTTATTTTGTGGATACTGACTATGAAAATTTTAGAATTGTCTCAAGTGATCAAGAGAATGAGAAAAAAGGATCTTTATATTGAAGAGCCTGATCAGCATGGTCTTTGGACTATGTACTTTGATGGTGCCTATTCAAAGGAAGGATCTAGTGCAGGAGTGGTATTTATGTCCCCAACAGGTAGGATCCTCAAATTCTCCTTTCTATTGAAGTTTGCTTGCACAAACAATATTACAGAATATGAAGCTCTATTACTAGGATTGAATGTTGCCCTAAAGCATGGTGTTAAGATGTTAAGAGTATTTGGAGATTCAGAGCTGATAGTTTCCCAAGTAAGAGATAAATATGCTTCAAAGAATAAAGGTTGAAACAATATAAGCATGTTGTTTGGGATACTATTGAATTATTTGATGCATTTTCTATAATCTGGATAGAAAGATTAAAAAATGTCATGGCAGATTTTTTAGGTAATGTAGCCATTAGGCTAGATGATGTCACTCTATCTGATATTACAAATGTTGAATTCAAAGTTAGACCTCCAGTACCAGACAATATATGCAGTTGGCAAGTGTTCGATGATGATAAGGACTTGTTGAGAATCCTGCATTGCATAGATGAATTTGAGAACCAGGAGATTAATTTTAAAATTTTTGTAGAAGTCATAGATGGTAAAGAAACCCTTTCGGGGAAAGAAATAACATAGCTTAAAACAAACAAAATCCCTAGAGGGTTAGTAGCCTTAGAAAGAGCATTTGACAGTAGGGATCAACTTGTTACAAGGACATCTACTACAAACAAGGATGATTTGGAGGAGGTAAATTTGGGGACACATCATGCCCCTAAAAAGGTGTACATTGGTAAACAACTTAAGCAACACATCAGGACTATGTTGATAGCATTGCTAAGAAAATACAAACATGTCTTTGCATGGTCATATGAGGACCTAAAAGATTATAGAGAGGACTTATTTCAGCATGAGATCCCTTTGAAGCTTGGAGCTAAGCCATTTAGACAAAAGCAAAGGCCCATTAATCCTACCTTGGATCTAAAGATGCAAGAGGAACTCATAAAACTTAGAGAGGCTAGAATAATCATGCCTATTAGACATTCAACTTGGGTGTCCAATCTTGTCCTAGTTAGAAAAAAAATGGAGATATAAGACTCTATGTGGACTTTAGGAATTTGAATGTGTCTTCTTTGAAAGATAACTATCCACTTCCTTATTGGTATGGAACACTGCTTCAGTGTAGACTTGTATGTTGTCATTGATGGGAACAAGGATTAGAGACCAAATCAGCATGTCAGGAAGACATAAATTTGGAAGGTCTTATTGGAATTTAGATCCGGTTCGCAAAAATGACTAAGTATGGGCAAGAAACAGAGTAAAGGATAGTAAATGGATCAGTGTGCCTCGACAGATGAAGACCTAGAAATATAGCTCATGCATAATGTTCATAGTTGTTTGGTGTTTTTATATTCTAGTGATCAAGTCCTGACTTCTTCGAGAAGTCATTTGGAGAAAATGTCTAATTTTGGAAGAACAAAGGTATGATAGGAATAGTGTACAGTGTTGAGTAAAATGGTGTTCATTCCTCCACAAGTGCATATTTTACTCCACAGTTCTAAAGGTATGTCAAGTGGTTAGTAATGAACATTAAATATGAATTATGAGGTCCCATTTTGTCCACAGTGTGAGTTGTCTTGTGATAGATGAAATTGTCACGTATGTTCTTAAAGAACATGCCAACTAGTATGTTAGATCCTTATGTGGAGAAGATATAGCATCTAGATAATCAATCTAAGTGCTTATATGATTGAGGCCAACCTATGTGAACAGTTGTAGTCATTTTTCTGAGTTCGCATTGAAGAATTAACACAAGAACAAGCTAACATGATATAACAATTGGTATACACGTTTCACAGTTTGTTTGCCAACCTGATCATGAGAAAGATTTAGTTGTGGATATATATAGAGGATGGATTTTGGTGCTTGAGTGTGTAATGGAAATGCATGTGTAATTGATGTGGGTGTCAAAATAGTAGAGCAAAGATAGAAGATCAGTGAGGATGAAGACTCGGGATTCAAAATTTAGTTGCTAAATGATTGTGCCCTAGCATATGGACAGATGCTCATGCAATATTCATTTTTCATATACAATTTCACTTGTATTTGGTAGTGAGCCGTCTTCATCAAGGCAGTGAGCTTGCAGTTAGCCTCCATTAGGGTTTAATATCCATCATTGTAATCTTTCTAGGTTTAGGGTTGAGAGAGTGAGCCTACTAGACCTAGTTGTACTTCATGGCGGTGAGCTAGTGTCATGCCCACATTTCATGTGCAGTCACAACACGCAAACATGCATGTTGTGTCTACATATGACATGTAGATATGATACGAACTATCAAAAATTTTTCCTTTGCTATACGAAATCTCCCCTCGCACGCGTAAGCGTGCTCAGTTGCGTTTGATTATGTTGACAAAGTGTTTGTTGCTATGGTGCATTCTACACACATGTGCCGGTTGAAGTCTATCACTATCATTTATGTCAGTTTAATTTTGTAATGTTTGGGGATCTTGATAGAAGACTGGCCTTTAGTTGCATCTTCTAGTTTGTTTCAATACTCGCTCGCAATTCTACCTTTATTGCATTCAATCGTCTAATTCTTTACTGATCACTTCATTTCAAACCTGTCTTATCTTCATAGTCTATTATGGGGTGATCCATCATATTTTAAATATTTAAAAGACAAAATATATTGTCCCATTAATCCGTTAACTTAATAATTAATACTATATTTAATTATAATATCCCTTTTTCTTAACGTTGAATTTTAATCAACAATACTCTGAGAATAGTAAGTTTTCTCAATCCATCGACTTCATATTTTCTCAGCTATTAAATTTATTTATTTAATTGCCCATTTAATTGTTCATCTATTTATTTGATAATTAGCTTATTATGAACCAATATAATTATTTATTATATTGTCAACATAGTCATCTTCCAAAACAATACCTATAATTATATTAGCACATATAGATATATTTTATTTATACATTTATAGGTAGATCATGGGCATACACATTATATATATACACCATTGTTGTTTATAAGTCAATATATACTCCACTCACAAAATTAGAGTAAATCTATCATATATATAATTAAGCACTTATATATATATATATATATATATATATATATATATATATATATATATATATAATGTTATATAAATCCATTTGCTTTCCATATAATCAAACTCAAAAGATTTTCCACTCACCAAGATAGAGTAAACTAAACATATAAACAAATATATTGATGACTAAACGTATGATTTCCTCACATACATCCATAAGATCTATCTCTAAAAATTGCACCAACCTTAAATAGTTGAGATAGATAATGAGTACACCATAAACCTTTTTGTTTACTGTGCCTCATCATGAACAATTCCAGTTGGTTCCAATAACTGATGTCTACATATCTAGATACATGATTAGTATCTCCTCCCAAAT
Source organism: Cunninghamia lanceolata (assembly GCA_027924645.1). NCBI lineage: Eukaryota > Viridiplantae > Streptophyta > Pinopsida > Cupressales > Cupressaceae > Cunninghamia > Cunninghamia lanceolata. The sequence continues at coordinate 8,025,261 of BSBN01000144.1, forward strand.
GAAATAAACATTAGCTAAAACTTCAAGTGTTGGGCCTTCAAGGACGAGAGTTGGATACGGTTCAGTAGGGCTTGTATGATGAGTTCACTGTAGCATGGGAAGATGCAATAGGACTGAAGACCTGTTTACCCTCACCTCTTTGACGATTTCTAGGAGGAAGTACAGTTTTAGGGGGGGAGGATGTGAGGCCTACCCTTTCCACCTCTGTTCATAAGACTATTTGTAGTGATATTGCTATTATTGATCTTGAACCTTGTTTATTAAACCCAATTGATTTTTAAGGAAATAATTGTGCAATGATAATTAGATATTGTTTTAAGGAAATAATGAATGGATAAACATTAGAATGGGAAATTATTGTGAGTTCAATGTGTTTATATGGTAGAATGTTTAGGACGTATGTATTTAAATTGCTTCGGCTATGATATCTCTATGTGATATTGACTTCGAGTTTGAGTGTGCAGGTATTGCTAACAAAACCATAAATACAGGAGACCATCTCATACCTATGTTGTATCCCTTGTGAGCCGATCTAGTTCCATGAGGAACTAAGATCAACCTCGTGTTTGGAAAAATATTGTAATGTTGTAATGTGTTAATATTGCATGAGGTCAAGGGAATAAGGGCTATGTTCTGATTTACTTTTATTATGATAAGTGTTATAAGAAATGTTGTTTTTAATCTTGTTTAAACTTTATTTCTTTTAGACCCTTTTTCTTGTGTTTTATTTGAGTTTGGGAGTTCTAATTAGGTAAAAATCAACCCTGGGTTATACCTCATGGGTCTAGGGACCTTTTTGACTAGAATAACCTTGGGTTAACCTCCATATGGTCACTTAAACTTCACAGTGAAGTTAAGTGACGAATTTGGAAGCATGGGGACAATGGGGTGAGTGGAATCCACACTCAGGCCCACTTCTAAGTCATGGGACAACTCCATGATCCCCTAATAATGGAGTGCTTGGCTCTATGTGCCTCCTTTTTGGTGGGGTTCCCCTTATTAAGGGTAGTGTGTCATCCACTCCCTTTGTATTTTTATTTTACTTATTGTATTTTAAATTCTCCATGTGTTGTTAAAATGACTATAGAGGGGAACCTATTGAGTGGGGGTTAATTGTTTATGACCACTAGGATAATGGATGAATTGTGGATTAGTTGTTTAATGCCACTTGGGAAATTAGGAAAATAGAGGGAATTAGTTTTAAAGGGGAGAGGAGGAGGAGAGTGGGGGGGGTTGGATTATTGTGGAAAGAAGGAGATTTTGAAGAAGGAGGCTAGAGAGGAGCTCTTCATCAAATTTCATCCATAATTGGGCTTTGAAAGGTTGGTGAACAAGACTACTCTCTTGTTTGATCTGTTGTTTGAATGTATATTTGCTTCTTGCTTGATGAATGAGTTTGCAAATGTCTTCTATGTGTTTTCTGTTATTTTTGGGGTTTGTGTTGGGTGTAGAAAAAGCTCCTTCTAGTTGGAAGGCAATGCTCATCTCGTATAGGGAAGGGGAGGTGTGACCTTCCTCGGGTGTCATCTTATCTCTTGATATATGAAATGCCTTGAGGGCACATAGGTACTTTAATTTGTTGGCTTGAGGCCTTGTGAATAAATGTGATAAAATGTGAAAGGATGACACCTAGAGGTAGAGATGTCTACTTCCCTACCCTCCCTGAACTCACCTAAGCTGAGTCTTTGTATTGTGAGTCAAACCCTGGGAGTGTGTGTGATATTTGCCTTGTTGTTGTTATTCAATGTTGTGAAGTGTTGATTTGTCTATTTTACCCTGGGTATGAGGATGGTCTCCCTAGCTCAGGGGTGACCCTCTTGCGGGTCAAAGGTAGGGAGGAGAGCTAGATGGTTGTTGTTTTCTCCCTTGTTGTCTTGCAGGCTACTGTTGGGGCATGTAAAAGGATTTGAAGGGATGTTGCCTTGTTAAGAACATGTACTATCTTCCTATATGTAAAAAGGACTTGGTCTTTTAAAGTGCATTCTGTAAGAGTTTTAGAGGAGAGATTTCCCTCTTGAAATTGTTGTAAAAGTTGTGATCTTAGGGTGGAGAGATAATCCTCCCTTAGTATGTCATTGTTGTGATTTTAATTGGTTATTACACATTCATCTTTGTGTGAGCTGGAAGAAGGAAGAAAATTACTCCCTTGGAATGTATGTGAGTTGCGAGATCTTGTAGTTGTTGTTCTTTGATACCAAGTGCAAATTTGTATATTATGAGTTTGGTTGTTGATATGGGATCAGTTGATAAATTTAACTCTCAATCTATGTAGTGAGAAAGTTACTTTTACAGAATTTAGGAATATTGTAAATTTGTCTTTGAAATCAGATTTGAAAGCAACTTAAGTTTACAATGGAAAAATAATCTAAAACAAATTTTACTTGACTAATGCATGTTATTGAAATAAAAAGATTCTATAGTTACATGTTTTTACTTCTGATCTGTGAATGTAATTGAAATGGAAAATTACTTGTTAGATTACAAAAAGCAGATACAGATTTAAATGGCTAAATGTTCTTTTTCATTTGAATAAACGTTATATTAAAATTAGATTGTTAAAATAGTGTGAAATCTATTTTACTATGAAATTTCATGATAAAATTATATATATATATATATATATATATATATATATATATATTTATTTATTTATTTTAAAATATAGTTGTTAAAATTTGATATATCTGTATTTATATTTTATCTATTAAGTGAAATTGTGAAAACTAGTATATTTTAATAGTTCATTTAAATGAAATTGTGAAATTGTTATATATATATATATATATATAATATTAGAAAAAAATTTGAATGAAATTGAGAAAACCGATTTTTCTATATCTCTCGTTAAACACAATTGTATGAAGACTAATTTCAGAATTTGCATATTTACAAAAAAATAATAATATAATAATCTTGTACATGGAAGCTTAATGGATACCTATTAAATTTTCTATATTTAGAATTTTTAGTGATTAAATGAAATATGAACGGAATTTCTCTAAGAGGAAACGTGAAAATATATATGTTTATACATATAAATTGTGATTTAAGTTTGTTATTTAATTAACATAGTTAATAACAAAAATAAAAAAATTAAAAATTAAAAATTAAATACAATGGTGGGGGTTTTAACCCCCACCGAAAACTTTCATAGTGGTGTGGGGAGGGGTGGAGCCCCTCCCACACCCTCGTCCACCGATAGCCCGCAGCTATCCCCACACCCCCGCCAGAAGCTTAGAACCACACCCCCGTATTACCCTAGCCGTGACACACCCCACAACTCGCATGGCCCGTAACCCACACCTCCGCCATGTGAGCCGTCGCCGCCCTCGCGCCTTGTTTACACCGCCGCCGCCGCTCCTTGCAGCCTCCCCACATCCCCGTTCCTCCCCTTCCGCTAGCGACAACACTTCCCTCTCCCCGCCGACGGTGTCTCTGCCGCTGCCTCCAGTGTGGAACCAAACCTCTCCACGACGACCTTTGACCACACCCTGCGACCTCTCCAAACCTTTTGCCCCTACTCTCTACGGGAACCATGTTTCTGACCCCTGCTTGGCCTTCCTTCCATCACACTTCCTCTACCATCATCCGCTCGCAGCTTCCTCCATTGCTGTCGCCGCCATGACTAAACCCTACAAGCCCCAAAACACTTCACAATGATTATCGATTAGGGTTCACAATTTAAACTACAAGATGAAAATGCAAATGGAGAATAGTTGTATCCAACATCTTATTTAAAACAACCTTGTATTAAAAAAATATGTTTAAAGCTAACTATATTATATATCTATATCAATAGATAAAGTTATCTATGTATATATATATAAACATATATATATTAGATAATATTTTCATTCTGAATAACCATGTAGATAGATGTATATAGGAATATATAAATGTATATTTATTTATATAAGTATACTTCTAGATGATAAATATCGACTATAACTAAATGTATATATAATAAAACATAAAATTTACATTTTGTAATGACGGAATACAAGTCACATTGGTCGACGAATATTTATGTGTTTATCTACGCAGATAATAACGTATATCGGTTGTACTTTTGAAATGTAATTTTACCAACTATATATATATATATTATATATACCCCTTAAATGTTAGAAAAATAGTTAATATATATATCTTTATATGGGAGTACTGAGATAGATATATTTACATTATAGGGTAAATATAATATGCTTCCCTTAAAATAATAATTGTTTTTTTTTTTTTAATCATGCATTAATTTAAAATAAATGAGAGAGGGGGGAGGGTTTTGAGAATACTTAGAAAAGAAAAAAAAATTATATTCTATCTACACGATGAAAGAAACCATAAAACACTTTTATCAACGATCAAATATATATTTAACATAGTTCGCTCTGTATTACGAAATGTTAATTTGGAGTTTATTGAATGCCGTACGTTTTACCATGCTGGTAGAAACTTACTAATTGTATAGATTATCTTAAGTAGGTGAATAAACAAGTTAACAATGGAACGTGAAAATTAATCAAAAATGATTAGTAAGAGAAGGAGGTAAATAATGCAAGGCAGTATTGAATTAACAGAGAGAACCTTTTAGGAGCCAATTGATTAAGAACCAAATTTCAACGTTGAAAAAGTAGACTGAACGTAAACGTAGTGAACATCGTTTGGTAAAATTAGTAAGACAAGCATAGAGGTTGCACACGGGAGTATAACATTTCGCTATCAATTGCACCATTCTCGATTTTAACTTATGCGACCGAGCATGCTTATGCGTGCGAGGGGGAAACTTAAAGTATTGAAGGGAAAATTTTTTGATAGTTCATATCATGTCACATGTCGCATGTAGACATGACACACATGTTAGCATGTTGTGACCGCATGTGAAATGTGGGCATGACAGCTAGCATGTTCTAGGCCCATGGAGTGACCAAGCCTGAACATCTTCATTTGTGAAAGATTGCAATATATATTGAGAGCTAATCCTCTCTGTGGTTTTTCCCCACCTTGGGGTTTTCCACATAAAAATCTAGGTGTCCATGTGTTATGTCTTTGTGGTTGTTATTCATTTCCATATTATGCTTTTGTATAATTAATTTTGGAAAATGGTTAAAAGTGAAAGTACATGTAAGGTTTTATGGAACATTGATCACCCCCCCTCCCAGTGTTCTTGATATTTAACAATTGGTATCAAAGCCAGGTTCCTTGGAAGAAGCCTAACAGCTTGAGGAAGATCACAAAGGTATCTCACTTATCTTCAAGTAAATCCTCCTAGCAACATTAAGATTGGAAATCAAGTATATGTTAATAATGAACAATTTGAAGTAGCTCTAGAAGATCTTGACAACTCCAAAGCTAAAATCATGGGTTTAAAAGAGAGTAATCAAAGAAGCTAATGTTTGCATTTTGAAATTAAAAGAGAAAATCAGTAAATCTTAGGAAAGAAGGAAAGAATTATGTGAGCAACTAAAACAAGAAAGTGAATCTACATAGAGTCTTCTCAGGGTGATTGAAGAAAAGACCAAGAGTGAGGAATATCTGAATCAAGTTGTGAAGGACAAGTCAAAGAAATGTGAAAAACTAAAAAATAAGTTCTGCTCTTGAAATTTGATCTAGAAGCAGCCAACAACTACAAATAAAAATTTAAAATAAGCTCTACAAAAATTGATGAGTTACTAGCCATTCAAAAGTATCCAGATGATAAAGAAGGTTTGGGATTTGAAAAGGCAGAAAGTTCAAACTCAAGAGAAGATAGATCTAAAGAAGGTAGAGGTAGAAACCATTTGGTAAGGAATCAAAGAAGAAGACCTAAAGGACCTGCCATCAAGAAACCAAATGCACAAAGGTACCTATCTTTCAATGGTCATTGTTTCAAATGCAATAAGTATGGTCATAGGGCTACTCAGTGTAGAAGTAGAATAAATCAAAATGTTCCATCTTTTTCTAGTCAATGTTTCAATTGCATTAAGATTGGTCATAAAGCATATGAATGCAGAAGTGTGTCAAGAAATGTGCCAAACTATCCAAGGAATGATCAATCCTTCAATGGCAAATGTTTTGCCTACAATAGATTTGGACATATGGCTAACTAGTAAAGCTCAAGTCCAAATTCAAATGTATGAAGAAATCAAGGTCAAAGAAATATTGTGCGTTTCAATTGCAACAAGTTTCCAAACACTTTGCTAGATTATGTAGAACCAGAAATGTGGAAAGAGACTATCATGCAGAACAAAAGAAAATAGAACAGAGAAATGATAAAGGCAAGGAGAAGGTTGATCTAGTAGAAACCAAGAAGGAGATGAGTATGATCTGGATCAAAAAGGATGTGACTGAGGTTAAGGATGGATCTGTACCAGCATCTGGTGTAGATACTTCCTCTGAGAAGTAAATTGAGAGCTTTGGTTCAGGGGGAGCAGTGTTAAAAATCTAAATCCCCCAGCCAAAAAGTTGGTGCTAGAATCCAACATGGAGATATATGGTGGAATCTGATAAGACAAATGCTTTGGAAGAAAATTCAAAAGAAAATAAGTCAGTGTGGTACATTGCAGAGCAATTTTGATCAACTGCGTCTTTTGGAATGAGCATTTATAATGATTATGTCAAGTGCGAAAGATAAAAAGTAAATCACTCTGTCTTGTAACTCACTTGGCATTCAAGCTATAGAGTATCCATCAGAGATTGAGGTGAAAATAGAAGAAATTGCTACAAGGTATGATATCAGCAAAGAACAACTGAAAGAAGTAAGAGAAAGTGCAAAGAAAGTAGGAGAAGAAAAACAAAAGAGTGAACTGGTACAAGTTCTGATGAAACAAGACAAGCCTCAAAAGACTTAAAGATCTACTAGGAGCTCTACTACCTCCTCTAGTGCCACACTATCAGTGAGTATGGAGCAACCATCTAGGAAATCTATTGTCGAAGATATAAAGAGGAAGAAAATGAAGGGAAGAAGACTGTATGTTAGTATAGGGAGAAAGGATGAAGAAGAAACTAAGTCTAATGAAGAAGTGAAAAGGATGAAAGATGAGGTTACAAAGGCCTCCAAAACCAAGAAACCCTCTAGTAAGGGTAAGACTACAAAAAGATAAAAGAAAGATATGCCTATGACAAAGGAAGCAACTATAAGTCTCGAGGATGTGCTCAAAGCGATAACAATGGATGGCAATCTAAAACCAATTGCACAATTGTATGATGAATATAATGATCTAGATAAGAGGATCATTGAGGCCATTGTGGTAGAGAATACCTAAACATCTACACCAAAGCGCTAATTGAAATAGTTGATGATCTTCCACACAACCTAGGAAGCATAATGAGTGCAAGGAAAGAAGAGGCTATGGAAAAGGATATTAAGCTCAGGGAACACTCATTGATAAGATTATGTCTAGAGATCACCCCTGAGGAGAAGGTCAAAATATCTAAAGAGATCAAGGATGCCTTCATGGCCAAGAGAAGAATGAACTCATTGATGTTGGGAGAAATTGATAAAGTGGTTGAGGAAACAGAGGAGATCACTTTGGCAGCTCTAGGGAAAAAACAACATTCCTACCATTTATGATAAAGAAGAAATAGATCGTGAAGATAACACTGTTAGAATCAAGACAAACAACTAAGAGGGGGGGTGAATTAGTTATCTCAAAACGTTCTTCTATTAATCACTTTAATCCTTGTTGTAAGTCAGCAACATAATAATTAGTCAATCATGGAATCTTAATGCAATAATTCAAGAGCAGAAATACATTAACACATATGACACCAAGATTTTAACTGAAAACCTAGTTAAGGGAAAAACCACGAGATGACTAACCCAAGATTGTATTCTTTGTTAAAAGAATAAGAAGAACAAAATGGTACATACCAATAAGGCTCACTATCCATGCACACTACTCACAAGAGGCCCACTGCCTACAGGAGACACACTGTGTATAGAAAAATAATTATTACATACTTAAACTAAAGAATAGCATCTTCACCATGCTTGACTCAGTTACATTTGAGCCCATTACTTCTTTACCTTTCTCTCTACTCCTTTCTACCACATACTCATCTCGACCAAGATGTCTTTGAAATGACTTCACAACCTCTTATTTATACAAGACATTTGACTTTAGGATAATCATCCAAGTCGACATACATTACAGAGCAAATAAATAAATACAACATGACTAATTGCAAAAAGACTTTACGCGGATCAACACATTGTTGGCCACACAGATCTAAGAGTTTAATCTTCCTTTAGGAACACACCATTCTTCATAGAACATCTTCAAGATCATCCGCAGGATGTGTAACTCATTTGGTCAGCCGAACTTAGGAAGAACATCATCATTTGGAAGTAATTCCTCAATTATAAGCTCAATCTTCAATGTGGACCACCAACACAAACTAGACACAATCCAAAGACCTCCACAAGGTTGCCTAAATTACCAAGAACATCCACACTACTTCTGCTTACTAAAATCTTTCTCTCCTTCATCTAGAACCTCAAGAACACAATTTCTCATCACAGTCATATTGGAATAGATGCTTGCGGACCTTTAGACCATGAACCAATTGAGTTGTCAATTCACATTGACTTCCCAAACACTCCACCAAATCCACAGAAAAAGATATTGCATTTCTAAATCTCACCGGACCTATCTATGTCATGCTGTCACCTCTGAACATCTGTCAGAGCCAGTTTTACTCAAGTGGCCATAACTTCTTTAGATCTTCATGCAGACCTCTAAAATCTTTACTGGGTCATCTTAAGACACATATATACAAACCCTTTGATGTGCATCCTCTGATATTCATCTTAGTTAGGATCTTTACCTCACTGTCTTCACTATTCTTCTTTCTTCCTAATAGGACTAATTTTCTCAATATCCTCAGCATACAACTCATCCAATCCTTATCATTAATGCAATAGGAGTATGTTGACATCAATAAAAACACTGGTTAGGCCCATACTTGCAACAAACACATCTATTCTGGAAGTCAATGCTGAAAAGGAAGAATCTAATGAAACCCATGTTGCTAATGATCAAGACACCACTCAAAGGGATCAAACTAAAACAAGTCCTTCTCTAGGACAATAGACTGATAATCTAAAAAACAAGGAGGAAATTGATGAATAGATCAAAGTTGATAATCAAGAACAAGCTGAGGAAAGCCCTACACCAAAGAAAAATATTGGTCAACAAGAGAATATGAACATGGAACCTCTGGAACAAAATCAAGATGAAGAAGTGTCTGAAGAAGTAGCAAGAGACACTATGGAGATAGTAAAAGAGCTTTTGGAAAAGAAGAATTAGTTCTAGATGAGCCTGAATCAATCCAAAGTCCAATAAACTTGAACACAATGTCTCTTGTTCAAATGTTCAAGTTGGCTTCAATCGTCCAAGCCAAAGCAAGAAAAGAGATTTTGAAGCCCCACATTAAGGATAGAGAACTCATAAGTGATGCATCCAACATTTTGGAAAAGTTGGTGCCACCATACTGGAAGGATACCTCTCTATCTGTTACTTGTCAACTCAAGGGACTAATTCATTCTGTAAGTACACACTTCGAATCTCTTAAAAAATCTGCTAAAACAAAAGTTAGACAAGAGTTTGATGAGAAAAGGTTAGGTGAGTTGACAAAGTTGATAACCCATGATAAGGTTCATCTAGATAATGGGATATAGAATATTTAGAATGCTATTGTAGAAGTTGGTGATGTATATAAACTTTGTCTATCATGGCTAGAAGTTACAAAGAAGATAGAAGAAAAGATCAAGGAATTGGAAGGAAAACTGATAAATATTTCTAAGAATTTTGATCCGGTACATGAATCAACGAGCAACCAAGAAGCTCAATTCATCAACATCCACAATGACTTGAATTATTTAATAAATCAAATGTATCAAATAAAGAGTAGAATGGGACAATTGAGAAGACTAATCAGTCCTAAACTAGAGTCAATGACCAAGCTTGTAGGTGAAGCATGGCTTGCTACACAAACTACCACACCATCAGACCTGCAAAAAGTTGAAACTCTAGTTTTTCTACTCAGTGGGCATATACAAATTTTGGATGGTGCTAAGAAGAGCTGGGATGTTGAGATAGCTCAACTAAAGAACATCTTTAGTGACATTCTTCAGCATATGTAAAATGAAGTAGAAGACTGTACTTGTAAATATGTGGCAAAGTACATAAGAATTTTGAAGACTTGACAAATTTTTGGTTCTAGAACACACCCTTTGCCATTGATGTCAAAAGAGGAGAAGAAGATCAGTGAAAAATGGGTAAACATCTTAGGGAGAGAAGGAAAATAAAGTGTACAGAGTAAGGGGGAGCAGTCAAGCATTTTTCACTAAGTGTTGCCATCAATGCCAAAAGGGGAGATTGTTGGCAAGAGACACTGCTTTGGTGTAGACAAATATGTTGTCATTGATGGCAATAAGGCTCAAAGATCTCATTAACATGTCAAGAAGACATAACTCTAGAAGGTCTTATTCGAATTCAGATTTGGTTGGCAAAAATGACTTGGTACGGGAAAGAAACAGAGTAACGGATAGTAAGTGGATCAGTGTGCCTCTGCAGATGAAGAGCTGGAAATACAGCTTAGGCATAATGTTCATAGTTGTTTGGTACTATTATATTCCAGTGATCAAGTCCTGACTTCTTCCGAAAGTCATTTGGAGAAAATGTCTAAGTCTGGAAGAACATAGGTATGATAGGAATAATGTACAGTCTAGAGTAAAATGGTCTGCATTCCTCTGCAAGTGCATATTTTGCTTCACAGTTCTAAAGGTATGTCAAGTGGTCAGTAATGAACATTGTATATGAATTGTGATGTCCTCTTTTGTCCACAATGTGAGTTGCGATGTGACAGATGAAATTGTCAAGTATGTTCTTAAAGAACAGGCCAACTGGTATGTTAGATTGTTATACGAAGAAGATATAGCATCTAGATAATCAATCTAAGTGTTCATATGATTAAGACTGACCTATGTGAAGAATTGTACTCATTTTCTAAGTCCGCATTGAAGATTTAACACAATAACAAGCTGATGGGATATAACAATTGGTATACACGTTTCACAGTTTGCTTGCCGACCTGATCATGAGAAAGATTTAGTTGTGGATATAAATAGATGATGGATTTCAATGTTTGAGTGTGTGTAATGGAAATGCATGTGTGATTGATGCGGGCATGAGAATAGCAGACTAGAGATAGAAGATTAGTGAGGATGAAGACTCAAGATTCAGAATTCAGTTGCTAAATGATTGTGCCCTGGCATATGGATAGTTGCTTATGCAGTATTCATTTTTCATATACAATTTCACTTGTATTTGGTAGTGATCCATCTTCATCAAGGGAATGAGCCTAAAATTATGCCTCCATCATGGTTTAACAACCCTCGTTGTAATCTTTCTAGGTTTAGGGTTGAGGCGGTGAGCCTGCTAGACCTAGTTATACTTCATGGTAGTGAGCTAGCATGTTCTAGGCCCATGGAATGACCAAGCCTAAACATTTCCATTTACAAAATATTGCAATATATATTGAGAGCTAATCCTCTCTATGGTTTTTCCCCACCTTGGGGTTTTTGACGTAAAAATCTTGGTGTCCATGTGTTTTTTGTGGTTGTTATTCATTTGCATATTGTTCTTTTGTTTAATTAATTTTGGAAAATGGCTAATATTAAATGTGAATGAAAGGTTTTATGGAACACTAATTCACCCCCCCACTCAGTGTTCCTGATATTCAACATTCCTAACATGGAATCTATGTTGCAGACAGTAACAGGGTGTGAACTCTGCTAGATCTAGGGCACACAACTGAGGGGGGCTGAATCAGTTGTACAAAAACTTTGCTTCTACTTCAAAACACTTGATTCTTCTTGTTAGTTAACAGCATATCAATTAATCATTCATGAAAGCACAAAGCATAAACACTGGAGCAGATAATCATCAACACATTTGACACCAAGATTTTTACGTGGAAAACCTGGTTAAGGGAAAAACCATGGGGTGATTAACCCAAGGATTATTCTCTGTTAGAAGAATAAGAAAAATAAATGCCACATGCCAGTCAGGGCTCACTACTCGAGCACACTACTCACAAAGAGGCACACTACCTACAAGAGACACACTGTCTACAAGATCAAAAGTATCACAACCTTGAACTAGAGAATAACATCTTTACTATGTCTGGATCAGTTCCATTTAAGCTCAAGACACACCTTCTCTGCCTTTCACTCTTTCACTATACCACACTCATCCACTTCTCAACACATTTTGAAATGAATTTACAAACCTTTATTTATACAAGACATCGACTTAGGAACAATCATCTAAGTCGGCAATCAACCATAATAACATTCACAAGATGAATAACGCATTTGGTCAGCCACCACAAAGAACATTTGCCAGATGAACAACTCATCCGGTTGGCTAGTCTGAACAAGAACTTCATCCAAAAGAATATCTTCAATTCTGGGCTCTACCACCAATACGGACCAACAAAACAACCTCAACATGATCCAAGATCCTTCACTAGCTTGTCTAAATGACCAGGTACATCCGCACTTCCTCTACTCATTGGAATCTCTTCTCTACCTTATCCAAAACTTCAGGAACATAGTCTTCTGCCACTGTCATACTGCAAGAGGTGCTTTCGGACCTCCAAACCATGAACAAATCGAGATGACACATCCAAAGGACATCCCAAACACTTCATCCAATTTGTAAGATAAGACAATGCACTTCCGGATCTCACCGGACCTTTTTGCACCACTCTGTCATTTCAGAGCATCTCCCAGAACCGGTTCTACTTGACCGATCATAACTATTTCATAACTTCATGTGGACCTCTGAAAACTTAACTGGATCATCTCAAGACTCATATCTACAAACCCTTTAATCCACAGCCTTTGATCATCAACCTATTGAGTACTTTTGCCTTCTTCTCATCACTGTTCTTCACTGTTCCTGACTAAGACTAATTTTCTCAATATCCTCAGCACACAACTCATCCAATCCTTCTTGTCAATGCAATATGAGTATGTTGACATCAATGACAACACTGATTAACCTCATACTTGCAACAATCTCCCCCTTTGTCATTGATGGCAACATATGATGTGAAAAACCATCAAGACAAGATCTTCTCCTTTCTGTCACAACTCCCCCTATCAGCAACAACTCTTCACGTCTTCTCTTCCTTTACTGCTCCCCCTTTGATCATCAACTACTTGTTTTTCACATGCCTTCTATCCCCCTTTGACATCAATGGCAAAGGGCTCATACTTGCAACTCTAACACATCAGAATCATTCCAGCTACTCCCCCTTAGTAGTAGATCCTTATCATCAATCCGGATCACAAGATATGACTATGATATCTGCTAGACTGATACACATCAGTGCATCCTAGTTCATTACCGGAGGGGCCATGACCCCTAACTTCTCCTAGAGATAATCAAAAGAGTCCTTGGGAAGAGGTTTAGTAAAGATATCTGCTATCTAATCCTTGGAAGGTATATACTCCAATCTGACTTCATCCTTGTTCACTTGTTCTCTTAGAAAGTGAAACTTGATAGATATGTGCTTAGTCTTAAAATGCAATACCGGATTCTTAGAAATATTAATTGCACTTGAATTATCACAGAAAATTGTGATAGGCTCCTTATATTCAACTTTAATGTCTCTTAGCATCTGCTTCATCCATAAAATCTGAGTGCAACTACCTGCTGCTACAATGTATTCTGCTTCAGTTGTAGACAGAGATATTGCCTCTTGTTTCTTGCTTAGCCAAGAAACCAATCTTTTTCCCAAAAAGAATGCTCCTCCACTTGTACTCTTCCTATCATCCACATCTCCTACCCAATCTGTATCTCTGTATGCATGAAGAGAGAAATCCTGATCTCTAGGATACCATAGACCATACTCAACGGTTCCTTTGAAGTACCTAAAAATTCTTTTGATTGCCATGACATGAGATTCTCTGGGATCAGCCTGAAATCTTGCCACAAGACCAACAGCCTGCATTATGTCTAGTCTAGTCTGAGTGAGATACAATAGTCCTCCAATCATTGATTTGTACCTGGTCTGATCTATCTTAGGAGAGTCATCATCTTTGCTCAACTTACATCCGGTTGCCATAGGGGTGTTCATTGGCTTTGAATCTTCCATTCCGAATTTCCTCAATAATTCTTTTGCATATTTGGTCTGACAAATAAAGATGCCTTTCTTTGTATGAGTAATTTGCAGACCCAAGAAGAAATTCATTTCACCAAGCATTGATATTTCAAATTCACTTTTCATTTGATTTGCAAAAGTTTTACACATACTATCTTTTCCTCCAAAGATGATATGATCAACAAATACTTCAACAATCAAGATGTTTTCCTTATCTATTTGGAAATATAGGTTACTATCAGCAGTACCTTTGTTGAAACCAATTTGCATAAGATGCTTATCCAACCTTTCATACCATGCTCTTGGGGCTTGCTTCAAACCATACAGTGCTTTCCTCAACTTGCAGACCATATCATCATGATCAGACAATTGAAATCCATCCGGTTGTTTAATGTATACTTCTTCTTCCAAATCACCATTTAGGAAGGCAGACTTGACATCCATCTGATATACCTTGAAGTCTTTGAAGGTAGCAAATGTAAGAAATAATCTGACTGCTTCAATTCTTGCCACCAGAGCAAAGGTCTCTTCAAAATCAATTCCTTCTATTTGAGAGTAGCCTTTGTAGACCAATCTAGCTTTGTTTCTGATTACTTCACCAACTTCATTTAGTTTGTTCCGGAAGACCCATTTGGTTCCAATCACATTCTTGTTTCTAGGTCTGGGAACAAGATCCCAAGTATGATTTTTCTCAATTTGCATCAACTCTTCTTCCATTGCTTTGGTCCAGTTTTTATCATTGCAAGCTTCATTAATTGTTTTAGGTTCAATCTTTGAAATCAGATAGTATTCATTTGAATCTTGAGCAATTTTCCTCCTTGTTTGTACCCCTTTGCTTTTGTCACCTATAATCTGATCTTCAAAATGATTTAGAGTTACATACCTTGGAACTTTGGGAGTTTCTTGCACTACTAATTCTTGATCAGGCTCATTTAGACAAACTTCTTCCTGATTTACCAGATCAGTCTGGATCTGGATTTCAGAGGAGGATTGAGCTCCTTGCACCAGAGAATCATTCTGATTATCTTCATCACATTCATAGAATCTTGAGGGTTTCTCAATTCCTTCATCAACCTTCACATTTGTACTTTCTATCATCTTTCTCAATCTCTTATTGTAACACCGGTATGCTTTGCTTTGAGTGGAGTAACCCAAGAAAATTCCTTCATCACTTCTAGCATCAAACTTTCCTAAATCTCCATCTCTTTTGATGTAACACTTGCTACCAAATACTCTGAAATATCTCATAGTGGGTGTTATGTCAAACCAAAGTTCATAAGGAGTCTTACCGATATTGCTTCTGATTTAAACTTGATTAAGGGTGTAGACTGCAGTGTTGACAGCTTCTCTCCAAAACATCTGAGGAACATTTGCTTCCATCATCATTGTCGTGGCTGCTTCCTGGATGGTCTAGTTCTTTCTCTCAACTACTCCATTCTGCTATGGAGTCATAGGAGTAGACAACTATCTCCTTATGCCATGCTTCTCACAAAAGTCTATGAATTCACTGGATGTGAATTCACCACCTCTATCAGACCTTAGACATTTCAGTTTCAATCCAGTTTGATTCTCTACCATAGCCTTGAAGATTTTAAACTTCTCAAGGGCTTCTGATTTCACTTTTAGAAAGGCAACCCACATCATCCAGGAATGGTCATCAATTAGCAGCATAAAATATCTATCACCTTGCATACTCTTGATTCTTGTCGGACCACAGAGATCAGTATGAACTAATTCCAACAATCCGGTAGAGGACTGATCCTTGCTTTTGAAAGAGACTCTGCTCTGTTTACCTAGCTAACATTCTTTGCACAAACTATTTGTAGGTTTCACCAATTTTGGAAGATCTCTTACACCCTAAGTATTGCTTATCTTGATGATGTTATCAAAATTCACATGACACATTCTTCTATGCCATAACCAACTTTGATCAACTTGAACAAATAGACAACTTTTATTAGAACCAACTAAATGGAAGATATTACCTTTTGTTTGAGTACCGGATGCAATCTCAGTTCTGGAGCTTTCAAAGATCCTACATCTTCCATTCTTGAACCGGAGATCATAGCCTTTGTCCACCAACTGATCAACACTGAGAAGATTGTGCTTCAATCCTTCAACATATAGTACATTACTAATTTTGCTCTTTCCATCAAAAGAAATAGTTCCCCTACCTCTAATTCTGCCAGCAGAATTGTCACCAAACTTCACCATTCCTCCTTCATACCTCTCCAAATCTAAGAATTTATTCTTGTCACCTGTCATGTGGTGAGAACATCCACTGTCAATAAACCAATCATCTTTTTCTTCAATTTGGACAGCCAAAGCTCTTTCCACAACCTTATGATTGATAGATTCAGAGGATATTGAATCTTCTTCCTTGATGGCAATAAACACCCATTCATTTCCAGATTTGCTTCCCATTTCTGATTCATCATCTATTACTCCTTCATTATCATCTTCTTCATGAACATAATAACAGTTCTTTTGGAACCTTTGTCTGTTAGCATTTGACCTTACGGATCTTTGTAGACATCTTGAAGCAAAATGACCAATCTTATTGCAATTGAAGCACTTAAAAGGTAACTTTCCTTCATACTTACCGAATCCTCTTGGCAGTCTCTTTGCAATGAGGGCTTCAAGATGAGTTGTTTCTGCTTCTTCCTCTTCCATGTCTTTTCTTGCTTAATCATACCATGATAGCTTCCTTGAAGAGTTTTCTCCCAGATCAAATCTTTGTTTGCCTTTCACATAGGCACTAGCTTTGAATGCAGATTCAGTCTTGGGGGGATCATCTCCAAACTCAATCATTTCAAATGCAGCCAGTTTGCCAGCCAATTGCTCTCTTGTGACTGTTGTATGGGCTCTAAATTCATCAATGGCAGCAACCTTGATTTTGTAGGCAGCAGGAAGGGATCTGAGGATTTTGCAAACAATTTCATTTTCATCCAGAACACTACCAGCATTCCTGATTCCACACACTAGCTTATTTACTCTTGGCATAAAGGTAGTGATATTTTCATCATCTCTCATCTTCAATCTTTCAAATTTCCCTTTCAGACTTTGCAACCTTGCACTCTTAACAAACTCATCTCCTTCATGCAGAAGTTTCCAGTTTAACCCAGATCTCATATGCAGTTGGTAGGTCAATAACATGTGAGAGTTCTGTGTCATTCAATGCTCTTAGAAGAGCTTCTTTGGTCTGCAAATTGTTTTCAACATCTATGATTTCATTCAGTGTTGTCGGACCACCTTGTGGAGGTACATAAGCCTTTGTGATCATGGATAGGTATGTTTTTCCCATACACTCCAAGTGACATCTCATGCGACCTTTCCAGAGCGAGAAATTAGTTCCATCAAACTTCAGACTATCCTTCTTGTATGACGACATCTTGGATCTCCTCAAGCAGTTAAGCTCCTTTCAGAGGAACTTGGCTCTGATACCAATTGTTAGATCTAGGGCACACAATTCAGAGGGGGGGTGAATCAGTTGTACAAAAACTTTGCTTCTACTTCAAAACACTCGATTCTTCTTGTTAGTTAACAGCATATCAATTAATCATTCATGAAAGCACAAAGCATAAACACTGGAGCAAATAATCATCAACACATTTGACACCAAGATTTTGATGTGGAAAACCTGGTTAAGGGAAAAACCACGGGGTGATTAACCCAAGGATTATTTTCTGTTAGAAGAATAAGAAAAATAAATGGCACATGCCAGTCAGGGCTCACTACCTGAGCACACTGCTCACAAAGAGGCACACTACCTACAAGAGACACACTATCTACAAGATCAAAAGTATCACAACCTTGAACTGGAGAATGACATCTTCACTATGTCTGGATCAGTTCCATTTAAGCTCGAGACACACCTGCTCTGTCTTTCACTCTTTCGCTATACCACACTCATCTGCTTCTCAACACACTTTGAAATGAATTCACAAACCTTTATTTATACAAGACATCGACTTAGGAACAATCATCTAAGTCAGCAATCAACCATAAGAACATTTGCAAGATAAATAACACATCCGGTCAGCCACCACAAAGAACATTTGCAAGACGAACAACTCATCTGGTTGGCTAGTCTGAACAAGAACTTCATCCGGAAGAATATCTTCAATTCTGGGCTCTACCACCAATGCGGACCAACAAAACAACCTCAACATGATCCAAGATCCTTCACTAGCTTGTCTGAATGACCAGGTAGATCTGCACTTCCTCTACTCACTGGAATCTCTTCTCTTCCTTATCCAGAACTTCAGGAACATAGTCTACCGCCACTATCATACTGCAAGAGGTGCTTCTGGACCTCCAAACCATGAACAAATTGAGATGACACATCCAAAGGACATCCCAAACACTTCATCCAATTCGTAAGATAAGACAATGCACTTCCGGATCTCACCGGACCTTTTTGCACCACTTTGTCATCCTAGAGCATCTCCTGGAACCGGTTCTGCTTGACTGATCATAACTATTTCAGAACTTCATGCGGACCTTTGAAAACTTAACTAGATCATCTCAAGACTCATATCTACAAACCCTTTAATCCGCAGCCTTTGATCATCAACCTACTGAGTACTTTTACCATCTTCTCATCACTGTTCTTCACTGTTCCTGACTGAGACTGATTTTCTCAATATCCTCAGCACACAGCTCATCCAATCCTTCTTGTCAATGCAATATGAGTATGTTGACATCAATGACAACACTGATTAACCTCATACTTGCAACAAACTCTGGTCCATGATGGATGGATTTTTAGGATATAATTAGGTGAAGGTAAAAAAATCATAGAAATACAAAACTTCCTTCACAACTACATGGGGAACCTATGTATATGTAAGAATTCCATTTGGACTAATAAATGCAAGTGCTACATTCCAAAGACCTATGGATTTTGCTTTTGCGGGTCTGATTGACTCAATATTAGTTGTATATTAGGATGATTTAATTTCTTATTCAAAGAAGGAAGAGCAACATTGTTTGCATTTAGAACAAATTTTTAATAGAGCATTAGAGTATGACATTTCACTTAATCCTAAGAAGTGTGCCTTTGGAGTAACTGAAGGAAAATTATTGGGGTACATAGTTTCCAAGGATGGGATCAGGATTGATCCTGAAAGGGTTGTAACAATTGATAAAATTTAGATTCCCAAGATAGTGAAAGGCATTCAATCTTTCTTTGGGCACATTAACTTTGTTAGGAGATTCATTCCCAACTTTGGAAAGATTACAAAGGACATTTCTAAGATGTTGAAGAAAGGTGAAACTATAAAGTGGGGAAGAGAAGCAACCCAATCATTTTAGAACATCAAAGAAGATATTAAGATGGCTCCTCTATTGAAATCACCTAATTTTTCCAAGCCATTTCAGTTGTTCTCATTTGCTTCTTTTCACACAATTGTTGCATGCCTATTATAGAAAAATGAGTATGGTTTTGAGTAGCTTATTGCTTTGTTTAGCAAGTCAATGTAGGCAACAAAACTAAAGTATAACATCATGGAGAAGCAAGCTTATGCATTAGTTAGAGCAGTTAAAAGTTTTAGACCCTATTTGGTAGGATCTTAGATTATTGCATATGTACCCCATGTAGCAGTCAAAAACATATTCACTCAACAAGAGGTAATAGGGAGAAGATGCAAATGAATAAATAAACTATAGGAGTTCAACATTGAAATATAGATCACTAAGTTAGCGAGGGGACAAGGTCTAGCTAAATTAATGGCACAGTCAAATTTGGAAGCATGTCAAATCAATATAGCCCAGGGTGGGACTATCAACATGTTAGAGTTAGAATGGTATAGGACTATTGTGCACTATTTGCAAATTTTAAATTGTCCTTCTCATTTGAGTGATAGCCAAAAGAGAACCTTGCAATTGCATGCTATCAAGTATGTTATTGTCCAAGGATAATTGTACTGGAAAAATCTTGATGGTGTGCTGGTCAATTGTGTGGATGAGCATCAAGATGAGAGCATTCTTAATGATATGCATAAAGGAGTATGTGGTGGACACTATACTACCAAGACAATAGCTCACAAAGTCCTTAGAGCAAGATATTGGTGGCCAACACTCCTCTCAAATGCATAGAAAATGGTAAGGAAATGCATTGCCTCTTAGAACTGTAATAGTGGAGGTTCCATTTTAGTAATGGGGAATTGACTTTATAGGGGAAATCACAGATAAATCAAGTGGAGGACATTGTTGGATCTTGGTTGCTACCCACTATTTCACTAAGTGGATTGAGGCCATCCCAACCAAGAAATCTACACGTAGAGTGGTACTTGATTTCATTTAAGAACACATTATTATTAGATTTGGAGTGCCAACAAAATTGGTCACAGACAATGCCATGTGCTTTAGGTCTGGTGAATTTATTGACTTTTGCAATAACTATGGAATCAATCTATCCCATGCATCACCATATCATCCACAAGGGAATGGTCAAGCAGAATCTAGTAACAAAAGTCTTATGAAGATCATCAAGAGGATAGTAGATAAGAACAAAAGGGCATGGGATTCAAAGTTAAAATTAGCACTATGAGCTAACAGGGTAATAATAAAAGATCTAACGAGTAAATGAATCAATTAGTTGGTTGCACTGGATGAGATGAGAAGAGAAGCACAGAAGACTAACCTCAAGAAGCAACAAAAGGTGAAATATCTGTTTGACAAAAGGACTATAGAGAGAAAGTTTCAAATAAATGACTTAGTCCTAGTATGGAATGCAAGAGGTCAGGACAAGGGCAAACATGGCAAATTTGAGCCCTTATGGATGGGTCCATATCTAATAAGCAATACTCATGGAGAGGATTCTTATTTTCTCCAGGCATTGAATGGTGAATTGCAGGAATTACCAGTGCATGGTCAATTCCTTAATCTATATTTCCCATGAATGAATTATACATTTTGTACACAATGTAAAATAGGTGTATATATGTTGTAAATAATGTATATTCTTGTATAGTCACTTTTGCCTGTGTCTTGGTCTAGTCTACACTGGGAGTCATGTGGCCCTCACTATAATCTCATGCTTGCACGTCCCCAGTTGAAGCCAGTGGTGGTATCCTATAGGCTTTAGGGTTTTATCTTCAAAATATTACAAGTTTGTGCCTTCAAAGAAATCCATTTAACCTAAGTCCTTTGGCCCGTGCACTTTATCTCTAATTCTATGTTCACCATTTGTAGTCAGTTTCTGGTCCCTTAAGTCATAACTTTAAACCTTTGATCGACCCCAAGTTCTAAGTTTTACCTTATGTGCCCCATAAAAATTAAATCAAATGTCTTAAGTCTTCTCGTAAGTCTTTAGGTTTAATAAAGTGAATATCACAGCATCGCAGTACATCATTAATGATGTCATCACCCTGCTATGCAAGGCCCACATAGTGATAGCTATCCTAGGATCTATGCTATGCTTACATCTCTTTGCATTAGGAATCCTGCACCAGCCAACTGCGTGTTGCTAGATGTCAATATAAAAGTGGTCCATAGGGAAGCTTTAATCTAATAGTCACGCATCATCACAGGGGAATCTCACAAGATGGAATCTTCACCATGCAGTTGTGAATGGTGACACATGACCCCATTTCAAAAGAGGTTTAGAAGCAAATAAGGAAGGGACGCATGGAGGCTTTATCACACCAGTGTAGTGTAGGTAAAATGGGGGCCCACTATTAGCTATGATGCCGAGGCACGCATCCAGGATGGACAAAAGGTCATGCCTTCTGCAATGAATGTACATCCAATGTGGGTCATCCTGATTGGTCAAAGACTTTTCAAATGTGATGACTGATATTTTTAAATCTTGTGGCTGAATGTTGGTCATAGATCTTGCAGGAAAGAATTCTAATCGATGACATAGATTTAAACTTTTACAATGAACATTGGAGGCATGTTATAGCATGAATGAAGAGTAAATCTAAGGCTACCTCCATTAATGCATTAGTATCTAGGCTATGAAGCTTAAAAGGAAGGAAGTTGGGGCATTGCGCATCATTTCTTCAAGCACATATAACTTTCACGTGTGCAAAGAATTTTCAAGCAGGCGAAGAGTGGTAATTCAAAAGTCTACAAGTCAAATTAGTAAGTTCATTATGTCCCCTTGTATCCAGTGTATTTCAAGTTGATTGCTTGATTGAAGAAGTAGTTAATTGCCTATAAGAGAAGTACTAGCTCATTAGACTATGTCAGAAAAAATGAATCAAGCTAGCCAACCCTCTACCTCTAAGCACAACTTAGATGAAGATCTCTGTTGATAACTGAGAGGGGGGGGTGAATCAGTTATCCTAACTATTTCTTCTTTTGAACTTTCTTATTAATCAATGCAGCATTGAATCAAACAAACATTACCATGAAATGAGAAACACATGACATAGTATTTTTGACGTGGAAACCCTGTTAAGGGAGAAAACCATGTGGTGATTAACCCAAAGATTATTCTCTGTTAGAAGAATAAGGAATTACAAAATGGCACTTGCCAATTAGGGCTCACTGCCCGAGCACACTGCTCACAAAGAGGCACACTACCTACAAGGAGACACACTGTCTACAAAAGAATGTTATACAATACTTGAACTGATCGGAAGCATCCACATATGCTGGAGTTCAGTTCCGGTTAGGCTCAGTACACTGATCTGCTACACTTCATCTTTCCTCTTCTCTTTATTCTGCTTTCCTTTCACATGCCAGATCTTTCCTACTACTTCTGCTCTGCTCTGCACTTATTCACATATATCATCATTTCTACAACAACTCTCACAACTAAATCCATCGTGCATATATATCCGCACAAGTAATTTCATCACCTTTCTAGTCCGCATTCAGAATAGTCTATTTTCTCACAAACTCTGTTCTGTCAGCTGAATCCTTGCACATCAAGTAATGTGGATCAAGCATATACTTGTAGATATCATTAATCATGTTGGCCAAACATGATTCATGCCTTCACAACCTTTACCATCAACAGTAACACATCTAGAAAATAGTCTGATGTTCTGTCAGTCAGTTCTTCCTCTGTTCTCACTGTCACTCAGGAATCCGGTACTCAACTATTCATATCTTTTTCCTTGTCCATCACTAGAGGCTAAATCCTTGGAATATACCACTCAAGTTAGTCCTCTTGACTTCCCCAAATCTGTACTTCCTCTGAGATATCTGGACCAATCTGTCAGACCTTGCCACATGCTCTGTTCTTGTTCACCGGATCACAACAATCTTCATTTTGACTTCCGGTAGAGACACACCATGACTTGCAGATATGTGGAATGATCTTTGTTGCCATCAATGACAACAACCATGAATCCATATAGTGTCTCTTGCCAACAATCTCCCCCTTTGGAATTGATGGCAACACTTAGTGAAAAATGACTAAGTGTTTACACTATGCTCCCCCTTGGCTGATGCTCTATCTTTATATACATTTTCTGGAGCTCCCCCTTAGTTGGATTCCTCATTTTTCACTACTCCTCACTCCCCCTTTAACATCAATGGCAAAGAGTAGGGTCCGCACACCAAATTTTTTTAAAAAAATTTACTATACTTAGCTGCATATTACATACTCACATAAACTGAAGAATGTCTGCAAAGGATGTCTTCAATTGGACTAGTTCTGTAGCCCAACTTTGCTTCATTCTATCCAAAATTGAAATGTGACCACTCAACAAAAATGTAAAAGCTTCTGCCCTCTTGAGATCTGTCGGATCATTGGTTTGGGCGGTAGTCTGAGCATCACTTATGGCCTCATACATAGTTTCTAACTTAGGGATTATAATCCTTCTAAGTTCTCCCATCCAGTTAATTATATTCTTCCTTTCCTTTTCAAAATTCTTGATTGCATTTGTGATTGCAATAGTTTGACATTCTTGATTTACTATGGAGGAAGAGAAAGGATCAAAACTTTGAGACAAACTTAGTAGTTTGTCCTGTTCCTCTTTTATTTTCTTATCAATTTCTATTGTTGCTTTTGACCAGGAGATACAAAATTTGTAAATGTCACTGCCATCCTTAAGAGCATTTTCTAGGATCTTTATCCCAATACTCATATTTCTCCTATCATTAGAGATTAATCCTAGTACATCTGAGAATCTCTTATCCAAAAATTCCTTCCAGACCTTTTCTTCAGCTGATTTTTCTAGAGAATCAAAATGTGTACCAACACTACTGACTAAGGTTTTGAGATTACCGGAAGAGGAGGCTGTCGGATCTATCTTGACCAATGGCATAATCTTTTCAAGCACTCTGGAAGCAGCCTTTATCAACTCACAGTCTTCCATATGAGACTTTAGGATTTTTTCATTTGCCTTAGCATTTGCAAATGAAGCTATCTTCATTATCTATACCGAAGAGAGGGAATCAAAGTTGAATGGACCTTTTAGAAGCTCTGGTTCATCAATCTCTATTGTTTCTTGGCTCAGAAATTTTTGAACAGTTTGTGCAGTGTCTCTTGCCAGAGACAGATGTTTCTTCTCTTCTGCAATCTTGGAACTGTCCTTTAGAATTTTCTCTCCTTCCAAATTCTTACCACTATTAGTTGTGGTTTTCTCTGTTGGAGTCTTCTCTTTCTCTGCACCCTTGATACTGTCAACCTCTTTTTCTTTTACCTCTGCTTCTTTCTCCTGTAATTTCTCTTCTTCTTTGGATCCAGAGACTGTAGGGGAAACCGGAGGAGAAATGTTGGTTTGTTCAGGGCCCATCTCTTCTGTTGCTTTCTCAAAAGTTTCTTCTGCAGCACTTGTGGATGAGGGATCAGTACCCAAGTCCTCTACAATAGGAAGATTAAACCTTTTGAAGGCCTTCCAGAGGATCTCTTCTGTATCTATGGCCACCTTGTCAGTCTCACC
The DNA here is from genome assembly GCA_027924645.1 of Cunninghamia lanceolata. Classification (NCBI taxonomy): domain Eukaryota; kingdom Viridiplantae; phylum Streptophyta; class Pinopsida; order Cupressales; family Cupressaceae; genus Cunninghamia; species Cunninghamia lanceolata. The sequence goes on from BSBN01000144.1 coordinate 8,050,262, forward strand.
AAGCATGAGTTGATTCATCCTTGCTTTACTCCTGAACTCATCTTTGTAGTCTTTGAATATTATGTTCATTGTCTTGGGATCAATTTGAGGATATATCAGAATAGCTATCTGCTCCCGGATCTCAAGATCTTTTGCCTGGGCATTGTTCTTTCTTATTTCTAATTCCTTTTCTAGGCTTTTAGGAATTAGAGATATAATCTCAATGAAAGCCTTATTGTATATGTTCAGATACTTGATTGTGGCTTCCTGCAGGATCTTTTGGTCAGCCTCATTGTAGTCATCATAGAATTCGGTCACTGGTTGAAGGTTTCCATCCACAGTGACTAACTTGATTACACTCTCTAGAGATAGGGTGGGCTTTTCAACAAATTCCTCTGCCATTTCTTCCTTGTCTTGACCTGTGGAGGGTTTACCAGATCCTTTCTTCTTCTACTTCTTTATTTCTTTTACCCCCTCATTTGATTCCATTTCCTCTTCATCTTTCTGACTTGTATAAGCCCTTGTGGCTTTTATTTTAGACCTTTTCTCTCCTTTACCAGATGTCTGACCTTCCGGTTTAGATATTTTTGAGCTTTTGGTTCTGACAGGTGTAGATCCTTTTGATGATCTGGTCCGGGTTGAGGTTTCCACCAGAGCACTTTTCTTGCTTTTCTTTTCTGCCTCTTTCTTTTCTTCCTCAGCCTTTCTCCTCTTTTCCCGGTTGGCATCAAGTGCCTCCTTTGGGATGCCTAGGCCTTGGGCAATATGTTCAACTTCTTTTCTTACTTTCCTTTTTAGCTCAGGTTCTCTGAGTTCCACATGGATCTTCACACTCAGCTCCTCAAAGGTTCCAAACCTTTCTGCTTTTGGATCTTTGGGTTGACTAAGCATGTGTTGAACATGCAGTTCCACAATCTGTTTATCAACCTCATACCCCATGGGCATGATCCAGACTATCCTTGACTCAACTGCCTCCATTAGGCACTGATCAGTATCAACCATAAAGCAGACTGAGTCTTTGTATTTTTCAACAAGAGACTGGGGAATTCTTTCTCTTGTTTGCATCATACTCTGGAAGTTTTTGAAGTATCCCCATAGATCTGTATTTCTTGCTTTGGCATCCCCAAGTCCATGTAAGTAATCTTTGATCTAGACTGCTACAAGTTTGTCATTCTGCCATACCCATCCACTTGATCCGGGCAGCTCATTCATGAAATAGAAAAATAGACATAATATAAGTGTACCATACTTGAAAGAATTCTTTTTGTCCTTTTTGATCTTTTGTATATTTTCCATTAATTGACTTAAAAGAAGTTCACAGAGGTCATAATTTGCATTCTTCCTTAGCATCTCATAGGCAGTATATATTGCAGTTCTAGATGCAGAATTCTCCCTACTAGAGTGATAAATCTTGTATCCTATTATCATGGATGCAAACTTGATATCCGGGTCAGAGATATCTTCAATGGTCATTGCCCTCTTATCAAATTTTGATTAGGTGGCCTCAGTTACAATGTTATTTTTGACAGATTTGAGGATAGGTATCCCTCTGGAAGAGTATAGACCAGTCACTACCCTAATTGCCTCTTTTGTGATCTTGCAGGGTCTATCCAGCCATAGGAAGTTGTCATGTATCCTGCTCAATACATACTGGACCCATTCATCTTCTTCAAAGCAGGGGAAATGAATGAATTAATCAAACTATTTCTTCTAGATACCCTTATACTTTGGTTTAAGCTCAAAAGCATTGTCTATCAGTTGTTTGTGATAGAAATCTCTCAATTTGAATTCCCCAAATTCCTTAATGCTTGCATGTATGTAAACCCTAATATCTTCTGTGTGTAAAATGCCATGAGGAACACTAGAGAATGCTCCTAAGGGATCTACCTCCAATGACTTGTATGGGTGTTTCTTAAATTCAGGTCGGGGCCTATCTGAGATCTTTACTATATTTGGAGTAGCCATTTCTCAAAAGATTTGTAGTAAGATATCAAAAATGAAAAATACCTTATGCGCCTTCGGTTACATGGAGTGGTTGGATTGATTTCTGTATGTAATGACTTCTGCAAGAGATCTTTGGTGAACTTGATGAATCTTGTTGCAGAGCTCCACTTTTCGCTTCTTCTTGAGTGCAGAATGAGCAAGTGATTTATGAGAAATGCCTTATATTGCTCCGCAAACCCTAATATCTGATGGCAATAAATGCTCAACCTACATTATTCTGGTTTGCCTTATTCGGATAACTTGAAGAACCGGATCAGTCCTGATCTATAAACATCATGCGGATCTTCCAACCATGAACAAATCAAGATGACACATCACAAGGACATCCCAAACACTCTGTCCAATCCGCAGAATAAGACAATGCACTTTCGGATCTCTCCAGACCTTTTTGTAATCCTCTGTCATTCTGGAGCATCTCCCGGAATAGGTCTTACTTGATCGATCACAACTTCTTCACATCTTCATGTGGACCTTTGAAATCTTATCTAGATCATCTCAAGACTTATATCTACAAACCCTTTACTCTGCATCTTGTGCCACATCCGGCACCACTTGATTGGCTGGGGGAATAGGATTTTCTTTGAGTCTCCCCCTGAGCCAGAGCTCACCTTTTAATTTCCAGAAGGAATATCAGCACCAGAGTCTGGTGCGGATCCAACCTCTACATTCTCTGAACTTTTCTTCACCCAAATCTTGTTCATCTGATTCCTAACTTCATCCACATTCATCTTTTGTTTACCCTTGTCTTGATTCTGATTATACACTAGACTTCTTTTGTCTTAATTCTTGCTTCTGCAGACTTTTGCATTATGACCAGACCTATTACAGATTTGGCAAATAACATGTCCTTGCATATTTGACTGATAACCTCTTGATCTACATTGATTAGCCATATGACCTACTCTATTGCATGCAAAGCATCTACCATTGAATGATTTGTTTATTTGCATATTTCTGCATTCATGAGACTTGTGTCCATACCTTTTGTAGTTAAAGCACTGTCCGGAGAAGGATGAATTAGTCTGATTCATTCTCTTTCTGCACTGATTAGCTTTGTGACCAAAGTGATTGCAGCTATGGCAGTATCCATTGAAGGATGGATATCTTTGAGTATTGGGCTGTCTTACCAGAGGTCTTCTAGGCCTATTCCTTGGATTTTCTGATCCAAAATTCTTTTGACCGGATCCAAAGCTTTCTCCTTTCTCATATCCCAAACCATACTTGTCATCTGCCCTCTTTTGACTTCCAAGAAGAACTTCAAGTTGAGCAGAACTTATCTTGAATTTCTCTTTATATTCATTTGCTGTTTGAAGATCTCTTTTGAGAGAGACAATTTGATCCTCAAGTTTGTCTTCATTATCTTTGGCATCTTCAAGATCAAATTCAAGATGTCTGATAATCCTATCCATCTGGTGGCAATCTTTTGATTTCTCTTTAAGAGATTGTCTTAGATTGTCTTCAGCTTTTCTTTTCTCTTCAATCTCTTGAGTAAACTTTATAACTCCTGATTCCATTTCATGTCTTACCATAATGACTTCTTTTGATAACTTTTCACATAACTTGGTTTTCTCAGTCAATTATTCATTTGTATTACTTTATTCACTTTGTCTTGCAAATTGTTGGAGCAGCTCCTTTCTCTTTTTCATAGAGAGACTTAATTTGTCCTTTAGTTCTCTCATGAATTCATCAGCCTGTTTGAGTCTTTCCTTTAATTCATTGACTTCAGAGTTTGATTGTTCAAGATCCTCAAGGGCAGTCTTGAGTTGCTCCCTTAAACCATATGCATCCATTTGAACTCCCAGATCTTCCTCAAGCTGTTAGGCTCTATTAGGAGGAACTTAGCTCTGATACCAATTGTTGATAACTGAGAGGGGGGGTGAATCAGTTATCCTAATTATTTCTTCTTTTGAACTTTCTTATTAATCAATACAGCATTGAATCAAACAAACAAACATTACCATGAAATGAGAAACACATGACACATTATTTTTGTAGTGGAAACCCTGTTAAGGGAGAAAACCATGGGGTGATTAACCCAAAGATTATTCTCTATTAGAAGAATAAGGAATTACAAAATGGCACTTGCCAATTAGGGTTCACTGCCCGAGCACACTGCTCACAAAGAGGCACACTGCCTACAAGGAGACACACTGTCTACAAAAGAATGTTATACAATACTTGAACTAATTGGAAGCATCCACATATGCTGGAGTTCAGTTTTGGTTAGGCTCAGTACACTGATCTGCTGCACTTCATCTTTCCTCTTCTCTTTATTCTGCTTTCCTTTCACATGCCGGATCTTTCCTACTACTTCTCCTCTGCTCTGTACTTATTCACATATATCATCATTGCTACAACAACTCTCACAACTAAATCCATCGTGCATATATATCCACACAAGTAATTTCATCACCTTTCTAGTCGGCATCCGGAACAGTCTATTTTCTCACAAACTCTATTCTGTCGGCTGAATCCTTGTGCATCAAGTAATACGGATCAAGCATATACTTGTAGATATCATTAATCATGTCAGCCAAACATGATTCATGCCTTCACAACCTTGACCATCAATAGTAACACATTTGGAAAATAGTCTGATGTTCTGTCAGTCAGTTCTTCCTCTGTTCTCACTGTCACTAAGGAATCTGGTACTCAACTATTCATATCTTTTTCCTTGTCCATCACTAAAGGCTAAATCCTTGGAATATACCACTCAAGGTAGTCCTCTTGACTTCCCCAAATCTGTACTGCACCAAGATACTTCCTCTGAGAGATCCAGACCAATCTGTCAGACCTTGCCACATGCTCTGTTCTTGTTCACCGAATCACAACAATCTTCATTCTGACTTCCGGTAGAGACACACCATGACTTGCGGATATGTGGAATGACCTTTGTTTCCATCAATGACAATAACCATGAATCCATATAGTGTCTCTTGCCAACAGATCTCATGATCCATCTCCCTAGTTCTACTAGGATAGCTTTGAAATTGCATGGCCCAGGTAACCCCGAGGATAAATTCCTTGATTATTGTTATAATTGTCGATATTTCATGCTACATGTCCCAGGTTGGATCATGTTCAAACACTAGCATAAGAGAATGGATTAAAAGGCCCACATCTGTCATGCCTGGCAATTTGATTTGGCCAAGTTTATTTTCCCCAATGTCTTCCCAAACCCTGAACTAGTTAGGGAAATTGCAATGAGATATGATCTGAACACTAAAACGATCATAGTAGGGAATGGTTCAAAAATGATTAAACTCACTAAGGGATATATAGCTACTATGTTCAAATTAGACCTTGTGGCTAAAAAGCCAATTGACCTAGCTACTTTGAAGAGGAAATATCAGACTGTGAAATGTACTTACAGAGATTACAACCTAGCCAAACATAGGCCTAAGGGTGTAGATGGGAAACTGGTGAAGATTTTAGCTAGTGAATAGGAGACTTTCCACTGCGGTATGTTCATGGATTACTTTGTAAGGACTTATCACAATTTGTGTAAGGAATTGGGTAGGGATGCTTTAGATAATATACCCATTTCTCTAATGATGTTAACAGCTGATATTTAGAGCTTAGAGGTCAAAGAGCCCTATGACTATGCCAATTATTGCTGACAAGATGCATAAATAGATGACAGACATCAAGAACAACCTGTCTAACCTAGATGTCCATGTTGAATTCACATTGTTTTTCATGTTGTGCCACATGTTTGTGTTTTCTTTATCTCAAATGTGGCACGATAATCTGCATGTTAAGAGTATAGATGTTGTAGGAAATATCTTTTCGGTGTAGGTCTGGACATGCATGTTGGATATGCATTGCACCACTACAGATTATGTGATTTTTGAGGAGTATTTTGTGAGAAGAATTCTTTGGTTTTTGGAACTAGATGGTGAGAGGCTACACCTAGATGTATTAGATTTCTTCAGACCTCTAGACAAGACTCTTCACCTTGGAATTGATCATAATTAGGGTGATTGGTTATTTCATGAGCACACTACCTGTATTAGGGTCTATGGATATGAGACCCCACCTCACATATTACCTAAGTATGTGCCTAAGAAGGTGGTATTCTTAGAAATTGTTAGGCAATTAAATGATTCTGACAAGGAGCACCTGAAGAGACACAAGAAGGGCTCATTTTTGCATTCTTCCCATAGATTCTGTGATTTTTTAATAGCTGATAAGAGTGGACTGGATCAAATTTATTTAGTGATGTAATGTTTTGGGATGTATTTGGAGCATCGAAGGATTTTTGACCCTGAAGGCTTCATAAATAGGGTGAGGGTCATCAAAGGAAGGCCAAGATATATGCATTAGGTTGACCTAAATGAAGATCCTCTCAGGAACTGTTTCACAATGGTTGAGGTCCACCCCTTGAGAATCACATGGGACACCATAATGATAGGTGAAAGAATGAGGAAGAATGTAAATCTTGCATATCAAGGTGCCTTCTTGAAAGTGAAAGACCCAATTCAAAGGATTCAGAATATGCTGGATAATGTTGAGCAGTTAATTTCCACTGCCCCTACTGGAGAAGAGATACCCACATATTAGCATCGTAGCTCGAGCAAAGGATACACTACCAAGAGGGAGCCAATTGACCCCTCCCTTGCCAAAAAGGATAAAATTATTGATTTGGAAAATCTTGAAGAGATTGAAGTAGTAGATTTGGAAAGGGAGGTAGAGGAACATGTTCAAGATGCCACCCCTCAAGTGAATTCACCTAACCGAATAAGACCCTATTCTTCCCCTAAAAATAGGGCAGTAAGAACAATGAGAAGCCAAGCTGTAGACATTGAAGATGTTAGGGTGATGGCTTGCAATAAATTTTTAGAAGATGATCAATTTATAAACAATCTGAAATTTAAGAGTTATGTATTAAAAGTAAGGAGTGAAGAATTTTAGAAGAGGATTGAAGATACAAAAAGGGGAGCAGACCCTAAAGAATATGAGACCATAACTCAGAGGTTCTTAAAAGAAGTTAATCAATCCATCAGGTAATGACTCCATAGGAGGGGAGAGCACTGGTTGATAAAAGTAATATTTTACTCCTTACTCATTGGACCCTATCAGATGACATTGCATTTGATATATTTACCAATGATGACTCTGATATAATAGGTGAGCAGATAGAGAAGGCTCTCTCTGGTGTAGCCTTCAACCCTAGATTTGAAACACGGGTCATATGGGCTCTAGCCCCAAACAATAACAAGCCTAGGGTTGAATTGGGGGAATTGGTAGGAGATGTAATAATAAAGAAAGTATTTGACACCACTACTCCCCAAGCAGTGAGCCTAAATGTCCAGATTGCACAATTTGTAGAGGCAGTCACAAATAAATTGCAAAAGGATCACAATGAGTTGTAGATCAATTATACTGAGGTGGTTGTAGAGATAAATAGGCTTAAGCAACAATTTTCACTAGGAGCCAATACCTTAGCTCCCCCACTGGTGATTCCAATAGCAAAGTCCTTTCCAGTCAACATAGAGCCTTTATTGAGTGAAATCAAGGAGCTGAAGGAGGAGGTAAAGAAATTAGAGGAGGAGAAAAAGAATATAGTGAAAGACATGGTCACCAAATTGATGAAAAAGAGGGTGACCATACTCTTGGCTAGATTGGATGAGACTTGGAGGTTTTGCTCACAATTGAGGATAGCTTATGAGAAGCATGAATTAGATAAACAAAGGCTGTCGGTTGTGAAAGTTAAGTAGCTGCCAAGAACTGCAAAAGTCAAGGATCTTCACAGGTGTTCAAGGTTTCACATGCAGGCACCCCCTAAGCTAAAATAGGTAATGGATATGCTACAACATCTTGAGGACATTGCCAGTTTTCAATTGAAATTAGATAAGGTTTTGGTGGAAAAGATGCAAGCCATAGATAAGTTGGACACAAAGTGGTTGCCACATATTTTGGAAGGTGATGGGAAAACTAAAGAATTGGACAAGTGGAAATTAGAAATAAAAGAAAATGGTTATCAATTAATTCCTACTTATTGTGATGAGGGTGATCCAACTATGTAGATGTTGACCTTATCACTTGACAAGCTACACACAGTTGAAATAAATTTTGAAATATTTTGCAAGAATGTCAAAACTACTTTAGATGCTAGGCATGTCAGTCATAATGGAAAAATTGCAGACATTAGCTCATTCCCTTGGCCATCTAAAAAGACATACAGTGAGTGGATGGACAAGTGTGGGTTGCATGATTGAAAGGAAAGACCAACCACCACCTCCCCAGCATTAACGAAGAAGATCTTCTTCAGGCGGCTACACATCTTCCAAGTCCATCTACCCTTTCTCTTCTTCTCTCCAATGAAGTAAATATTCTCAACCCTAGATAGGTGGTGCATTGTATCAAACACTTTCTGAAATGACATTGTAATTAATGTTGAGTACACATTCTTGGTCTACAAAAGAACTGTGTCACTCATTTTTTGTGGTTGTTAAAGATTTTGAGAACTTTTGGAGAGTGAATGAAATATAAGTTCTGTTGGGTTGTCTCATCTTTTGTCTTGTAAGTTAAGGAGTTATGTGTTCAATTTATTTTTGTATGAGTTTTATCAGTTTCATGTTGATATAAATGAGAAATGCTAGATGCATGTATTTCGTTAACTGTCTCCATGGTTACATGAGTTCTTCTTTTGAATCTAATAACTAAGGGTTATCTAAGATTCTAGAATATAGATTTTCTGTATTGCATGCTTAATCTTTTACTTCTCTTCAAGGGATAGATTAAATGTTCTGGGTTAAGTATGGGGAAGAATGAATTGTAGAAGGGATATATCTAAGTAGAGTTAGCAGGATACTCTTTTTTGGGTGTGTCTGTAAGGCAGATACTGATCATCCCCTTGAAACAAGATTCTCTATTTAGTTCATACAAAACATTCACACATATATGTCAATGTGACTCCATGCCCTAAAATAAGCACCAATCAAAGTTAGTATTGAGTTTATGGTTCAAAACCTCAGGTCTCACAGCCAAAGCATAAAATTAAAAAATTGAACAACATTTATAAACTTTTAGAATTTTAGAAATAGTTTAGGTTCATGATCCTTTGGTTCATAACTAGAGTAGGGTCCAAAGCTAGCCCCTTTTGCATTCATCTTATAGTTTTGGCCTTTTCAAGAAAGGATTCATCTTCTTTGTGTCAATACCTGGTCATTGTTAAAGATTTATCCTGTAGGTGTTGATTAGGGAATACCCCCTAGGTTTTGCAAAGCCTGAAGAAGGAGAGGAGACATTTAGATTTTGTCTTCTATATTGTTGGCCTCTAACCTAAGAACCCTTTTGATAAGAGATGGCTACCTTGTAGGGGGACTTAGGACTGATTAGTGGGAAAAAACCGAACACAACTCTTGCCCCATTTTCTCCTTTGCTGTAGGCTCCATCAAAATACATTCTCCACACACCATGTTCATCTATTTGAGCCTATTTCCTTATTGGTTCTATATTTTGTGATTTAGGATCTGATTTGTCAACCTTAAAACTCCCAAGATCTACATCACAAAAATAGTTCATCTGATTTGGGTCCAATCATTCTATTATATACTCATATCATGGTTCTCTGTATATCTTGACTTCCTTCCCATTTATTGGTATTGTTGCATATGATAGGTCTAGTTGGACATTTCCCCCTACTATAGTAGTCCATTGTCTCGATAACAACATACAATAGTATGGTGGAGTGTCTATTATAGCTATATCAATTATGTAGGTAGCTTCAGGAGATGAGGCTAACTTCAGTTCTACATCTCTCATGATTCCAACAACTACAATAGATTTGTTGTCCATTGCATAATATTTGTCATATGTTGTATCCACCCATAGACCTAATTCTTTCGTGAATGTTATTGGTTTATGGCAGCTCTAGAATTGATCATGCAATTTCTTACCAACTTGTTATTAACCAAGAGTGTCACATAGAATGGATCCACCTAAGAAGGATTCTTTGTTATGGTGTCACCAAGATAATCTTCTGGGGTTTTCATGACCTCTTGTCCAATATTGTTTACTTTGTTTTTTGGTCCACCTTTGTTCTTGTTCTAACCCTGTTGTTGATTTGGTATATTAGAAATCAACTTGAGGGTACTATCCCTGTATTCATCTATTTTCATCATTTCCATCAATGGTACTGATATCTTGATTTGGGACAATGCTTGTGTTATGTCAAAGGAAAGTGCAATAGTGATCTATTCTAATTTTTCTTTATTAGAACATTTCTCCTTAGATAGTTGCTTATTGTTATCCTTCATCTTATTTTGCTCAACCTTGGATGTTTCCTTTCGTCCAATCTTCTGATTTTCTCCTTTCTTATGGTTATCCAAGGTATCCTTTTTATGACCTAGTTCCTTGATAAACAAACCTCTGGGTGTTCCTTAGTCTACATTCACAGTCCTATTCCTCAGGTTCTAATTATTTTTGGCCTGAGCCACAATAGCAATTGTAAGCGCTCTCCTTTCCTCCTCAGTGGGCTTTCTCAATTGGAAATGTGAGGCCATATTGGATATATGAGTATTTCCTTCATAATTATCTTCTTGATCAAAGAAAACTTCTTCTCTAACCATGTTAATATTGTACCTTTGATTGCTTACATCATATAAAAAATCCATCTTCTTCAAATGATGAGTATTCTTCATCAATTGAGTGAGGTGTCATTCCTAATATATTTATGGTATGATCTGTTGGCAAGAGACACTATATGGATTCATGGTTGTTGTCATTGATGGCAACAAAGGTCATCCCACATATCCGCAAGTCATGATATATCTCTACCGGAAGTCAGATTGAAGATTGTTGTGGTCCGGTGAACAAGAACAGAGCATGTGGCAAGGTCCGACAGATTGGTCCGGATCTCTCAGAGGAAGTGTCTTGGCACAGTGCGGATCTGGGGAAGTCAAGAGGACTATCTTGAGTAGTATATTCCAAGGATTTAGCCTCCGGAGATGGACAAAGAAAAAGATATGAATAGTTGAGTACCGGATTCCTGAGAGACAGTGAAAACAGAGGAAGAACTGACTGATAGAGTATCAGACTACTTTCCGGATGTGTTACAGATGATGATAAAGGTTGCGGAGGCATGAATCATGTTTGGCCGACATAATTGATGATATCTACAAGTATATGCTTGATCTGCATTGCTTGGTGAGCAAGGATTCAGCCGACAGAACTAAGTTTGTAAGAAAATAGACTGTTCCGGATGCCGACTAGAAAGGTGATGAAATTACTTGTGCGGATATATATAGAGGATGGATTTAGTTGTAAAGAGTGTGAAGTGTGTGAAAGAATATGCGAACAAGTCCAGAGTAGAGCAGAAGTAGCAAGAAAGATCCGGTATGTGAAAGGATAGCAGACTAAAGAACAGAGGAAAGATGAAGTGCAGCAGATCAGTATAGTGAACTTAACCGGAACTGAACTCCAGCATATGCAGATGCTTCCAATCAGTTCAAGACTGTGATTCTTATCACTTTGTAAGACAGTGTGTCTTCTTGTAGGCAGTGAGCCTCTTGTGAGCAGTGTGCTCGGGCAGTGAGCCCTAATTGGCAAGTGCCATTTTTGTAATTTCCTATTCTTCTAACAGAGAATAATTCTTGGGTTAATCACCCCGTGGTTTTCTCCCTTAACAGGGTTTCCACGTCAAAAATACTGTGTCATGTGTTTCTTATTTCATGGTTAATGTTTTGTGTTTGATTTTATGCTGCTTCAATTAAAAGGAAAGTTCAATAAGGGAAATAATTAGGATAACTGATTCACCCCCCCCCCCCTCTCAGTTATCAACAATTGGTATCAGAGCTAAGTTCCTCCTAATAGAGCCTAACAGCTTGAGGAAGATCTGGGATTTCAAATGGATGCATATGGTTTAAGGGAGCAACTCAAGACTGCCCTTGAGGATCTTGAACAGTCAAATTCTGAAGTCAGTGAATTAAAGGAAAGACTCAAACAGGCTGATGAATTCATGAGAGAATTAAAAGACAAATTAAGTCTCTCTATGAAAAAGAGAAAGGAGCTGCTTCAACAGTTGGCAAGACAAAGTGAAGAAAGCAATACAAGTGAGGAATTGACTGAGCAAACCAAGTTATGTGAAAAGTTATCAAAAGAAGTCATTATGTTAAGACATGAAATGGAATCAGGAACTATAAAGTTTACTCAAGAGATTGAAGAAAAAAGAAAGGCTGAAGACAATCTAAGACAATCTCTTAAAGAAAAATCAGAAGAATGCCACCAGATGGACAGGATTATCAGACACCTTGAATCTGATCTTGAAGATTCCAAAGATAATGAAGGAAAACTTGAGGATCAAATTGCCTCTCTCAAAAGAGACCTTCAAACAGCAAATGAATATAAAGAGAAATTCAAGATAAGTTCTGCTCAACTTGAAGTTCTTCTTGGAAGTCAAAAGAGGATAGATGACAAGTATGGCTTGGGATATGAGAAAGGAGAAAGCTCCGGATCCGGTCAGAAGAATCTTGGATCAGAAAATCCAAGGAGCAGGCCTAGAAGACCTCCGGTAAGACAGCCAAATGCTCAAAGATATCCATCCTTCAATGGATACTGCCACAGCTGCAACCACTTTGGTCACAAAGCTAATCAGTGCAGAATGAGAATGAATCAGATTAATTCATCCTTCTCCGGACAGTGCTTCAACTGCAAAAGGTATGGACACAAATCCCATGAATGCAGAATTATGCAAGTAAACAAATCATTCAAAGGTAGATGCTTTACATGCAATAGAATAGGTCATATGGCTAATCAATGCAGATCAAGGGGATATCAGTTAAATATGCAAAGAAATGTTATTTGCCAAATCTGCAATAGGTCCGGTCATAATGCTAAAGTCTGCAGAAACAAGAATCAGGACAAAAGAGGTCCGGTGTATAATCAGAATCAAGACAAGGGTAAACAAAAGATGAATGCGGATGAAGTTAGGAATCAGATGAGCAAGATTTGGGTGAAGAAAAGCTCAGAGAATGTAGAGGTTGGATCCGCACCAGATTCTGGTGCTGATATTTCTTCCGGAAATTAAAAAGTGAGCTCAGGCTCAGGGGGAGACTCAAAGAAGATTCTGTTCCCCCAGCCAAACAAGTTGTGCCGGATGTGGCACAAGATGCGGATTAAAGGGTTTGTAGATATAAGTCCTGAGATGCTTCAGTCAAGTTTTCAGAGGTCCGCATGGAGTTATGAAGAAGCTGTGTTCGATTAAGTTAGACCTGTTCAGGGAGGTGCTCCGGTATGATAAAGGATTACAAAAAGGTCCGGAGAGATCCGGAAGTGCACGATCTTGTCTTGTGGATTGGACAGAGTGATTGGGATATTCTTGTAATATGTTACCTAGATTTATTCATGATTTAAAGATCCGGATGATATTCAGTGATCAGGACTGATCCGGGATACTCCAAGCTGTCCAGACATGGTAAACCGGAATAATGCAGGTGAAGCATTTATTGCAGACAGATATTAGGGTTTGCGGAGCAATATAAAGATTTCTCAAAAGTTATCTGCTCATTCTACACTTGAGAAGAAGCGAATAGTGGAGCTCTGCAACAAGGTTCATCAAGCACACCAAGGATCTCCTGCCAAAGCTATTGAATAAAGAAATCAATCCAAACACTCCGTGCAAACCGAAGGCGCATAAGGTATTCTTCGTTTTTCATTGCCTCACTGCAAATCTTTGAAGAATGGCTACTCCAAACATAGTTAAGATCTCTGATAGACCTCGCCCCTCATTCAAGAAACATCCCTACAAATCATTGGAGGTAGATCCACTAGGAGCCTTCTCTAGTGTTCCCCACGGAGTCTTACATACTGAAGATATTAGGGTTTACATACACGCAAACATTGAGGAATTTGGGGAATTCAAATTAAGAGACCTCTATCACAAGCAACTGATAGACAATGCTTTTGAGCTCAAACCAGAGTATAAGGGTATCCAGAAGAAACAATTTGAGCAATTCATTCATTTCCCTAGCTTTGAAGAAGATGAATGGGTCCGGTATGTACTGAGCAGGATGCATGACAACTTCCTTTGGCTAGATAGACCCTGTAAGATCACAAAAGAAGCAATTAGAGCAGTAACTGGTCTATACTCTTCTGGGGGGGTACCTATCCTCAAATCTGTCAAGAACAACGTTGTAACTGAGGCCACCGGATCAAAATATGATAAGAGGGCAATGACCATTGAAGATATTTCGGATCCGGATATCAAATATGCATCAATGATAATAGGATACAAGATCTATCACTCCAGCAGGGAGAATTCTGTATCCGGGACTGCAATATACACAGCATATGAAATGCTAAGAAAGAATGCAGATTATGATCTTTGTGAACTACTACTAAGCCAATTAATGGAAAATGTACAGAAAATCAAGAAAGACAAGAAGAACTCCTTTAAGTATGGTACTCTCATTGTATGTCTATTCTTTTATTTCATGAATGAGCTACCCGGAACAAGCGGATGGGTATGGCAGAATGACAAACCTGTTGCAGTCCAGATAAGAGACTATTTGCATGGACTTGGGGATGCAAAAGCGAGAAACACAGCTCTATGGGGATACTTCAAAAACTTTCAGAGCATGATGCAAGCAAGAGAGAGAATTCCCCAGTCTCTCATTAAGAAATACAAGGACTCAGTATGCTTTATGGTTGACACTGATCAGTGCCTAATGGAGGCAGTGGAGCCAAGGACTGTCTGGATCATGCCCATGGGGTATGAAGTTGATGAACAGATAGTAGAGCTGCATGTTCAACACATGCTAAGTTAGCCCAAAGATCCTAAGGCAGAAAGGTTTGGAACCTTTGAGGAGCTGAGTGTGAAATTACATGTAGAACTCAGGGAACCTGAGATTAAGAGAAAAGTGAGAAAAGAAGTAGAGCACATTGCTCAAGGCCTAGGCATCTCAAAAGAGGCACTTGATGCCAGCCGGGAAAAGAGGAGAAAGGCTGAGGAAGAAGAGAAAAGCAAAGAAAGTGCTCCGGTTGAAACCCCCACCCGGACCAGATCATCAAAGAGATCTGCACCTTCCACAACCAAAAGCTCAAAACCGGAAGTCCAGGCATCCGGTAAAAGATCCAAGACAAAAGCATCAAGGGCTTATGAAAGCCAAAAGGATGAAGAGGAAACAGAATCAGATGAGGAAGTAAGAGAAGTAAAGAAACAGAAGAAGAAAGGATCCGGTAAGCCCTCCACAGGCCAAGACAAGGATGAAATGGCAGAGGTAACTGTTGAAAAGCCCACTCTGTCACTAGAGAGCATAATCAAGTCGGTCACGGTGGATGGAAACCTTCAACCAATGACTGAATCCTATGATGACTTCAGTGAGGCAGACCAAAAGACTCTGCAGGAGGCCACAGTGAAATATCTTAACATATATAATAAGGCTTTCATTGAAATAATATCTCTTATTCCTAAAAGCCTAGAAAAGGAAATGGAAGTGAGGAAAAATAATGCTCATGCTAAAGATCTTGAGATCCGGGAGCAGATAGCTATTCAGCTATATCCTCAAATTGATCCCAAGACAATGAACATGATCTTCAAGGACTGCAAAGATGAGTTCAGAAGTAAAGCCAGGATGAATCAGCTCATGCTTGGTGAGACTGACAAAGTGGCACAAGAGACAGAAGAGATCCTCCGGAAGGCCTTCAAAAGGTTCAATCTTCCTGTTGTAGAGGACTTAGGTGCAGAAACAGCTGCTGATTTGGAATCTTCTGTTCCGGAAGAAGTGAGCCCTGAACAGACAAGTGAGGACTTGGGACCCTCTGCTCCAGAAGAAGTGGCCCATGAACAAGCAAGCATCTCTCCTCCGGTTTCCCCTACAGTCTCCGGATCCAAAGAAGAAGAGCAATTGCAGGAGAAGGAAGCAGTGGTGACAGACAAAGAGGTTGACAGTTCTAAGACTGCAGAAGAAAAGAAACATCTGTCTCCGGCAAGAGACACTGCACAAACTGTTCAACAATTTTTGAGCAAAGAAACTCTAGAGATTGATGAACCGGGGCTTCTAAAAGGTCCATTTGATTTTGACTCTCTCTCTCCGGTACAAACAATGAAGATAGCTTCATTTGCAAATGCCAAGGCAAATGAAAAGCTCCTGAAGTCTCATATGGAAGACTGTGAGTTGATAGAGGCTGCTTCCGGAGTACTTGTAAAGATCATGCCATCAATCCAAATAGATCCGACAGCCTCCACTTCCGGTAATCTAAAAACCTTAGTCAGCAGTATTGATACACATTTTAATTCTCTAGAAAAATCAGCTGAAGAAAAGGTCCGGAAGGAATTTTTGGATAAGAGATTTTCTGAAATATTAGAATTAATCTCTAAGGATAGGAAGATTGTAAGCATTGGAATAAAGAGCTTAGAAAATGCTCTTAAGGATGGCGGTGACATCTACAAATTTTGTATATCTTGGTCAAAGGCAACAGCAGCAATTGACAAGAAAATAAAAGAGGAACAGGACAAGCTTCAAAGCTTATCTCAAAGTTTTGATCCTCTCTCTTCCTCTATAATAAATCAAGAATGTCAGACTATTGCAGTCTTGAATGAAATAAAGAATCTTGAGAAGGAGAGGAAGAACATTACCAACCGGATGGGAGAACTTAGAAGGATTATAGTTCCTAAGTTGGAAACTATGCATGAGGCCATCAGTGATGCCCAGACCACCGCCCATACAAAAGATCCGACAGATCTCAGGCGGGCAGAAGCTTTTGCATTTTTGTTGAGTGGTCACATTTCAATCTTGGACAGAATGAAGCTTAGTTGGGCTACTGAAATGGTTCAACTGCAGACATCCTTTGCAGACGTTCTGCAGTATATGTGAGTATGTAAATATGCGGCTATATATAGAAAATTTTTGAGAATTTTGGTGTGCGGACCCTACCCTTTGCCATTGATGTCAAAGGGGGAGTGAGGAGCAGTGAAAAATGAGGAATCCAACTCAGGGGGAGTTCCGGAAATTGTATATAAAGACAAGAGCATCAGCAAAGGGGGAGCATAGTGTAAACACTTAGTCATTTTTCACTAAGTGTTGCCATCAATGCCAAAGGGGGAGATTGTTGGCAAGAGACACTATATGGATTCATGGTTGTTGTCATTGATGGCAACAAAGGTCATCCCACATATCCGCAAGTCATGATATATCTCTACCGGAAGTCAGATTGAAGATTGTTGTGGTCCGGTGAACAAGAACAGAGCATGTGGCAAGGTCCGACAGATTGGTCCGGATCTCTCAGAGGAAGTGTCTTGGCACAGTGCGGATCTGGGGAAGTCAAGAGGACTATCTTGAGTAGTATATTCCAAGGATTTAGCCTCCGGAGATGGACAAAGAAAAAGATATGAATAGTTGAGTACCGGATTCCTGAGAGACAGTGAAAACAGAGGAAGAACTGACTGATAGAGTATCAGACTACTTTCCGGATGTGTTACAGATGATGATAAAGGTTGCGGAGGCATGAATCATGTTTGGCCGACATAATTGATGATATCTACAAGTATATGCTTGATCTGCATTGCTTGGTGAGCAAGGATTCAGCCGACAGAACTAAGTTTGTAAGAAAATAGACTGTTCCGGATGCCGACTAGAAAGGTGATGAAATTACTTGTGCGGATATATATAGAGGATGGATTTAGTTGTAAAGAGTGTGAAGTGTGTGAAAGAATATGCGAACAAGTCCAGAGTAGAGCAGAAGTAGCAAGAAAGATCCGGTATGTGAAAGGATAGCAGACTAAAGAACAGAGGAAAGATGAAGTGCAGCAGATCAGTATAGTGAACTTAACCGGAACTGAACTCCAGCATATGCAGATGCTTCCAATCAGTTCAAGACTGTGATTCTTATCACTTTGTAAGATAGTGTGTCTTCTTGTAGGCAGTGAGCCTCTTGTGAGCAGTGTGCTCGGGCAGTGAGCCCTAATTGGCAAGTGCCATTTTTGTAATTTCCTATTCTTCTAACAGAGAATAATTCTTGGGTTAATCACCCCGTGGTTTTCTCCCTTAACAGGGTTTCCACGTCAAAAATACTGTGTCATGTGTTTCTTATTTCATGGTTAATGTTTTGTGTTTGATTTTATGCTGCTTCAATTAAAAGGAAAGTTCAATAAGGGAAATAATTAGGATAACTGATTCACCCCCCCCCTCTCAGTTATCAACATGATCTTCTCTGTCTTGATCATAAGATGTTTCATTTTCCAACAATGACTGGGCTACCACATAGTAATCAGGCGAATGAGATAGGTTGCACACAATACACCATGGGCTACTGTCTACTAAATGTGACCCATGTTTCTTTAAAGGATCAGGAGTATCCTTGTAATTCTACTTCTATCTATTATATACAGGTTTTCCATCCTTCCAATTAGTATTGTAAGGCATATTATATAATCTAGGCCTTTCATTTCTATAATAATTTGGTTGCCTAGTTTGTTGGTTATTAGGGCTTTGTGGAGTTATGATATTTTCCCTTTTACCAAACTTCCCAGCAACTCTTCTATTGTTTTCAATACTTACAACAAGCTTTTGAGCCTCTACAAGAGTCGTAGGGGCTTTTTTCCATAATTCATACCTAGTTTTAGGGTCAAAAGCTTTTAAGACTAGAGCCAGGGCCATACCATCAGGAGTTTTTAATTTAAGAGAAATCTTGTGATATATCTTTGAAAATCTTTGGTTGAAATCCACTACTATTTCATTATAGTTCTTTTGAATGCTTGTCAATTCATGAATAGAAAAATTTGGATCAACATGACTTCCATACTGCTCTCTAAACTAATCTTTGAAATCTTCAAAAGAGCTAATTGAGGCATCAGGCAAATTCTTATATCAATGTCTAGCATCTTCAATTAGAGATAGCATAAATAATTTCATCTAGACATCTTGATATTGCACTTCATATTTGTCGATGACTATCTCAAAGTTCCTGATGTGTTCATCTGCTGCAACAATATTATTTCAAAAAAATGTTGGGATTGCATTTCTCATGTCATTGTCAATGGGATTAGGACAAATTTGAAATCCAGATAAATCCAACTGTCTATACCTATTTATATTGAGGGGTCCTCATAGGTTTTGGTTTGGCTGATGTTGTGGGTGGTGATAATGAGATGCATATTACTATACATTATGGTGTGGATTTGTATTTGCATTATGATGGAGAATTGGAACATGTTGTTGGCCAGGTGGTGGATGAATATTAACCATATGTCGGGAGACATTGTGTGTTCTTGGATTTTGTGGTGGAATGTTCTATTGGGCATGACTAGTATTACTTGGATTATATGGTGCTCTTGAAGTGTTTGAACCACTTGTATTCTGATGTGACCCCTGTTGGTTGCTTATAAGAGCATGTCCACCTTGCTTATGGGGAGGTACATATTCTGAGCTACTTACTTTACTTCTATATTTTATTTGTTGTAATTCCTATTTTATTTTTTCTTCCTCCTCTTTTAGTTTGGATAGCTCAGGTTCTCCTATAATTTATGTAAATCTTGCTCTATTTCCTTTTTGTTTCATATGGCTTTTGGTGGAGTTTCATAATTTTCTGTGGATGTTATTTGATCTATGAACTCATACTAAATTTCTTCGTTCTATTGCAATGACATTTTATAGTCATGGTCTGCCTAGCTTTGCATTATTTCCCTTTCACTTTGAGCTTGATATTCAACCTGCTTTTGAGGGTCAAGTCTGTATTGGTCTAGAATATCATTGAATCTATTATGATCAGACTGAGCATGATAACTCTTGGATTGGAATTCATCTGATTCATGCAAAGGATTAATGATATTATGAGTTACTATTGGTTGTTCTGAACTATTCTCTTGGGTATTCTGGTCATTAATGCTTTCAGACTGATTTGATATCCTAGTTTTCTTATTACGGGCATTTAAAGGTGGGGATGATTGCATCTTTTTACCATCAGTTTTGGATCCTTATGACACTTTAATATATAAAATGACTTGAATTTTGTATAGAGTTACCACCTCTCTTAAGAGGATTGATTAATCTTCTGGGTTTTTCTTCACCAACAGAGTTATGATTTTTAACTTCCTGACTCTAATGATATGGCCTCCTCCCAGGTTTCATTATGTGTCCCCACTAGAGTTGCCAATTTTGTTAGGTCTCAAAAATGTAATTTTTAAACCCTAAGATGTTGCCAATCTCTCTTGATGCTTTTGGCTAACGACACAAGGCAAATATGGCTAAAACCCCCTTCACTTCAGGCTCTGCCAGACCTAGGTATAAGGTTGTGAATTATTCTTAAGGATAATGTTCATAGTTTGAAAATGTGAATAAGGTTTTGAAATGTTGTTAAAATGACCAATGCTTTATCTATTGGGTATATGGGGTCAAGGCTTAAATGAATTGTAGAACTACTTGGCTTAACTCTGATTATCTAGCACTTATTAAATGTTCACACCTTATGTGAACATGCAAGATGTTTAGTTGCTAGACTCTTCTTTAAGATCTAGTTGACTCCTTCAAGTTACTATGTTTTCTCGAAAGGATTTAATTCTATTTGAAGGAAACCCACCGATATGATTTACTTTTCAAGGATTTAACTCCAATTAGAGACTAGTAAATATAAACCACTCAGGAGGAATTAAATCAACTTCTAATAGAAACCAATTAAAAAACATCCACAAAATGATAGCAAATGTGCCTTGATAAATTTTGTGATTTAAATAACTAGAAATAGCCAATATGGAGACAGTTAAGCAGCTTATAAAATATCAATAGAAAATTAAAAGACCATAGATATATCCATGAATTTAACCATCCTTGCCCATTATAATATTAAAATATCATAGCAATGTCTTGAACTTGAAATATGACTAGAGAGAATAGTATTTTTAAATATATATGAAATTGTCTTGCTAAATGATTGATCATTTAGACTAGGCCTTGGTTTCCCTTATAAATATGGGAATCGCACAAGCTTCAGGCCTTAATAGACACAACTATTCATAGATTGCATCCTTTTGTAACTAAAACATTATTAAGAAATGGAGACTAAGGCATCAACAGTTAACTAAGATTTGATCCCGTTATTCATTGTAGAGCACCCATGACCACAGGCCTAGCAAGGTACTCCTCTCCATGATCCAGTATATATTAAATGTGTTGTGCCCATAACATATTGCCAAAATTGTCAAAATTGTGTTCTCCTTTCCCATGCTCCTTTCATACTATTATGGCAATAAACAGGTTTACCTTGGCAATCTGTGATCAATGTATTCTTGAGATATATAGGTGTCTGTGGAAATTATGTACTCCATGATAGATTCTAGCTTGAAGATTTTATCCAACTATTTATAAGTATTCTCTATCACTTTGTCTTCATCGTTGACTTTCTCCAAAGATATGGGTAATAACTGAGCCAACTCATCTTTCCATAGACCTTTATCCCGTATATCACCCTCACTATTGAAAAAGTTAGGAAATGCCATATCCCCATGCAGATCAAAATCACCAATATCTTCTGTCAATATTGAATTGAACCTTTCATGTTCAATGATTAGTCTATTGTATTCCTTAAGTGCCTGCTCATCGATATTTTCTTTGGCTATTAATTCTTCTTTCTTCTCAAGCAATCTGAGATGCAATCTTTTATATTCTAGATAAGCATTATGGGTTCTTTTATGTATCCCATACTTGATCACTGTGTTTCATCATCTTTTCGAATCTTTTATTTATCAATTCAAAAGCCATTTAATACTTGACAAATTTTATGCCATTCTCCAATTTGTCTCTTTTCTTTTGAAATTTCTCAGCCTTTACTTTCCAATAATTTGCATCAACTATGGCTTCCATCATTCTCTTATCTAGTTCTTGATAAGGTAGGTAACTACTAGATGATGCTAGCAATTTATTCTTATGAGTGGAAAGCTCATGTCTTAACATCGTATTTTCTACTATATATGTATTATTGTTCTTCACTAATCTCTCAATTTGGGCTTTGGTGAATCTAGCAACATTGATATTTAGATTAGCTATCTCCATTGGATCTGTATCTTCGATCCTCTATATCATACGATGATCAAATGCTTTATCAGGATTTTCAATTATCTGAGGTCTTTTGTTGGGAGGATATAATGCCCATATTAGCAATGTTTTCTTGTTAGGATTATATCTTGATCTTGTCTTGATCTTATAGAATGCTTCTATACTCAATTGCAACTTTTTATCTTGACTTCTTTTAAAAGTATCAAAAACTATGGTTGAAGCCATATCCCATCTAGGAACTAACATTACCCCTACCTCTTGAAGTAGTATTATTCCCCTCTTTGGAGTCATTATCTCCATTTTTTTGTCAATCTCTATTTGAAGCTCTTGTAATACCTCATCCTGATTCTTAGAAGCAATGTCTTTCATCTTCTCTCTAGCCTACTTGCCCTTGTATTCATACAAAAATGCATTAAATTTAGGTGTTTGAATAAAATCATTGTTTGAAATAAATTTATTGTTGGCTAGATGTCTAATATCTTCTGATAATTAATCTCGAGCTTCCATTGTGACCATTTCTCTATCCATGAGAGGTTCATATCCCTTAATGATAGTCTCATAACTTTGCACCCCTTCCTCTTAATTTTCAAACTCTTCTTCTTCTGCAATATTTGTATCTACAAAGAAGCTTATGTCTGGTGTGGGTTGAGGTGAAAGATGACACAGGGGAGTTTCATATTCAGCTTGTATTTCCTTGATTTGTTTTCACTTTCCCTCAAAATCCTAGGGGGAACACCCTGAGTTGGTTCAGATGCATGTGAAATTAACATTTCTAATTTCTCAATGGGATCATCAACCTCTATGAAAGCTCCTTTATAACTAGGACTTTCTACCATCCTCTAGGCCTCAACTAGCATAATATTATGATATAGACTTCTCCTTTCACCTGCACTGATTTCATCAATATTTCTTATCAAATCATCATCTACAAACAATATATGGTGATATTTCTTCAACTTTTGATTCACTTTGACAATGTTTATGAAATTCTCAGGGTCAAAGTTTCCTCTAGCATTCCTAAAAGGCAATTTGAATTGGTCCATTTTTTATCAATCAATTGGTATCCCTTTTCAGTGAGAACTGTGAAATCTCCAAAGCATAAGGTACCAAGCATTAATGACTACTTATTGTAATTCTTCAAATGCAAAAAATTAGAAGAAGCCAGTTGTCTCACAATCTCTAGGTAAACAATTCAATCTAGATATGTCTTTGGCAATAGGAAAGGTGGTCCTTCATATCCAAAGACTCTTATTTTAGAATAGTCATGATATGCATACTAGTCATCCCAATTGTGACTAATTTTTCCATTCATGTCTTTGGGTCTGAGATCTTTGCACTTCTGTTGATAAACTGTAATCACATGGGTGACCAAATAACTTGTATAGTGGATTGACAAAATATTTTTCAAAATATAAATAGTGGGACGTATCACATCTGCTATCCCAGATAGTAGTCCACATTTGCATAGATTTTATGTTTCCATCTTTGTCTAGATCTCTCACCCTCAAACATTTCTCCTTCAAACACATATTTTGTCCTTCATACAAAACTAGATGCATAAATAGAGAATAGTGCTTGAATTAATTTCCTCTATTTTTTACTGAGACCAATTCATTGTATAGGTCATGGGCAAGATATTCAATATAGTCAAAATATTGTGCATCCTGTCTTTGGACATCAGCAGTTAAGACCATAGGTACAATTTCCATAAACACAAAAGCTTCAATACCAAGTAATTGACACACAGAGTAATATGTGTATTTGAAATAATCCTCAAAAAATTCTATGGAATAGGGTGGATCCTCAACCCCTAAAAATACTCTAAGTTTGTTACCTTCATCATGAGGTCTGTGTAAGGGTAATCTCCATTTTTTATAATTATTGCTCATGTTACAATATTCAACCAATAGGTCCATGATTCTGAATTTTACATCAAGGATAGTGTCTCATTGAAACAATATTGCTATGTAATCTCGGGTGATAGGAAAGAAGCCAGACCCGTCATTTAATTCAATCAAGCAGGTTTGAGGATTCTATCTTTCAGTTAGAAGCTTTAGCAATTGCACGTTTACAAATACATTTTGCACTATTAATTTACCTAAATTTAGCCTCCACAGATTTGAGATGGGTTTTTGTCTATGCATCTTCCTATAGTGGTAAATGAAAAGATCATATCTTCTAATAGGAGTCCATGTATCCCCTATCTATTTGTATGCATCATCCAATTTCTCTATGTGAGGGTTCAACTGAGCATTCCTTCTAGACTTTTACCTTGACCCTAGGCATTGATCTAGTAAATATTGATTTAAATGCCTATCTCCCAATTTATGTCTTTTTCTTTTAGGGTTTTCAATTATTTCTTCCATGCTTTGGTCTTATGAAAAGAAATTTTAATTTTGTGAATTTGAATCCAAACCAATATGTGTAAGCCAATTAGAGGTACTTGATTATCTCCTCTGGCTCTAAATCACTATCTCCACTACAGCCTACTCCCACTCCTTGTGATTAATTTTTGCAATATTCTCAAGATTTGAACTTAGTATCCTTAGTTCTGATCGTTAATGGCATGTCACAGTGGTTTTCACATCATCAAAGGGACATTTATTTTTTTAATAGGGGCCATTTGATCACCGTCGAGATGTCTTGTCACTATTTTCTTTCGGATGGCAAGCTTTACAATCTCATTTTATTTCCATATTTGTTTTATTTCTTATATCTTTTGAAACTTCAGTGTAACCCTAAATGGCATCACATCGATAACATGAAGTCCCCTCAAATATCTTGTCTAGGATAAGTATCATTGATATTCACTTGTCCCCTTGATGTCTCTTATTTTATTTCTTCACCCTTTTGAATAGATTGAAAACCCCCTTTCTTTGATATGGCAGAGTCACTTCATAATCTTTAGTATTCTTTTATGTTGTTGGTTCATCGATGAGACTAGAAATCATGTCACCCTGACATCTCGAATTCCCCTTTTCAAATAATTTTCAAAGCTTTTCGTTCGATTGACATGACACATTTTGGTGTCACGCCGATATGCCTTGGTCTTTTTGATATGTCTTTTTCATGTGTTCAAGATATCGAAGAGACTTCCAAATCACTCACCCCGATACCTCTCTGTTTCCTCGATCTACCAGTCTCTTCGACTATGTGATTGTAGGGCAATATGCTATCCAGTTAAGATTTTTGTCCCCTTGTGCCTTTGGACTATTGGAGAGACTCAAAATTGAGTCTTCCCGACATAGTATTGTCTCGCCGATACTAGTTAGAACTTATGGATATAATAGTGTTTTTAATATAATTTTCATTTCATAGTGAAAGCAAAGAAAGTCAAGGTTATTTGGGTTGACAATATGGATGGAATAGATGTGTTTTTTCAAGTTAGGTGAAAAATTTAAAATGAATATTTAGGGATGATGGCGGGAAATAGAAAATTTTTAGGGTTTAAAATTTTGATTCAACAATTGCACCCACACTTGATTAGATTAGTCATCAATGGATGATGAAAATGAACAAATCAATGATGGCTTCCGATGTGGTGAAGAGAATTTTGACCCTATTGTATGTTGTTGTATTGTACACCACCTAGAAGGTATGTGTGCAAGTGAGGCATGAAATTAATTAGCTTAGGTGATTGATTATATAATGCATGCATGTATTGCTGAAGAAAATGATGATGAAGAGATGACCATAATAGATAATGCCCTCTATGAGGAGCATGCAAGTCTATTAGGTATTAGCATTGTTTATGATTATCATTGGTGCATGGATAATCCTCTTTTTGAAGATGACATTCAGCTCAATGAATTTGAGTTATTAGCTTTGGAGGTCAAGAGTCATATGTTGTGTGATGCGGCTACCTATGGACAACAAGTGGAAAGAGGGGAATATATGCAAAATGATGTTGAGGGTGAACAAGAGACTAGTCTCTTGTTTGGTGTGTTACCCTTATTTATCCCTGATGATGACAATGAGGTCACTGTCACTTGTTTGCATGAGGATGATGTGAGTTATGCTTCAACTGGACATCATGAGGGCAATGCTATAGCTACAAGTGGTTCTGAGGTAATTATTTCCCACTTTGAAGACCCTATAATAGATGATTTGCTAGAGATTTATTTTGGTCATTTACCTCTGATTAATGCAGATCATGATGTGAGCACATTTTTGAGCTCATTGGTTGGGCCTGATGACATTTGCACTGATTGTCCTAGTGTGGGTCAAGTTTCTAATCTACAGGTGATGAGGAGAAAATCATTTCTGATTTTCTTAGAAGTAAATTTTACACAATAGTGGTTGGCAAGGAATACAAAATGGAGAGGCAAATTGAAGATTATGAGTCTTCACTTGAAGTGACTCAAATTTTAGATTTAAATGCTAATGGTGGATATTTAAGTTTGAATCATGCATTTGATTCAATCATTGAGGAAAGCATTAGCATTAGTGTAGCTGGGCCACAAGAAATTGAACAGTCTTATGACATAGCCCAGTATGAGATCACGCCTAGGCTAGATGAGTCTCAGTTTGATAGTTTCCTTCATGTTGATGTTTATGCAGGCATAAAAATGTATTGTTGACATGGGACTTGGAAGTGAGTGCTAATATGTGAATCAACATGATGATGAATCATATTATTTATGGCGGTCTTGCCCTAGTAAATTTTTTTTCCATCCTTAGCATGATGATATGAATGTCTGTGTTTTGTATGTGCATGCATGCAAAGTGTTTTTGTGGCTGATATTGGATGATCAGTGCAGCAAGGATTGAGGGAGTTCAGCTCCTTCAATAGGCTTGTCTTTGACATAGGCAAGTAGCTTCATTCAGAGGTAGCCTGTAGTGTTCCAAAATTTTAACTGTAGTTTGTTGACTGTGTGTTTCTTTGTAAATATATTTTGTGTGTGTCCCTTTGTGTGTTTGTGTGTTGGTCTTCCTAGAGATATTATGGATCCTCATTGTGACACTGCTTGTCACACGTCCCCAACCAAAGCCAATGTTGGCACCTATAAGAATTATATTCCAATTGTGCCTCTTTTTCCCCCAAAATCTAAAACTCCTATGCAAATCTCTTATAAAATTTCACCATTAGATAGATATTTGAATTCTAAGTGACTTTGCCTTTTGAACCATCTCAAAATTCCTTGATATGAAAAAGTTATGCTTGTTCAAAGTTTGTTCTTTATGTTCTTTGCCTTGGTCAGAAAAATAGTTAAGTCTTGTTCCCTTTTGTTCCTTAGAAAATTTTTCATATTTTTCCTTATTGTTGGCAAATCAGAAAAATCCCTAACATGCGAACTTGTTATCAAGTTCCTTTTTCTACTAGTTCACCAACAATGAAGTTTACCAACAACTAAATGGTGCAAGATGGCAGCAAAAGGCTACATCAAAAGCTTGTTTAGCATTGGTTTTAGTTTCAGAATTCAAAGATTCATTGACAGCTAGTTTCACTGATGGCCACTTCCCTGACTGAAGGAATTGAAAAGAAAGCCCACGGAAAAATGAAGTCAATGGTCCCTTTATCAGTGATGTATGGAGTTAGTGAACTCGGAGGTTCATTGATGGCAAAGTTCGTTGATGCTAGACTTGGCCGACAAAGAAGAAGGAAGCTTCCATGGATGGAATGAAGATAAGGAAAGGAAAAGATTGAAGACAAAGTAATCCTTTGTTGGTGAATTTGGAGGTTTGTGAACCTTCAAGTTCATCAACTAAAGGTTCAGCTGAAGATGGTTTTGCCGATAGATAACAAAGATGGCGAGGAGTAAAAAATTTGAGAAGTGCCAAATTCACCGATAAGGAAAATCAAAAGGAACAAGACAAGGTTCAGAAAAATGGATTTTTGTCGATAAGAGGCAAAGAGATTGATTTGGTAAAATTATTTTTTGTCGACAAAGTCAAAATCGGCCAAGACATAAGAGGAAAAGTGATGCTTTGTTAGGGAATTGGCAGAAGGCCGAACTAATGAATTAGTTGAGTTTTTGGTAGTGTGTCAATATGTCATTTTGCCGATATGGTCAAAAGGAAAGTTAAGTTGGTTCGTCAAATGGAAGTTTTACTGATAAGGCAGCACAATTCCTTGTTTGAGAAAGCAATTTTTTTCTGACTAAGGAGATAAAGGTAAAGTCTGGCAAAAGGCTTTCTTGCTGATAAAGGAGAAGTGGTGCCCAAGGCCCTTGCTTCTAAAAGGGGCCCACTTTCTAGTAAGGAGAAAAAAGACTAAGGCATGGTATTATTGGCAAACCAGCCAAAGACTAAACTTTTCAAAAGTTTAGATTTTTCATATTTCACCGATAAGAAAATAGAGAGGGCTTAAAGGGAAAAGTCAAATGTTTCAAAGTGAGCAAGTTTGCTGATCAAAAGAAAATTGGCCAAGGAAGAAAGGTAAGGGGGAGCTTCATCAGTGAATTAAAGCAAAGCCTAACTTGGCAAGTAGTCAATTTTCTTATCATTCACTAAAGAATGAAAAGGCCAACAATGAAGAAAATGGTGTGGCAAAGTTGGTTCTAAAAATTGGGAATTCGCCAATAATGCAAAGGCTAGCCAAGTTCAAGAAAGTTGATAGTTGCCAATAAGGCAAATAAAGAGGATGAAAAGTGAAGTTCGATAAATGTGTAACTTGTCGATAAGGGTGAATTGGATGAACAAGGCAAAGTTTGGCAAATGTGTAATTTGTTGATAAAGTAGGAAAAAGACAGAACAAGGTAAAGTTAGGGAAATTGGATATTTGCTTATAAAAGGTAAAAATTGTCAAAGTTCTGAAAGGTCAAAAGTTGCCTATAAAAGAGATAAAAATAGAGTTCAAAAAATTGAAGATTTTCCAACAAAAGGGGAAAAATGCCAGGTTCGCGAAAGCATGAGGTTGTAGAAATGCAAACATCAAGGTAGTGGTTGGAGTTGTATTCACCATTAATATGTAGGTACAAAATTTAATATGGATATGGTGTGTTTCAAAATCCATACTTTTTGAAGGTTCTCTCACGGACATAAGATCAATATGTAGGGCATGGACACCCAAGAAGTCGGCTGAGTCTTATGACAGAGGCCATGCACCACATCCTATGCTGCAGTGATGGCTTGTTGACCCTTTTCTCCAACATCATGTGCTGCACTGGGCTAAGTGACTATATATGCCTCATTTTTTGACATTCTCAGGGTTGGTCTCTAAGCCAATTGTCTAGTCTAGGATAGCTTAAGGAGATTCTCTGGCATCAACACATGATCTCTCTAGTTTTTTAGTGAATGGATTTACTCAGCATAGAGTAGGAAGATTATGTAATGTAGATTTGAATGTAGTGGTATGTCTCCATAGGAGTTTGTTTTGATTTTGGTAAATATATAATCGCAGTTGTATATTTTCCCTTACCACATTTGCTGGTATGATTGTAATATAGATTTCGAAGTGTGTGACAGCATCTAAATTAATACAAGGCTTTGTAATTTACCATTTCTTTATTGCATATGAATCATTGCAATTTTCTTTTGGATCATTAAGTATGTCCATTATATAAAGACCTATCTAAAATTCATATATGTAAATGTATTCCTATTTTTATTGATCCTTTACTATGTCTTTCTTTTCCTCCTTGCATTCTATGACTTTGTTGCCCAATAGAATAGACACTGGTCCATATTGGAGAGGGATCAAACACTTTTGATGAATCAAAAACATCTTTCACCTATGGTTTAGGGTAAAAAATCATCTTTCCTATGCATATACATTTGCACAGGTGAATCATCTTAATGAGTGGCCTGTGTAGCTAGTTTGTCTTGATCTAGTGACAACTTTAGGGGTCAAGTGTACATTGGGTATCACTGTGTATGTTTATTTGTATTTCATCTCATGCCTCTAGGAATATCCCTCCTAGGTCTAGTTGAGCTTGAAGAGTAGAGTTTACCCACTCCTATAGTTGGCCAAAATTTCCCTTTACTTGTTGATAAACCTCTTCCTTTCACCTTGACGACAATCCCTGGCCTGGGTGTTTTAGGAATGTTTTAGAATTTTGGGTTGTAGTTATTTTTGGAACCAACAAAACACATGAAAAGAAACAAGATAGCTGAAATTATCCTTGAGAACTGGACCATTATAAGGATGAAAACCAAATACAAGTTTAAGGAGTTAAATACTTTGAGAAAATGTTGAATACGGATGATCCCCAACCTCCTAATGACAAAAGAATGTTGTCATAGCTCTATTGTAGGAAGACAACTTGATCTTGGAAAAGAAGGCTTCTGAAGAAGAGGTAAAAGGTGTGGTCTTCTCCTTAGACCCTTACAAAGCCCTGGGGTTGGATAGATTCCCTCTGATCTTCTTCCAAACTTATTGTGAAATAAATGGGAAGGATATAAGAGCTACAGCTAAAGAATTCTTCTGACGGGTCCAGAGTGTTGAAGGAAATCAATAACACCTTTATAGTCCTCATTCCCAAGAGAGAGGGAGTTAATAAGATGATGGAATTTTGCCCTATCAATATTTGTAATATCTTGTACAATTGTTTTTTGAAGATGTTGGTGTTAAGAATCCAACCTTTACTAAGCAAAGTCATTCACCTTAACCAAAAAGGATTTTTTTGGGAGAGACAAATCATGGATGTCATAATCACTATCCATGAGAATATTCATTCTATGGTGAAAAGAAACAAATATAGTATGATTCTAAATCTTGATATCTCTAAATATTAGGATATGGTCTCATGGCAATTCCATGAAAACGTTCTTTTTAGGTTTGGCTTCCAAGAGAAAGCGGTCAATATGATGAAAAATTGCTATAGTAATCCTACTTACTCCATGTTGATTAATGGATCTCCCAAATGGAATTTCAAATCCTCAAGAGGTCTAAGGAAAGGATACGCACTCTCACCCTACTTGTTTATCATTATGGTTGATGTTCTGGGAAGAACCATAGAAGATCAGGTCTTGAAATATAATCTGAATGGATTTAGTCTAGCTTCTACCTTGGAACCATCCTCTCATCAACAATTTATTAATGACACTATTTTATTAGGAAAAGCCATGTTAAAGCAAGCTAGAGAATAGAAAAACATACTTGACAACTTTGCCTTGGTCTCAGGCCACAAAATCAACTTTGAAAAAAGTGGTATATTCTTCTTCAACACCCCTCTGAAGTTGTAGAATCAAATAGCTAAAGTTTTGAATTGCAAAATAAAAGGTATGCTAGAGATCTACCTGGGAATGTCATTAGCTTACAGGAAGCTTCCCAAATCCTACTAGAACATCCTAATTGAAAAAATGTAGAGAAATATGGCAGTGCGGAAAGTCTCTTTGCTAAGTCATGTAGGAAAACTATAGCTTCTTCAATCTTCCTTACAAAGTACCTCGATCTACCTGCTATCTTTATTCAAACTACACATGTTTATTGCAGACAAAATAGAACAAATTCAAAGAAGATTCCTATGGAGTGGTATCAAGGAGAAGGAGAGATTATCTCTTGTGGCATGGAAAGTGGTTTGCACTTCTAAAAGAAGGGAAGGACTCAGTAAGGAAGATCACTACTCTCAACAAAGCTTTACTGGCTAAAGTGGGATTGCATCTTGTGACCATTGATAATGACTAGACTAATATTATGAAAGATAAGTATTTAAATGGTTCTGGAGGAACTTCCCTCATGTATAAGCAGGTTCTTCCCTCAGGATCCTTAATATTGAATAGCATAGTAAAGTCTAAAACCACTCTTACCAAGGGCCTTTGTTGGAAAGTGGGAAAAGGGAATATTGTCAGGTTTTGGGAGGACTCATGCATTTCTATCTTGCCTCTAAAATATCACCCTGTGTGCTTAGCTATAAAAGGTTTCCTATAGAACAAGCTAGGAAAGAAAGTTAATAATTATTGGAAATTAAAAGAAGGCAAAGAGGTATGGAATTGCACCTAGCCTGAGTTTGAACACCTTTTAAGAACTGTTGTTGACACCTTGCTAAAGATTCTTCAAACCCATAGATTTCATAGCAAATTTAAGGAAGATCAATTGGTTTGGAAGGAGGACAAAAATGGTAACCACATAGTCAAGTCAGGGTATAAATGGTTGGAAAATTCAAGCAGTGGGGTATAACTGGAGACAACTATGGGACAATAAATCTATCCCCAAGGTTAGATTTTTTTGGTGGATAGCCAATCACAATAGAATCCTGACGGTTTACAGTCTTCAAAAAAGGGATTCTAAATGGAAAACAAATGCATTCTTTTTTAAAAGGTAGAGGAACATGTTGACCACTTGATGTTTCATTGCAACTACACATTGAATGTCAGACATTAATTTCTGAGTAATTTCCTTCTCTATTAGTTTTGGCAAGGAAATATCAATGTTATCACTAAAACTTGGGCCCCCCTTTTAAACATCCCCTTATAAAAGAATTGTGGTGGCAATCTCTTTTACATGTTGGTTGGGGGATATGGAGGGAAAGAAACAATAGGGTCTTCAGAGAGGAGAAGATGAATTGGGAAGTTTTTGCTGAGCTAATCAAATATAGAATTACAGAAAATGTTAAAGCTATGGAACTTAGCACTCCCAACCAAAACCCCACTGAATTATAAAGTACTATTACTAAGATCTAGGGGTTACAAGATAGACTCAATCAAGAGGATCATGTCAAAAAGAACTGTAGAAAGAATACCAGTCAATCCCCCTTGACTCTGCATGGATCAAACTCAACTTTGATGGAGCTTCAAAAGGGAACCCAGGTTAGGTAGGTGGGGGCAATCTCTTGAGAGATAATGAAGGAAGGGTGCTAGGACATTTTGTGAAAATTTTGGGGACTCAAACTAGTAACCTTGCAAAAGCCGTGAAATCTTATCAAGGTATCATAATGGCTGTGAACCAGTGTATTAAGAAATTCATTGTGCAAGGGGACTCTAAAAATATTATAAACATGCTTAATTTGAAAGCTAATCCTAATTGGTCCCTCAAAGGCCTAATAGAATTGAGAAAACAAAGATCGACAGCTCTAGACAAAGTGGAGTTTAAACATGTCTATAGACATAGGAAAGGAAAATTTGATGCCTTAGAAAATTTAGGAACTAAGGTTGAGGATATTATAAACTAGAAAATTAGAGAGGTCATCTCAGACTCTATCAAAACCATAATCTATGATGATGAAATCAACCACACCTAAGGATATGATTGTCTCTACGGAGAAGGAGGCTACTGACATGAGGGACCTTAACGATGTTAGGGTTTAGACAGATCAAAGAAATAAACATTAAGAATTATATGCAGATTAAATAACCCTAATATAACAATGATGAACAACACAAAAGAGATCAACACAAAAATTTAACATGGTTCACCCAAAATGGGCTACATCCACAAAAACTCAGCCATCTAATGATTTTATTATCCAGTGCAAAACATATTACAATCTCACAAATTCCATGCCCACAACAACATCCCAGCTACTTATAACAAGCCTTTTTGGAAGCTTCTTGAATTAGGGTTTTACAATGTCCTTTTTGTTTTCTCAGTTTACAAAAATTAAGAACTGACTCTAAGCATGCAAAAAAAGAGGGAATTTGTTTTTTGGGGGTTGCATCCCTGAACCCCAGCAAGGATACATTACAAGTGTATAGTACTTGCATGATCAATTGCCACATACCAACAATCTCCCACTTGGAGACTGATCAAGGTCCACACCAAACAATCTCCCACTTGGAGACTAATCCTAGATGACATCGCTACACTTGCAGCTCTCACTAGATTATAGGCCTAACGGGTTTCTTATATCCACCATTATGAGTTGTGATGGCCAACAGAGATTGATAAGGAAATTAGTTTCTCCCCTATAACTGCCTTTTTGAACATATCTATAGGATTCTCACTTGTGTGAATTTTCTCTAGCTTCAACTGTCCATCCTCCAAAAATAACTAGATGAAGGGATATCTAAGTTGTATGTGCTTATTTTTTGAATGTAGAGTTGAGTTCTTAGAAAGATGAATGGCACTCTAGATATTAGTGTACAAAGGGCTATCTTCTTGTCATTGCCCCAATTCCTCCAGAAAATGTTGTAACCAAATCACCTCCTTGCCATCTTCTGTAGTAGCAACATACTCAGCTTTAGTGGTTGAAAGTGTAACAACCTTTTGTAGCCTTGAAATCCAACTAACTGCAATATCTCCTATAGTGAAAACATACCATGTAGTACTCCTCCTACTATCAATATCACCTGCTAGATCAGAGTCAACATATCCTTTTAGAGTAGAATTTGTTCCTCCGAAGCATAGTTTCTTTGAAGTAGTACCTCTCAAATATCAGAGAATCCATTTTACTACATTCTAATGTTCCATTCCTGGATTGCTCATATACTTGCTCACAACTCCCACTGCATGTGCAATATCTGGGCTTGTGCAAACCATTGCATATATCAAGTTGCCAACTCTATCTTAGACATTTTGTCTTCCTCCTCTTGTGTCTTTGGACACATCTCCCTAGTCAACTTAAAATGACTAGGCAAAGGTGTACTAACTACTTTTACATTCTGTATGTTAAACATTTTCAACACCTTCTCTACATACTCACTTTGAGACAAAAATAATTTTTTATTTATCCTATCCCGTGTGATCCTCATACCAAGGATTTGTTTTGTTACACCCAAATCCTTCATAGAAAATGAATTTGCTAATTTCTACTTAAGTTCATTAATATGTTGCATGTTAGACCTGGCAATAAGCATGTCATCAACATAAAGGAATAGGATAATATGGCTCCCATTACGCCATTTCTTAAAATAAACACAATAATCAGAATGACATCTTTTGTAACCTTGTTCACCCATAAAACTATCAAATTTCAAATACCATTGCCGAGGTGCTTGTTTGAGGCTATACAAACTCTTCTTTAGCATGCACACAAATTCCTCCTTACCCTTGACCTCATATCCCTTTGATTGCTGCATGTATATTTCCTCTTCCAAATCCCCATGGAGAAATGTTATTTTCACATCTAGTTGTTTAAGATGCAAGTTTTCTATAGCTACAAGACTTAGAATTGTTCTAATAGAAGTCATCTTTACAACCAGAGAAAATATTTCATCAAAATCTATACCTTTTTTCTGTACAAAATCTTTTACCACAAGTCTGGCCTTATATCTATTCTTACCTCCATCTTCTTCCTTCAACCTATAAACCCATTTATTTGGAAATGCTCTTTTACCTACAGACAATTTGACTAAGTCCCAAGTTTGATTCTTCGGCAAGGAATCCATTTCCTCTTTCATGCCTAGCTCCCACTGCTTTTTAGTATCTACCTGCATTGCTTCTTCATAACCTTCAGGTTCACTAGAATCAGTTAATAATATAGAATATAATGATGGAGAAAATATTTATGGAGGTCTAGTAATCCTTGTAGAACATCTAACACTTGCAGGAGTCTGTGGGATAACTTGTTGCTGAGCATCAGGTACCACTAGCATTTTATTTTCTGGAATCTCATCCAGCACCACATATTCATTTTTGGCATGTTAATGCTTCTTTTCCTGTAGCTGATCCTTATACATGACCTTCTCATTGAATATAACATCCCTGCTCCTAATGATTTTATGATTTTCATAACCCATAACCAATAACCAAATTCATCTACTCCATATCCAATGAAGGTACATTTTTTAGACTTAGCCTTAAGCTTGGTTCTATTTTCAATATCAACATGGACAAAAGCTTCACAACCAAACATTTTTAGAAATGAATAGTTTACTTTTTTACCCGTCCATGCCTCCTCTAGAATGTAACAATCCAAAGGATTTGAAGGTCCCCCATTTATTAAATAAACAGTGGTCTGCATAGCATCTACCCAAAAATGTAAGGGTAGTCTAGCATGCAATCTCATGCTCCTTGCATGCTCCATAATGGTCCTATTCATCCTCTCAGATACACCATCTTCTTGTGGGGTTCCAGGAACTGTTTTGTACCTATGGATTCCATTATATGAACAGTAATTTTCAAATTCTGTACTACAATACTCGCCTCCATTATCAAATCTGACACACTTCAACTTTTTTCCTATCTCATTCTCAACCAAAACTTTCCACTTTTTAAAAGTTTCAAATAATTTTGATTTTTTTTTAGGAAATACACCCATGTTTTCCTAGTTGCATCATCAATAAAAGTAACATAATAGCAAGAGCCACCAAGACACAATACCTAAGCTGGTCCCCATACATTTGAATGCACAATTTCTAATTTCTCACTCTTCTTCTCTTTCCCAACTTTGATAAATAGGACTCTTTTATGTTTTCCATAAACATATTTTTTGTAGAAATCCAAGTCAATCTGCTTCAAACCTGGTAGCAACTTTCTAGAGTGAAGGATCTTCGTCCCTTTCTCACTCATGTGCCCAAGTCTATGGTGCCACAATTCTGTTTCTGTCCATGTAGCAAGTGCTATAACTTTCTCAGTAACAACTATTTCTGCAGAAGCTAAGGTAGAATAATTATTACCAGTACACAAATACAATGTGCCTACCTTTTCACCTTTAGCTACTACTAATGTACCTTAGTGACCTTCCAGACTTTGTCTAAAAAGGTAACTATAAAACCTTCACTACTCAGTTGTCTTGCAGAGATTAAATTCCTTCTCAAATTTGGAACATGCCTTACCTCCTGTAGCAACCATTCATTTCCATTTTGTAACTTGATTTTTATCTTTCCTTTTCCAACAATCTAACAGGGTTCATAATCACCCAAATATACCTGTCTAAAATCATCCATGTTTTCCTTTTTCGTCAAGATCTCCTTTGTAGGTTATGGCTGGGTTTCCATATGAAGGTTTTTCCCTTTGCCATTCTCCATCATCGAGCTGGATGTCACAAGTTTTATCTCCTTGTGTTTGTCTTTTGTCGTTACGTGCATGGTAACTTCATTCAAAGGATTGGAAGGGCACTCTGTGTTCGACACTGGTCTTGTCCTCACCTCTACCTTTGGTTTCTTCAAATCCTTGGGATTAGGGTTTTCGGGTATAATCTTTTCCCGCCAAACATGCTTGATCTTGGCCCTTGGTTATTTGCACTTTCCCACACTATGATTTCGCAAACCACATGTTGTGCAGAAGAATTTAGCTTCCTCTACTTCAATTCCTTGGTTCCATTCCCCCATGCTTGACTCGATCGTTATTTCCTTCAGGATTTTGTTGATGGAGATTATTTTTATTCTTTGTCATATATATGAATTGTCCTCTAGCTTCTCTATATCAATTTCTAGAGTCATCCCTAATGTATTTCTAATCTTTGAGAGACTCTCCTCTGACCATAGTTCAATGGGTAAGTTGTACATTCTAATCTAGATCGATGTTTCCCCCGATAGATGATTATTAGGGTTGAATAGCACTTGCCATTTCTGGAAATAAAGAACCAAATCTCCCTTCCGCCATATGTTGTTGCACAGGACTTTCTCCCTATCTTCTAGCTTGATGAAGATGACAGTGAAGAATCCTTTCGGAAGAAACTTAATTGCATGTTGATATTGCCAGTTGTCATGCGTCCATGTGAGGATTTCTTCTCTTGACATTTGCTTCCCAATAAATCTGCCTATTAGTGCCGCATCAGTTAACCACCTCACATTTGCTTCTGATTCGCTTGAGATGTCTATCTGTACATTGTTATTTAATTTTTTGTCTTCAGCCTTTGGCACATGCTTTTTTCGCTCCTTCCTCACCATCTCCTCATGAACTTGATTTCCTATGTTATATGTTATTCCATATTTATTCATAAAAATACTTTCCATCCTTATAA
This sequence comes from Cunninghamia lanceolata, assembly GCA_027924645.1. Lineage (NCBI taxonomy): Eukaryota > Viridiplantae > Streptophyta > Pinopsida > Cupressales > Cupressaceae > Cunninghamia > Cunninghamia lanceolata. The sequence goes on from BSBN01000144.1 coordinate 8,087,961, forward strand.
ATAATGACTATTTATAATATAGTTATATCAAATAAATTTTAGATTAAATTATTTTTACATGTTCTTTTATTTTATGTTATATATAATCCATATAAATATTCATTTCTTAATTTTTATTTTTTTCATTATCTATTTTTCACAATAGTAATAATATAAGTGAATTTATATTTTTTGAATAATGTATTTTTGTTAAAGTTTATGACTAAGTATTCTTTGTTTTTCTTATGATATAAAGAAATCAAGTATTTAATTCTATCTTTGATAAAATTTGTGAACTATTTAAATTTATTATTAGATTAAGGAAATTTATTTTTCTCAAAATATTAAAATTGTATAATTTTTCATATATATATATATATATATATATATATATATATATATATATATATATATATATATATATATATATATATATATATTATAAGTGCTACCAATAGGGTAGCTCCCATAATCCCATTCCGCTATAGAACTAAAAAAGGGTAAATGTTGCTATGAAGGGGACAACCCCAGGAATAAAGTGCATCAGACCCTTAAATGGAGTGCATTACAATTTAGATTTGAAATGTTATCACCAATTTTGGAGTGTGATCATAAATTCATCTTATGAGACACCACATCCTTTTTCGTGTTTCTTTCTTTTTCTTGTGTACCACTTTCCACTCTGATGAAGGTGAAGAGGATTGATCATTTGTGGTAGGAGTGCTGCAATCCCCAATACAAGGTGAACCATTGATAGAATCTGAAGGGACCATCTTTTTTGATTTCTTGCTCTGTGCATGAGATAGTGGCTCTTGCAAACTTAAGGAAGATTTCTTCTATATCAACACAATTTCAATGGATTGCTCAGCTTTTTTGAGATGTGATTGATTTCTGACGGGGATTGGGGATCTTCCAATGGACCATCCACAGTGTAGTGTTGTGGAAGGGCATCTTTTCACCATGTAGCATGACCGTCTGTGTTATTCTTAGAGTTGACGCATTCAGCAGCAATGTGCCCTATTTCGTAACATCTTCGGCACCGAAAAGGCACTCCTTCATAGTCCAATGGCTGAGACCAACCGCGCTTATCAATCTTGAAAGTAATTTCTGTCAGAAGAGTCTTCGACGTATCCAGATCAACTAGTATGCATGCGAATATTGTATGTGTGAAATATGAAGTCTCAGAATCAATCGCCAAGAAGTTGCCCAGAGGGCTTCTAATAGCTTCAAAACATTAATCAATCTAGAATTGGAGCGGGATGTTTGGGAGATGTATCCAAATAAGTTTAACCTTGAAAGAATCAGTGGAGGGATTAAATTTTGGATGCCATGGTTTAAGCACCAATACATTCTGCCCCCAGATCAATTGTCCATGGAGTATAGCATCCCGATTCTTCACATAGTCAAAAACCACAATAAAGAAACCACGAGCGCAGGGATAGATTTCAAGGTTACCTATCAGAAAAGTCCGCCATGCTTTAGTAATCCATTTATGTAGGGCTGGGAGAGCAGGACATAAGCCATTGAATCTTCCAATTAAACCATGTTTCGCAAGGAATCCTTCACTTTCAATGACTTCATTTTTGACTTCGTTGGTGAAAACCAAAATAGGGGATTTATTTTCCTTCCCACATTGGGAATCTAAGGCAGTCTGTGACATCAAGGAACAAGCCATCTAATCTAGCGTTGTCGTTGCATTTTCTTGGTCAAGTGAATGTAGAAAAAACCCGTCGCCCTTCGTTGATCTAGGAGTGTCAACGATGGAGCAATCAAGAGGGGGATCATCCATGCTTAGTCATAAAAAAACAATTCACTGAAACCCTAGGTTTGGAAAGATTCGGCAGCATAGGAGACTTCAGGGACTTCGACAGCGACATATTTTCTATTCTTCTATATTACCAACACCAATTTCACATATATATTCTTTTATATTTACTATATATAAACAAATAAATAATAGCTACATGTCACATCTGGCATGGAAGGCATGGCTTGCACATTAGACCTACATTGAAAGAATAAAATAAAAGAAAAAGGGAAACAAAAAGATAGATGATGGAAAATTTACAAACTGCCATACTGGAAAAGAGAAATTTAAATGTGAATGAATACCATTTAACTATGGAAGGAGATAGATTAATTGAAAAAAATATGGGCAAGATGAAAGGAAGGTAAGTTGTTGCTAGAGGAGAGAAATGACCAACAATGCCGTTAAAGAAGGTATGGACATCCATTAAAGCATAAAGGATAGAGGAATTTCATCAAACGCGGCAGATGGGAACTTTATAACTTAAGGGAGTTACTTCTTTGCAAGGGGAGGTTCAACAAGTAGGAATTACTAGGATACTAACTATATTGGAATGGAGAGAGTTGGAAGTCATTTAGAGAGTGATCACAGTTCTAGGATGAGGGACATTATGCAAAAATTGCCATTACTCATTAGGATATTTATATATAATTGGAGATAGGTTTGTATATTAGAAGGATTCTATTTACCTATGCCAATGGGAGGTTTAGAATAAGGACCAACTGAAAATACCTAGAAGAGATAATGTTCTATGGAGTAGTGGCACCTAGGGAAAGACATAAAGGATCTCTTCAGTCAATATCTTCCATGCTACCCTAATATGCGATAACGACATACAGATTAGTGAGAGGAAGTGGTTGGAGCAAAAGAATAGGAGGATATTTTTGCAATCAAAGTGTTGTTTATTTAATGACTACATTATAAATATATTCAATATCATTCTTAGAGCTGAGTGATGGTGCAAGGCACGAGAGTAGAAGGATGAGGTAGATCTAGCATGAGCAGCAACCGGTAGATTGGGTGATCATCAATAAAATATGCTAATATCTCTGCAATTGTCTTGTAGTATAGATGGTATGAGCATGAAGCAATAGTGCAAGTCTTTTGAAGTATCAATCTTTGGGATTAGACACTTCTATATGTAATTTATTTCTTCCATATTGGATATCATTTTTTGGTCAAGATTCATTTTATTTTAGTTGATCAAAAATAATTTTCTTGAATTAATTTGGCACTCAATTAATATCAGGGTAAATCATTGTGTCGTCCTTTTTTATGCTTAGGATTTTTACTATAGCCCTTTATAATGGTTGTGAGTGTTTGGTCTTGGATTTCACTAATGTTAATAAAAAAATAAGTTTGTGAAAGATTGTGAGTTTTAAATTGTAAATAGAATCATTTGAAAATTTGTTAAATCTTTCTAGGTTATGGTTATTAATGAATGACATTATTAAGCTAACACTAGTTGACCTTGGTGTATGGGCTATATTTGTAAGATGTCCATTGAGATAATGACTAGAGATTTGTTAAGATATCATTTGAGTAAAGTTATAGTTATGGTGAGACATTAGTATGCCATCATTGATCATGATGATTAGAGATTTAATGGAGAGATGCATGTAGTATTATGTACATAGCATATTTTGGTTGTAAATTAAGATTACTACTTAAGCTTATTATAGGTACTCTATTACTATTAGTATGAATACTAGAAGTGAGAAAATGGTTGTGCATCTTTTGAGAACCCTATGCCAACTTTTGAGAATTAAACTCATAAATATTGGTAGACTGATAGGTATAACTTGTGAAGTTATATGTCATATCAAGATTATGGCATGCTGTTATAAAATTGATAACCTTGTCATCATCCTTCCTACATGTATGGTAGCACTTATGCCATTGTCTTTTATTCCATCTTCTTAAAGATAATGGAGATATAGGAGGATCTTCAAACTATTTGCCATGTCATTAGTCTAATTAGAGTATTAGTGTTGGAAGCAATAATCTTTGAATGTTAAGTTGTGATATACAAGGGCTATTAGGGTAGCTTTTATCAATAGGAATTGGGAAATGTTGTGATGAATAACACTCAATGTGAGTTATTGATACATTTGAGGCCTAATTCCCTTATGATCTATATCCCTCTAAAATGCTTGAACTAAGAAATATTCATATCATTATTGGGTACTAAGTCATGAGGCTTGTTCAATGAGTTTAAAGACCATTCATCTATATTATTGTTGTGTCTAGTTGCTTGCTTCTTGCATGATGTTGGCTATTGAAAGATGTGTTGTGAGTTGTGATGTTTCTTCATCGTATGTCTATTGAAATTTGAGTATAAGGGTTGATTGCAACATATTGTTTCTATATGTAATAACTTACTACAGACCATTAAAGTCATATTGAATATAAATGAGAAGTGTGAATACTATCTCGATCGTGATCCAAACTATCATAAGAATATGGGGTTGTACCATATGTAATTAGAACCAAAATGGTAATAATATTAAATGATTAATATTATTAAGTGTACATCTTTGTATGAGGATATAATGGACATAGTGTTGCTAATTATCTTAAGTATGACTTAGGTATTGATCATTCCTAAAGAAATCCTATTAGTATTGTTGTAAGCCTTCAAAGTTTCATATAGTTTTTAATTGACCTTGTGGATGCATATGGTGTTCCATTTAAGAACAATTTCATAATATAATATGACCCTAATACTTGATATCATTGAATAATAATATAGCAATACATCATATAGAGCTATATTGGGACTTTGCATATTTGTTGCATTCTAAAGATATTATGTTTTTTTATGTCATGTGTTCTATTATGATTGGATTTATTTTATATTGATTATGTAGATTTTATTATGGGAATATTAGTAAGTGTTGATATAAAATTGGGTTACAATGAAACCCTTAGAGTAGGAACCTATGTGTATAACCCTTGAGAGACTAAAGTTAGGAGAACTACATGGGACTTTGATCCCATTTAGAAGTGGGTATGTCAGTAATTCTTGGGTGAAGGATGCCCTTGGACCCAAGTCCATAGGGGAGGGGTTTAGGGAATTTCTCCGAAGTTTTGGGTGATTCTAAACTTGATCAAACTTCCCTCTTCTATAGGTTTCATCTTGAGGTTGGAATTTACATCAAATGGTTGTGAACTTACCTTTCTTATTGATACGCCCTTATAATATATGCCTAAGCCAATAAAAGGCACTATGTCATCATTAGTCTTATTTACTCTATGGTTGTGGAGTTTTATTTCCATAATCTACTCTAATCTTGGATGAACTTTTAGAGTCATTGTCATCATTGTTTGTCCCTAATGTGAATGTAGAAGAGAGCTTCTAGACTCGTCTAACTATAATTAATAGAGTTTTGTGTGTTGAACACTATGGCAATGTGTCTTGGCTCAATGATAAGTATAGAAAGGTTTTTGTAAGCCTCAAGACCTTAGATAGGTCTATTCTTCAAAATATTAAGAGCATGATAAACTTAACCATGACATGGTTAGGAATGAGTTATGGTTACTTTCTAACCTTGAAATTAACGATGGCATTGAATTAAGACATTATAATCTAATGTTGTGAACCACTCTTAGTATGTGCAGATGATCTTCCTATTCTAATATGCACTTAGATCCATATTGAGTTAGGATGGAATTCCGTATGACTTTCTTTCCCAAATTTGGCAACTAATAGGTACCACTAAATATGGTAAGGTGTTTTACCTTTATATCTAGTTGGTGGATAAATGTATGCTAAGATTTTATGGTTGGTAATAGCAAAATGTTATGTACATTAAAACTAGAATATAGTCTAATATTACTATTATGGGTTTAAATTTTTGTCCAATAAATACTACGCTTTCAAGTAATAATGGAATGATGTGAATAGCCTTTGAGATTACTCTATGAAATTTTTTGTTATGTATATGTGACCCAACTCCTGTGGGTACACTGTGTCACTTACATGTTGATAATTTTTATGCCAAGACCTATGAGACCATGTGTATAGGTTTCCTATGTAGTAATTGTGATCATAAATGTGTTATGGGACTTTTTCCCCAAAATGGAAAAGAAGATAATTTCATGAATAACCCTCTAAAAATATAAAAGGATAAAGTCTATTTAACCCTTTATAATTAAAAGGAGATGAAAAATAAAGGATATTACGATCCTTTGGTTAAAATGGAGATAAATAAAGAAAATATATAGAAACTCCACTTAAAGGGGAGGAAATGTTGTGTTTGTTAATAATTATTAATGGTAACATTTGTGAAAGGGTGTGATGGCTTGGAAACTACCCCTTAAAAGGTTATATAAAGAATTTATGTGAGACTTGGAAAGGGCATGGAGATCACTTAAGGAAGAAGAAGGTGGTTTTGGTGGGCTATGTGCATGTGAGAAGGTGTACACATTGTGTGTGTCCAACTTAGGGTACAATTTACACTTGAGATTGTCCTAACCATAGCTTGTGTGCTTGGGAAGCACGTATATTCATTCTGAATAAGAACTGGTTCCTCATATAATGTGCCATAGCTATGAGGGCCAAGACTATTGAAATCTTCCTATGGTGAGAGTGGTTTATCCAATTGCTCGATAATTTAGATAAGTAGTAAGCTTATTGTTAATAAAAGATATTAGAATTATTATATATGTGGGTTTTGGTGTTAATATGATTATGTGATTATGCTATTCAATTTTCTTTGTTAATGATTTAGTTGAGTTCTTATTAAATTATCATATGTTGTAATTTATCTTTGTTATTTACACATCATTTAATAGTTGTAATTAACTTCACTCTAGTGTTAACTATAATAAATCCTCTGGAAGTAGTTAATAACTATGGAAGAAAAGTAGCAAATTACATTTTGGTATGAGAGCCTAAAATATTCTTGTGCCTATGAGAAGCCTTTCTTGACATGTAAATATAGAATATTATGGGGATTGACAATAATGTGGATTACATCCTTGAAGAAATTCTTTCTATAAACAAGGAGATTGAATACTACACTCAATATTGGTGTGTGTTGTTGGGTATCTACAATGGATATGACAACCTTAACACCATCGAGCAACAATGCTATGCTCCAAGTGTGGTAAATGAATTGTCTTTTGAATGTATTGATAGTTCTTATACTAAATGTATTTATTATGGAGTAAAATGTGTACACTATCATTTTACACCTAGTTTAGCACCTAGGTGGACCTAAAATGTGTACACTTGTTAATCGAGACCTATTTTAACACCCTTCTAAACATTAAACAATAAAATCTTGATCCCAATGAATAATCTTAGGAATTGCATAATCCAATGACATTAGATACTCCCCAAAGTTTGTGGAGCTAAAGGACCAAGGTGCCCAAGTGCCCTTGTCCTAGATGGGTCCCTTAGCCCCTCTCTTGTGGTATCAGTACAGAACACTTCCTTAGATTTTACATGTCATCCCCATTTGGTTTTATTTGTTGTTTGTGAGTCGGAATGCATATATAAAGGAGTGTTATTCATTTTACACCTAGAGATGACTACTGGCTTATTAAGGGAAAAATTGGGATATGTTACATGATTGGTCTTTGATGCTAAAGTGCTCTTCATGCTTGGAATTTCTATCTACTTTTGGATGTCATGAAGTTCATTTGTAGGTATTAAAGGATGTTTCAAGCCTTCTCCATCTCTCTCCTTGTTGTTGTACAATCTTGAGAATCTACACCAACTAAGGTTTCACATCTTGTGGTAATCTTCATCACTTTCATTCATACTTTCACCATATATTGCAGATCTAGCCTCGTCCCTCCTAGGGCATGCACTCTTGGATCTAATCATTGATATACTGGAGGTGGAAACACCAACAGGGGGTTTGACTAAGGAAAGCCCATATACACAACACAATCCTTTCCTCTTTGCTTGTGTGTAGGTTGAAGATACAGGTTTCAAAAGACAAGATATAGGAAGAAGAAAGGATTTGTAGGTACAGGTCTGTTAAGACTTAGAGATTTTGTGAAACCCTAATTATAGTCTAGGGCACCCAAGTGCCCTAGTCCTTTGGTTCCCCTGAGTCTAGATCAAATTTATGCTCTACCTCCTTATCTTTATTGTACTTTTAGATTTTTGATATCTGTTTCTAACAGTTAGTTATTAGAAAATCTTTGTCAAATAAGGTTTAGTCATTTGCCCTAGTTTGCTTGCTAGAACTTGATTGAATTTGGTTGATACTCCTCTATAAAACAAAAGAACAAAACCCCTATAGTTTGGCTTTCCTCCATGGGTCTAGTATCAAAGCTCAGTTTGTGTTCTAATGTTTGGTAGAAGAGATTTTTGACTTAGTTTAATCCCTTAGGCTAAGTCACTCTTTTCAACTAAACATTTTGGTTAACCCAATTTGTCTTACACTTTTACATCCTATTTGTTTTAGATCTAATCTATTTTCTACCCTATATCTAATTGGGATTGAGTTCATTAATCATTTTGCATACATACATAGTTAATTTTTGTATTATTTCAATACTATGGTTTGTAAAAACCTTGCATTTGTAGAAAGTATAGCTAGTTTTGAACCTAGGGTTTATAGATTTGTAAGTTGTTTTAGATCTTGTTGCATTGTTAGATTATATTTTCATATCCTATACCTTTTCATTCTTGGTGTTTAAAACATTCTTACATCCTTGCATTTTAAATTTGGAAAATAAACACTTCATTCTAGATTTAGAAAAAACATATTTGTCAGTTTGTTTGCATTTGGTAAGGTTAGATCATCATAGCATGAATTAAATTTGTGGTTTTTACATTAGATCTAATTGGAATTGTAGTAATTAATCATGTTTCATAGTGTTATTATTATCACATAGAATTGCACCCTGCTTGGAGACCTCCAAGCATTCTAATGCCACAATGGGAATGATCTCAAGGTGTGGGACCTTGAAATTTTGAGATTAGACCTCTAGACAAGGCTAGTTCCTCTTTCTGAGCTTAAGGATTAGAGAAATTAACTAACTCTAATGCTAAAGTTTCTAGGGGAAAGAGATAGAAAGAATACAGAAAAGAAAAGGTGATGCACCAAAGTCATAAGGTGTATTAGTTGAACTAAACCAACACAACAATGATCTTACTCCCTAGAAAGAACTCACATAGACCTAAAACCTCGATAGAGGCTTTAGATAGAAGACTATAAGCTATGAAGGAGCCATTCTACTCACAAAATAGATCACAACTTCAAATGAAACAAAGAGACAAAGTGCAAGAGAGGTGAAATCTCAAAGATTTATTGATCATGAAGGTCAAATGACCATTACAAAGAGTAAATAACCTGTTATAGAGAAATAGACAAAAAAATCACATACATTCATAGTTGAATGATGAACCAGAGATATCAAAGGTTCAAGAACAAGCACAATACATCAATTCTAGTCATTTTGTAAGTGCATTACAAGATCTGGAAGTAACAAAGAAATTTGCCCAACATAACAGCCCAAGAAACAACTAATAGCAACTCAAAACATCTTTTACACATACATATATAACATTTCATCTTCACCAGGTAGCAGCAATGGCATTTAAAATGAGAAGTCAACAAAAAGTGACATCAACCATGCTACATTAACTCAAACTGACATCTTTTTAAGGGTACCGTAGCTCATATCTCTAAAATATGCTAAAACAGGAGGTCCACCCATGCCATGAGTACATGAAATTTAATGCAAATGAGGAACAGATGCATGGGGAAGTGGGAAATCCATGTTCCACATGGAATTGGCCTTTTAAGATACATTAATTGTGACCAGGAGGGTTGCTGAGTAGTTGAATCATGTTTTGCATAGTGAAAAAGAGGCCCATTGGAGTTTCAGAGTTTGATCCTCTGGCCTTCCACCCTATCACTTGTAGATAAAAGGAGGAAGGCAAAAACACCAAACTCCAACATTTATACTTAGAATATTTTTTCCTCTATGGCGATCGGGCCTCGGACCTCCAGCGTTTAACCTTCCAGGAGGGAAGGAAGAAGAAAGAAAGTTTGCCTCCCTGAGCTTCACCTTGTACTTAGAAACTTTTGATCATTAAGGATCGGGCCTCAATCCTTTGGTATTTCACCTTCCAAGAAGAAAGGAGAAAAGAACCAGTCCCTGAGATCTGCTTTGCAAAGGATTATTACATGATCGGTGGACTGTAGGCCTTGGGCCTTCCATCTTCTGCCTTCCTAGAGAAAGAGGAAGAAAGAAAGTCCAATCCCTGAAAGTCAAAGACTTAGCTAAACATTTAAAAGTTTCAATGGAGTTGAGAGCTCAGGCCTTCCATCTTTTGCGTTCAATGAGAAGGAACAAGAAAGAAAAGTTTGATCCTTGAAATCTGAAACACTTAGCACCATTTCCACAAATCTTTGATGGAAGTTGACCCTCAGGCCTTCCATCTTCTACCTTCTAGGATGGAAGGAGGAAGAGAAAAACTCTGAAGTCTTACAACAAAACACTTAGAACATTATAAGTCTTTCAGACTTCAACCTTTGGGCTTTTAGCACTCTGAAGTAGAAGGATGAAGAAGAAAAAGACCAACCTCTAACAACTTCTTCACACTTAGCTGATTTTTGAAAGAAAAGGTTGGATCTCGGGCCCTAGACTTTTTTCCCTATACAAAAGAACATGAAAGGGTAGAACTCTAATCCCTGACATCCCATAGAGCATCCAATACTTACCTAAATTTGCAAGGGAAAAGTTAGAGCTCGGGCTCTGATCCTTGTGCCTTCCAAGGAAAAAGGGAGAAAAGGAGAACTCTAAACATCGGCACTGAAAAACTTAGAATATTTTTGCAAGGAGAAAAGGGTGGAATTTGGGACTTTGAGCTTGGCACAGTGAAGAGGTGAAGCCCAAACTCAGACATCTCAACAAAGTAGAAAAACACAAGGAAAACTCGAAATTTTCTATAACAGCCATTTTTTGATGTTTTTCCTTGCATCCTCAGAAGTTGAAACACTAGGATCTCATGGATCTTTAGACTATTTGGCCAGGAGGGAAAAATAGGATAACATTTTGGTGACTATATAGGTGTGTTTGCCTACCTAAACACTAGGATCTAGAGGCTTTATCAATCCATTGGGCATAGAGTAAGAGGGACAACAATCAAAACAAGGTTGGTCAATATAATTGAACATTCCACTGGGAACAAAACAAAACAAACAAGCATGCATTCTCCTAATGAGAATACAGCAGAGTGTAAGGGTATTTATTAAAAGAAAACATCTAACCTATTTACAAGGTCTCACAACCAAGCTAAAAGCAAGGTTTGAGATGAATCCCATTGACTGGGATGAGGAGAACCTCTCCATTCATATTGTAAAGTTTGAATGGATTAGCCTACTTGCAACTAGTAATAATATAATGGCCACTCCACATGGCATCAAACTTCGAATGTCTTCCAACTTTGGCCCTATCCGCATCCCATTTTAGTACTATATCTCCCTCACTGAATGTTCTTCTAGTAAATTTTCTATCAAAGGTCCTCTTGACCTAATCATGGTGGGCTTCAAGGGTCTTCATAAAAGAATCCCTTTTCTCTTCAAGTTCTAACAGCTCTACAAGTTTGATTGTCATGGCATCATTTTCCATTAGTTCTAGCTGATATGCCAACTTAGGAGAAGGAAATTCCAATAACAATGGAACCTTTGCTTCCCTCCCATACACAAGAATGAAAGGGGAGTTACCTATGGCTCTCTTGGGAGTAATTCTATCATCCCAAAGAGCATTCTTTAACCTAGAGTGCCAAGTTCTCTGGTAATCTTTCACCATCCTTTTGATAATTCTGGTTAGATTTTTATTGGTGGACTCAGCCAAACCATTTCCCTAATGATAGTAATTGGATGAGGTCTTCAAGTAAACCCATTAGTTCAGTGCCCATTCACTAACTTTTGTGCCTACAAAGGCCTTGGTATTATTAGAAATGATGGTGGATGGCACACCAAATCTTGTAGCTATACCCTCAAGGAAGTTTACAATGGCTGCCTATGTGGCATCCCTCAATCTAACTACCTTTGTTCACCTAGTAAAGTAATCAGTGGTTGTTAGAATCTACTTATGGCCAGCACTAGAAGGTGGATTGATTACTCCAATGAAGTCTAAATCCCATTGGACAAAAGGTTGATCTATTTGAATTAGATGAAGAGGAAGAGCTGTTAGCCTCTGCTTTCCAACAAACTATGCACATTCTTTGGATTTCCTTATCCATCTATGTGCATCATTGAATAAACTAGGCTAGTAATAACCAACTCTCATGATCTTGATTGTAGTTTTCCTTGGAGAATAATGGCCACCACTAGGGCCATTATGAAATTCTTCTAAGACTCTAGAAGTCTAATCCTAAATAATACACCTAAGAAGAGCTCCATTGATGTCTTTTCTAAATAAGACATGAGCAATAAGAATGTAAGGAATGGATTGGAGCATGAAACCAGAAATAAGAATGTAAGGAATGGATTGGAGCATGAAATGCCTTATTTTGTCCTGATCCAGTCCATCTGGACATCTACCTGACTATAGAAAAGTGACCATGTCATGATACCAATGAATTGGAGTGTGTTAGCTGGTTGTGCCTACCATTGGACACATACATCATCATTTCTATTTTCTAGATTTGTTGCCATTTGTTCACACAGGCCTTTGTCTCTCACTAGCTTGGTAATGTTGATGTTGACATCATATTCCATTACTTTTGTGATCCACCTAGCCCTTTTTTCACTAACATCCCTACTTAGCAAGAACTCTTTCACGCCAGGGTGGCTCACCATCAACTTTTTTTTTCTGTTTGAAAGCATATGCCTGAATGTTTTTAGGGATTTCACTATAAGAAATACCTATGTTTCCATAAAATCATACCTATTTTCATAATCTTTGAGTGGCCAACTAAAGAAAACAATGGGTTGTTCAATTTTTTCTTCATTCTGTTGCGTCAAGATAGATGATAAACCCTCTTTGCCTCTAAAGGAATAAAGGATAAAATCCTTCTCATAATTATGGTTTATTAGTGTAGGATCTTGTGCAATGGCCTAACTGATAGCTTCAAAACTGTCCCTGCCTTCCTTAGACCATGTGAAGGCAACATTCTTCTTAAGCATAAATGTGAGGGGTTTTTCTGTTGAAGTAAGATTAGGTATGAACCTCCTCACAAAGATGATCTTTCCCAAAAAGCTCTGCAAACCTTTCTTGTGATTGGGAAGAGGAAGAGCTAAAATGGCACTTGCTCTTTCATGATCAATGGCCAACCCATCCTTGGAAACCACATGCCCTAGCAGTTTGCCTTCTGGGACAGCAAACACACACTTTTTTGGACTCAATGATATGCCATACTCCTTACATCTTTCAAAGACTTTTCTCAAATGACCCAAGTGGTCAATTGCATGCTTGGAATACATAGTCAAACCATCAAGATACACTAAAATAATATCATTGATCAGGCCTTTGAAGGCCAAATCCATTGCTCTCTAAAAAGTTTTCCGAACATTTGTCAACCTAGAAGGCATCTTTTGGTAAGCCAAGGTACCCCACTTAGTGTAAAGGTTATTTTATATTGGTTTTATTCTTTTACAAGATTCTGATTGTAGCCTGAGTGGCCATCTAGGAGTGAAAATCTTTCAACACCTGCTATTGTTTGGAGAATCGGTTCCATGGAAGGGAGTGGATAGTTGTCTTTAATGGAGGCCTTATTCATGTCTGTAAATTCCCCACATAATCTGATTCCCCCATTATTTTTTCTAACTAGAACTAAGTTAGCCACCCAAGAGGAATGTTTGATGGGATAAATGATTTTACCCTCCATAAGTTTAGATAGCTCTTTTCTCATTAATGGCTCAATTTTTTGGTTGATAGGCCTTTGCTTTTGGCAGACAGGCTTTGCATTACCTAGTCTAAAGCAATAGTATGTTGGATTAACCCAAGGTCAAAGCATTTTAAATCCCTATAGTGCCAATCTATTAAATGATTAAATTTAGTACAAAGTTCAATAAAACCTTGCCTCTCAGCTTGACTACATACCTTGCCATGTTTTACAAGTTTGCCTTGTACAATTTCCACCTCTTCATAGTCCTCTTTTCTAACTGTCATATTCATTTTCTCCTTTTTTGGTTGATCATCAGCACTAAATATTCTCTCTAAGGTGGTCAATCCTCTAGGCAACTTTTTGGGCTTTAGTTAGATCACCTAATCACCATATTGCTCTTGCAACACTACTAATTTTTGGCAACAAACTCTGCCTCATCTTGTAAAAATTTACAATTTCCTGGTCATTTTCAAATTATACCTACCATCTTATGATGTTATCAAGCACATCAGGATTGACAACAACTTTTACATACTGATCTAATTTTGTTTGACATTCTTGGGAATGTCAAATTGAGAACTAGTTGTAGCTAACCTAGCAGCATCTTTGTTCTTTTGTCTATGAACTACCTAAATATTAAAGGCTTCAAAGTCTTCAATTAGGTCCCAGACTCTATGCTTATATGACTTGAGAAAGTAATTCCTTGAGGCATTTTGTGATCTAATTAGGCAAACAACAAGTTCACTATCACCAAATACTTGTAAAACTTGTATTCCTCTCTTTTTTGCCAGTTGTATTCCCTAAATCAAGGATTCATATTCAACTACATTGTTAGTACAACTAAACTACAATCTAAATGAAGAGAAATAACTTTCCTTTTGAGGTGAAATCAACACCACCCGAGCACTAACTCCATTTTTGCTTCTGGAGCCATCAAAATACATCTTCCATGTTCCACTTAGGTCTGATTTCTCCTTTTCTACAATAAGCACCTATCCCTATATTCTCTATGTGGTCAAGAGTTTCAAACTAAAAATAGTTATCCAACTCATGTAATAGTATGTTAGGGATCCCCTCTACTAGTGTTGTAGCTTCATGCCTACTATTGTCATCCTCTTCTAACTCATGGATTTTGCAATTCACGTTTTTTGGGTTAGGAGAGTAGGGTTCTATCTGATCATTTGCAATAGGATCAGCCCTAATGGTCACTTTGGTGCCATACCTTGTTCTAAATAACATGTGGGACCAATCACAAGACAAATACCCACCTATTTTGGTAGTTAAATCCATAGATAAGTATATGCCAAAGTATGTAGGGAGGTCTATGACAGATATCCTATGAAATAGAGCAGCCAGGGCATGCATGCAAAGTGAGTTCCAAACCTTTAATGACACCTACTATCTTAACAACAATACCATCTAATTGCACTACCCCTTTATTCACTAGCTCATACTTTATACCCAGCCTATCAACAATATTTTTAGGCATAACAAAGGTGCCCACCCCAAAATCTATCATACAATTGTGCAACAATTATCACCTATGATTAAGAAAACATAAAATGGACGGGGCTTACTAGTTTTTCTTGTGCTTGCTTCCTCCTTGGGTTGGTATAGGTTTGTCGGGCTGGCTGTCTTCTCTTTTGTTGTCTCCACAATAGGTTGATTGAAGCTTGTTAGGGCTTCCTGAAGTAAATCCCTTTGAGCTTGGATTAATAATGCATCCCATATATTAACACTTAGATTTGTCTTCTTCATCTGATCCACTATGCTAAAGGGTATTTGTCTTCCCTTTTGTGATGTTTTAGAGATAGTTGGATCACCTTTTGGCTACTAATTGGATTGGAATTGCACTGTTGGTACTGAATTTTCCCTGCCAACAATCTAATTTGCCTGCCTTGAAGGAGTCTCATGAACCTTCTCTTTTACTGTAACTTCTAGAGACACTTGAGGTATAGGTGTATGACTAATTGCAGACACTGATGTATGTTCAGTAGATCTTCTCTTTCCCCTTGTATTGAATGCTATTGGATTAGCACCTTGATTTACACCACAATAGTCATCAGGGTCTAATTCATCAAGGTAGCATTATTTTGCATTTATTCTTGGCCTCCAATTGTTCCTTGATTGATGTTAACTTATTGTTTTGAATTCATTGGTTATTCTTGCACTGTCAAAGCATGACTGAACTATCTAGTTTGGTACAAATTTTGGTCATGTGGTTAAATGCAAGGACAGTACACGTCACTATCTTGGGCCAAGTTGTTTTGAATTGACACAAGAGGCCTTGAGGTGCTTGTTGCATTAGAGTTAACAACATTTAATGGTCTAATATAACTAGGTTTCCCATGCCTTTGCATATTACCTTAGTATGGAGGTTTGTTTCACTAATATGTCTGATTGTATGGTTGATATGTCTAATTAGAGGGTTGATATGGTCTTCTGGGTTGCACCTACTGCCTCTCTAACATCACCACTCAGTTGGTTAGCCTTCTTATATTGTCATCTTTATCCTCCAGTTGTTCAATTGGAGGTGTAATTAGAGGAGCAATAGAAGTGGCAATGGGGACTGGAGCCACAATAGGTTGAATAATAGGGGCCTCTAGAAATAAAGTCATTAGTGGCCTTGGATCAATCTTCCCTACTTGAATTAGGCAATTTTCTACCCTTATTGTTGTGTCATAGGTGTTAGGAAATACAGTCCCTCCCATCGACTAAATCATGATAGCAATATCTAGATTCAAAGACCTTAAGTAATACATGAATGTTGTGTTTGGGGTCGCCTTTACCAACAAGCAAATTTTGTCCCATGTTTTTTGGAATTGATAGTTGAAGTGTACCATGTATTCATGAGGGGCTCTCTTGATTGTACCTAATTGCTCCATTAGTGGCAAGTGGGCACTCTTGTATTCAATGTGTTGGCACAATTTAGTGCCTAATTCATCCCAACTATGGATGCAATTTTCTTGGACGCCTCTATACCACTACAAGGCTTTTTCTTTGAATGAAGAGGTCAATAGTCTCACAACCACATTGTCAGCAGTGACATGGTGGACTGAACACACACTGACAATGTCTTGAATGTGTTTAGTAGGGGTAGTGGAGTTCTCACCAGTGAAAAATAGGATAGCCTCTAAGGCTGAAGTGGGGATATCATCATATTGTGCTACCTCTAAAGGATTGTCCCCATATATTGTAATGAATGGAAGTTTTCTTGCCATGTTAGGGATATTTAGGTTAATTATAAGTCTGTATAGGTTTATTCTTGAAAACTAAAACCTAACTTGGAAATTAATTGCAGGGGAAGTAGACTAAGCTCTTGAATGGGATGAATTACTGCTCCTATTTTCACTCACAGGGGACCTAGACAGTCTAGTTCTTCTTCTTCTTTCAGTAAAAGAAAGTTCAACAAAGTTAGGATTACCTGTAGAAGATGACCTTGTCTACACGCCAAGTATGAAATGTTAAATTATTCTGTAGGAACTGGATCAACAGATTTTATAGGTGCCTATTGAACACTTTTACAATAGCAAATGAACCAAGAATGGCACTGAATCCTCAGTCCAGCTCTCACTCAGAGAAAAGTGTCCCACTAAGCATGCCAGAAACTATTATCACATAGAATTGCACCCTGCTTGGAGACCTCCAAATATTCTAATGACACAATGAGAATGATCTCAAGGTGTGGGACCTTGCAGTTTTTGAGATTAGACCTCTAAAGAAGGTTGGTTCCTCTTTTTAAGATTAAGGCTTAGAGAAATTAACTAACTCTAATGCTAAACTTGCCAAGGGAAAATGGATAGTAGGAATATAGAAAAGAAAACATGATGCACCAAAGTTGTAAGGTGTATTATTTGAACTAAACTGACACAACAATGATCTTACTCCCTAAAAAGAACTCACATAGACCTAAAACCTTGATAGAGGCTTTGGATAGAGTACTATAATCTATGAAGGATCCATTCTACTCACAAAATAGATAACAACTTCAAATGAAACACAAAGACAATGTGCAAGAGAGGTGAAATATCAGAGATTTATTAATCATGAAGGTCAAATGACCATTACAAAGAGCAATTAACCCGTTACATAGAAATAGACACAAAATAATCACATACATTCATAGTTGAACAATGAACCAAAGATATCAAAGGCCCAAGAACAAGAACAATACATCAAATCTAGTCATTCTATAAGTGCATTACAAGGTCAGGAAGTAACAAAGAAATTTACCCAACATAAAAGCCTAGGAAAATAACTAACAACAACCCAAAACATCTTTTACACATGCATATATAACATTTCATCTTCACTATAGTAGTAATTGTGTAGAAAAGGAGAATTCAACTAGAAGGGATGTTGACCATGCTGTATTAACTCAAATTGGCATCCTTTGAAGCATGCCCTAGACTCACATCCATGAAATATGCTAAAACAAGAGGTCCACACATGCAGCGAGTACATGAAATTTAATGCAAATGAGGAACAGTGGCATGGTGAGGTAGGAAATTCATCTTCCATGTGAAATCGGGATCTAAACATGCATTAATAGCAACTAGGATGGTTGCTAAGTAGTCAAATCACATTTTGTACAGTGAAAAATGACCTGTCAAAGTTTGGGCCTTCGGTCTTCCTCCCTATCACTTGTATAAGAAAGGAGTAAGGAAAAAACACCAAACTCTAACATTTATACTTAGAAGATTTTTTCCTCTATGGGGATCAGGCCTCAGACCTCCAACATTCAGCCTTCCAAGAGGGACGGAAGAAGAAAGAAAGTCTACTTCCCTGAGCTTTGCCTTATACTTAAAAATTTTTGATCACTGAGGATCACACCTCAAGCCTTTGGCATTTCTCCTTCCAAGAAGAAAGGAGAAAGGATAAAGAACCTCTCCCTAAGCTCTACTTTGCAAATGAGTATTAAATTATCAGTAGACTTCAAGCCTCGAGCCTTCTATCTTCTGCCTTCCTAGAGAAAGAGGAAGAAAGAAAGTCCAAGCCCTGAAAGTCAAAGACTAAGCTGATCATTTGAAATTTTTGGCAGAGTTCAAAGCTTGGGCCTTCCATCTTTTGCCTTCAGTGAGAAGTGTGAGGCCTAGCTAGTACTGCACTTGAGACCATGATATGATACTATTTATAATTGTCTATTTTGATGTGTGTTATTAGACATTATGATATAATTAAACTCTTTGGGAATTATGTTTGTACTGTATACTTTTTATTTTGATGAGTTGCTGTTGGATAATTAATTGTGTGGGAAAAGAAATTATTGAATGAATTAAATGATTTTTGTGATAATCTTTAAATAAAATAAATTATATTATTTGAATTATGTAATCATGAATGAAGTTGGATTATTTAATTAATTTTTCTATGCATTTCAAGTTGCTTCGGCTATATTTTCTTGAGAAACTAATATTCAAAAATTAAGTGTGCAGGTGGGTGGTCAAGCTCCTTAAGTGGACTCGGAGACTCCATAAACCCTATGTCAGACCAGTTAAGCCTAGCTTAACCCGTGGAAGGGGTTAAGGCTAATATGTGATGTAATATTGTTATTTGATTTTTATTTTAATTTTCTTTGTGTGTTTGTGGTACTTTATTTATTTATATTAATTCTATTTAATTGTATTTTGGGAGAAGGTCTTTTTAATTAATTATTTCATTTTAATTTATTTCTTTTGTGGGATGTGGATAATGTTTTAAAATTAATAATTTAATATTTTATTTTATTTTATGAAAGGATTTTATCCTTTTGTTTTCATTTTGCAAAAATAAGAGTTTTATTAAGAAAAATAAAGAAAGTTGCTTTCTTTTTGTTTTTCTTTCTTTTTTCTTTTTTTGTTTTCTTTCCTTTTTGGAATCTTTGAGTTTTATTTATGGGAATCTTTGGGAAGAGTCTTCACACTTTTTTCTATGCTTGGATTTGGAGATTTGGAAATGGTGAGAAGTTTGTTTTTGGAAGAGAATTTCTTTGTGGGAAGATTTGGAAGAGAATTTTGGTGAGAAGTTTTGGTAGAGAAGTTTGGCTTCAGAAATTGGATTGTGAATTCAAGAGTAAGATTTTTGTCTCATTTGCGGTTTTGAGCTCACCCTAACTTGGGGATCTGAGGTAGGAAATTATCTCCTCTTCATATTTTTCTAAAATGTATGCATGCTTATGAAAGCCTTTGTTTATGTGTTTTTGTATTTTTTTTTGTTATTGTGGGTTGGGTTGTAATAGGAGCGGCCCTCCATATCTGATGAGAGCCTCTTACGTAATGGGGTTTGAGAGAGGTGTGGAGCCTCTCTTGGGGGATTTGTTTTATATGTGATGGTGTTGTGGAGTAATTTGATAGTGGAGTTGGGTTTGGGCATGAGTACCCCTATTTTATTGATATTTTGTTGAGGATGGTTATGGAGGTTTCTTGGAGGAGGTTTGTGATTATAGAGTTTTGTGGACATGAAAGGAAATGGTAATAAAAGAAAAATGAAATGAAATGACGAATCAACAAATAAAATAAATATATTTATTTAAAAGATAATGTAATAATGGCCATGATTTGAGCAATGGTGTTGTTGGTGGTGGATTATGGTGTTGCATGGATGGTATTGTTATTGAAGATTAATGAGAATTGATGTGATTATTTTACCCCCCAAGAGGGATGATTAACCCCTCTCTCCCCCTATTTTGGATCTAGTTTGGATCCTTTGTTTGTGAGTCGACCAATGGGATTTTCATGTTTATGATTAAATGATCTTTTCTGGTTTATGGATTTATGTGTTTGCATGAGTGTTTTACCCAGTTTATGGAGTTCCCCTGCTCGAGGGTGGTATGTGCTTATGCAATCCCTATGGTAGGGTGGAGAGTAGGACTTGGCCACCTATTTTGGCCCTTGTATGTGTGCAAGTTATCAAGAAGGTTTTCAATCAAGGAATGAAAGTTGGAAAGAATATCTTGTTTTTCTGGAAGAAGTTATTTTTGCAAATATTGGGAAAAGTGCCTTGGTTATGATCCTCATTCGATTCTCTTTGTTGTGTGTCAAAAGTTTTGGGAAATTTTTATGTTAGTGGAAGAAATCCATTCCATTCAATGTATATGTTGAGTCTTTTGTGAAGATGTATAAATTTTGTGTTTGTGGGTACATTGAGAAACTTTAATTATGAGCTTGATTTCCTTTAAATCTGAAAAAAAAAAAAAAAAAAAAAAAAAAAAATTCCATTTTACTCATATTGTGATATTGGGTTTATGTCATAAATTTGTTTTTTGATATTTCAAATCAATTTGTAATAATCATGAATATGAAGTAGAAGATGTATTTTGTAATGTTGAAAATTTGATACCTGTAAAGAAAAGAAAATAGTTTGATTGATGTATATGTGTTATCAAATCTGAAAATAATTATTCTGTTTTAAATTATATCTGTAAATCTAATCTCATTCTCTTTATATTTTATAAGTTTATTGGGTTGACTGAAAAATATGGGTATATTTATATATTTTATGTGTATGCTTATACTGTAGATGCAGCACAGTAACCACATACAAAAAAATAAATGGAAGGATTCATAAGTCCTTGGTAGCTATACTGAAATTATAATAAGGATAGTTAGGATAAAATATAAATTTTAATAATTTTGTTTCATTTATTTCAATCATAGAAAAATAGTTATATTTAAAGAATGTTATATTTATTTCATTGTTTTAAAATGAAAAAGAAAATTAAAGTTATTTTATTGCTTTACTGCTTAAAAAAGAAATGGTAGGACTTATTTCAAGAAAAAGAATGAATATTTTATTAATTGTTTTATTCCTTGGTTGGCAAAATAAAAGCATTCGAATTATAGGAAAGGATTTAGATATTATTAGTTATTTTGTTTTTTATAAAATAAGTTTAATGTGTAGTTTATTTTGAAAAGCAATTGTAGATGTTTTATTAATTTATTTAGAAAAGAAATCAAATATGCTTTATTTAAAAAAATATATAAAGATAAAGTATTTTTCTTGATTGAGTTTAAAAGGGAAAGACTGTTTATGATTTGTTTAGAAAGATTTGGAAAATTTTATTAATATTATTTTATATAGATTATAAAAGAATATTATAATTAAGTAGTGTAATTTTGAAGTTAATGGATTTAATATATTGGAAATAAATTAGATCTATTTTATTGTTAAAATAGAAAAAAGAAATTTTAGAAAAAGAAACAAAAAGGCAATATAGAGTTGTTTTATTAAATTATTTAGAAAGAAATTAAGTTAGCTTTATTCTATAAATATAAAAGAAAGCATTTATTTTTTATGGAAATAAAAAGGAAGAAAAGAATTAAGGTTTAAAATAAAATAAAATGAAATTTAGTATCTTTGTTTTATTATTTTAATCATAAGAGGATTAGATTTATTTTATTATTTTAAAGAAAGAAAAGTAATTATATTAGTTGTATTCTATCCATTATATAAAGAAAGCTAGATATATTATAATAAAGAAGACAAGTTTCTTTTTTTCAAAAAGAATGGCTTTAGATAAAGAAATAATTAACATTATTCTATGAATTTAGGAAGAAAGCATTTAAGTTTTAGTTAAACAAAAGAAAGAAATTGTTTTAGTAATTAGTTTTAAGGATATTTATCGCTTTTCTGAATGAGATAAAGTTTTTAATTACTAGATGTTATACTAAAGATAGAAATTAGCCGATTTTAAATTATTTATTTAATTAGACTATTTAACTTCACATTTTGCAAGGATTTAATTTATTATTTTGTTTAAATGAAATATTTTAGTAAGTTTTAATTTAGAAATTAAAATTAGTTTTATTCTTTCAATATTAAAAGATAACAATGAATGTAATTTAGTAAAAACAAGCTTTATTCTATTATTTAAAAAAAGGCAACTATTATGTTGTTATTTGTAAAAAAGAATGTTTTATTGTTTTAAGGACATAATGTAAACTCTAATATTTTATTGCTTTATTTGAAACATTTAGTTGTTTTTTATGTACAATTTTTTACCACATAGAGGAAGATTAGCTATTTTATTATTAAAAGAAAATTAGTTTTCAAATATGATTTTTTAGTCAAGAATTGAGGTTAGAAGAATTATATTATATTAAATATTTTGGCATTATCAAATTTGATAGTTATAACTTATTATTAAATAATAAATTAAGTATTTTTAATTAATTTAAAGGAAGTGAATATTATCATGTGTTGAAGTATTATTATTTTTGTGTGTTCTAATGTTATAATCTTTTATTAGAAAATAAAAATATTTAGTTATGGGTAATTTATGTAATAATGCAATATTGAATTCTTTAAGTTAGTTAGCTTGGTCGAGGATTTTATTATGGAAACCGTATAGATTAAGTTGTATAATCTACTTAAATATATTCATGGTCTTAACTTGTCACTATGGACTATTAGGATAAATGCAAACTAGAGAAATTAATATCACTTTAAAACCTAACTTTGATCGTGATACATAAGTGGTGGATAGGTAAACTAGCTAGTTCATTTTATGTTTAACTTTGTTCCTTTAGAAAAAAAAAATGTTTCCACCATTTTTTTTCCACTTGTATGGTTGACATACAGGTGGGCTTGATACGGGCATGACAAGAAGGAAGAAGAAAGAAAACTTTGATCCCCAAAATCTAAAACACTTAGCATCATTTCCATAAATCTTCAATGGAAGTTAGCCCTCGGGCCTTCTATCTTTTGTTTTCTAGGAGGGAAGGAGGAACAGAAAAACTTTGAAGTCTGATAACGAAACACTTAGCACATTATACACCTTGCAGACTTCAGCCTTTGAGCTTTTAGTGCTCTGAAGTCGAAGGATGAAAAAAAAGACTAACCTCCAACAACTTCTTCACACTTAGCTGATTTTTGAAAGAAAAGGTTGGATCTTCAGCCCCAGACCTTTTTCCCTATAAGGAAGAACATGAAATGGTAGAACATCCAATACATAGCCAAATTTGTAAGGGAAAAGTCAGAGCTCAGATTCCATCCTTCCGCCTTCCAAGGAAGAAGGGAGAAGAGAACTTCGAACCCTGGCAATGAAACACTTAGAATATTTTTGCAAGGAGAAAATGGCGGAGTTTAGTACTTTGGGCATGGCATGGTGAAGGGGTGAAGCCCAAACTCCAACATCCCGACAAGGTAGAAAAACATAAGAAAAACTTTAAATTTTCTATAACTTAGCCATTCTTTTGTTTTTCCTTGCATCCTCAGAAGATGAAACACCAGGATCTCATGGATCTTTAGACTATTTGGCCAAGAGGGAAAAATAGGATTACAATTATATTGTCCGTTTGAGTCTTTTCACTGCTAGGATTTGTCAAAAAATGGTAGATTTTTGTGAAAACCTATTTAATGTTGAAATCTAGGGTTTGTGATTGATATTTTGTTTCATATTTTGCTTCTATCATTTATGTTTTAAATCTGATTTTACTTTGCTCTACTACATTACAAATGGCATCTTGCATTGAAGTTTGAAACTAGGAACAATTTTGAGTGGTTACATCTTCAAAAAAGCATTGAAACTAGGATCTGATTTGAGCATTGGCATTATTGATATCTAAGTAGAATTGAGTAGAGTTGAATTTGATCAAGGATATATCATGTGCAATATGTTTTTTATATTTGAACAAAAAATTTCTTCACTTAAACAAAAAATCAAACCCTTCTTTTGGTACATCATTCATTTCTTCTATTTGTACATCTTGTGTGTTACTAAAGCTTGTAGACACTTTATGAGCTTTGTGACCCAATGCCCTATTTTTGACATTCTTGTGCAAAGAAGTCTTTGAATTATGGGTTCTAATGCTTTGAATAATGATGATAACAACACATCAGAACCCCAACTCCCTAGTATTATCACACAAGAAGTTCAATCACTTTTTCTCAATATCCCTACTTCACATCTTCCTGAATAATCAACTGTTCATGAATCAATCAATATTTATGACCTTGTGGATCATGTTCCTGAAGCTCAAATTCATAGATTAGACACTAAGTTGGCTAATTTTCAGCAATTTATAAGCTCAGGACATATTGCTGAGGAGATCATCCATATTGTTGAGAGTCTAAGAATTTTATTGCTTGAAGGTCAAGAAGGATTATAAGTCTTGCATGGTCTTGCTCATATATTGCATAACAACATTCTATCAACATCTAGTTGCACTAAAATTATCCCTAATGTCACTTCTTCTAATCAAATAGGGACTTAAGTGTTAGCACCCGTACCAACACTCCCTATTCCTACATACACTTCTACTATTCTCACCACTACTACACAGCCAAGAAATAGTGCTACCACATGTGTTTAGTTATCTACTAGGAATCACATTCATCATTATAGTGACATTCCATATAATTACACAAATTCCACACCTAATGTTACTCCACCTACATCTAAACCTCATATCACTTTCCAAAAGGCTACTCGTACATTGATAGCTAGTCCTTCCAATTCATTCCAACCTCTACTTGGTCCATCATCTAACCCTGTCATTAACCGATTGTTGCTAACTATGACCTCCATCCAACAAAAATTGGCTAGCATAACTAATAGTCCACTTGAAACTAATATGACAACACATTATATCCATATCCCTTTGTCCTATTCAATCCTATGAGCACAAATGCCCAAGAAGTTTGAAACCCACCGCTTAAATAAATATAATGCGAAGGGAGACCCTAGCAACCATGTGGAAGCCTTTACAACTATGTGTAGTGATTTCTTCTTTGTAGATACAATTTTGGCAAAACATTTCTAGGTAACTCAAGGAAACAACCTTGGATTGGTTTTTCTCTCTACCTCCAAATTCAATCACTTATTTTTCAAAATGCATTCAAAAATTCTGTGAACATGTTCAAGCAAGCATTGGACCTCAAGTGTCTTTAAATGACTTGGTTATTGCAAACAAGGAATAAAATAGAGAAAGAATAGATTTTATGGGTCGTCATCAAGGCCTCTTCTCACAAGTTCAATATTATATCCCAAATCTTGATGTACAAAGTATATTTATTGGAAACCTACAACCTCACATCCGTGACAAGATATTGTTGATGCGATATGAATCTTTCACTCATCTTTGTATGATTACCAACTTTTGGTTAGTTAGTATGAGAATAGCCCCTCATTGGATCCATTTGGTTAATCTGAAGCCTCTCACAATCATTCAATCAAAAGACATAATAAAAACTTCATCAAGATGAATGAAATTTCAGCTAGTAACATAAGAAAACATGTGGTGGCAATGTCATCTCCTGATCCAGCCCCGTATAAATTGAAACCAAAAACAAGACATTTCACACCATTATCAAAGACTCTTTACTCTATAATGACACAACTTTTGAACAACAATCTCGTCTAGTTTCCACCTATTAGACCTCTTGATCCAAGTAAGATGCAAGCATCTTCCTTTGATCTGAAGGTCTTTTGTCAATTCCACCACACCACCAACCATGACACTGAAAGATGTATGTGTCTTAAACATGAAGTTCAAGACCTCATTGATTCCAATGTCATCCAGGTTGTTGGTGTGAATAACAAAAGAAATAAATTGGAACCTAATCAAAATATTCAAATTTATAAAAATCCATTACCTCATCATGAATCTAATGTTGGGGACATGTCTCAAGAACAAGACTATGAAGTTCATGTTTGTATGGTAGATGCCCGCCCTCATAAAGAGCATGCAAAACCTGAACTAACTATATATTTTACTCCTCATGATGCCACTATTGAATCTCTTGGTGGACCTCTCTACATCACCATTCAAATCAATGATAAACCTATAAGAGGTGCTATGATAGATCCTATATATATGGTCAATGTAGTAATTGAAGAGTTTCTCTACATGCATGGTCTACACCACAATCATTATGTTGTCTCATAAATTATGATTAGAGCACATGACGGGTCTATTCTTCCAAATCTTAGTGCCTTGACCCTCAATGTCAAGGTTGGGCCAAAGACCTTGGATGTTACATTTGTCATCATTCCTACATCAAATTTTGTTCATGTGAAGTTAGGCCACCCATGGCTCTGCTCCATGAAGGCTGTCCCCTCTATGGTTCATAAGTACTTAAAGTTTACATTTGAGGGATGTGTGCACATTGTACATCATAGTCGGTACCAATTTGTTGCTCGCAATGAACACTTTACACTTGACTACTTCTTGCCAAAACTAGTTGGAGTCACTCAAGCTAGAGAGGATTTATTATTTTTGTCATATCAAAAGTTTAAAGCAAAGAAAATAGCAAAGTTGTCAATTAGTAACATATCTCCTTGTGATGTCCTTACACCTCCTTGATCTTCTGAGGCTATGATAGTAGTTCCCCCTATGCCATAGGTGGTGAATGAAGAAAAGCTTGAATTTAAGTTTCTTCCCCATCCCCAAGCGTCTAGTAGATATGCTAAGGTTCCCCCTCTGTCATCCCTCCAAGGACAACAAGATAACCTCCAAGCACAAAACAGACTTCCTTGCAATCACAATATAACTTTTGTACCACCCACCTCTATGAATCTTGACTAGTGGAAATAAATCAATTGTGTGTGTGTTATTTCCTGAGATTTCTCAACCATTTGAGGATGTTCATGTTCTTCCACTTGTTTCACAAGTTGAGAAGAAAGAGCTTCCTACATTGAGGAATCCTTCCCCCATAGTCTCCAAGCCTTCGGTGGTTCTTCCTATTTATTCAAATGTTCTTGAAGAAAAGGAAGAAAAGGAATCCACGTTGGAAGATACTATGATTCCCTTAACAAACATCACAAATAAATCTGAGAAAAATAAAATTGCAAGAGAAAGAAAGAAGCGTCGTCATTCTATGGCTTGCCTTGCCGTAGGAGAGGAGAATCTCCCTCCTTGCAATGAATACAAAAGAAACATCTACAAGTGTTTCATCTCCTATAGAGAAGGATAAAGGTTCATAAAATGCTATGTAACCTATTGTGCTATATTCTAATAGAAAATCTAAAGGTAACAATGATATAGGTATGGTTCTTGTTCCTTATACCTCACTTTCTATAGTTCCTCTTGCATCTTGTCCACCTTTCCAAATTAGTGATGAGAAAGATTGGGAGGAGTGCAATGCTCTACCATGAATACCTCAGAGAACATCACATTTATGCTATATGCAACAGGATTTTATTTTTTTTTAAAATGAAAGAGATAGTAAAGTAACAAAGTAATATTAACGCATCATTTAAACTAATGACTTGTCCTCTAAGATAATATGGTTGCATTACTTGACAAAACAATTAAAATAATCTAACACACATCATGAATTAACATCAGTAACTCATTATAAGCCTAATGCACTAAAACAATAAACATTTACATCTACATAACATCATATAAGTATTCATCAGGATCTAGTACATTGTTACAATTTCTCCCGACATATGAATACAACATTACATCGTTACATTATCATCTTCTGAATACATACATAATGAATCATCTGATACACAGGCTAGTACATGAGCATAATAACTGTCTCCATAAACAGGTACACGATCTGAATCTGCTACAGGAGTTACAACCTTCTTGCACATGAACAAAGGCAAGGAAAAACTAATGGAGATAAAGCACATCCACCTGACCATGTGGAACCCTGAGGTCCAACCCCCATGCTAGGAGATAACATAAGGTCCCAAAACATCATACAGTCAGGTAGACAATTGCCTAACAGGAACAAAGACCAAACAAGACTCCATTACAACACATGACAACACCATTAGCAATTCAAAATCACTTCCAGAGGCAACACACTACAAATGGGGAGAGTACAACTAGGGAATGCTAGGTTGCAGTAGGGAGAGTGTCATCGCATTGTTCTAGCATAGGTTACCCAGGATATCTCTCACTAGAAACTGGCCCCCATCTATGGTTACCCTAGCAGCCTCTCTCTAGGCACTAGCCCCATAGGGTGACACATGCGGATCTGACACACCCTTTCATGGAGACAAGGAGGTCAAACTTGCCAACCAGGCCTTCTCAATCCCATCCTTAGTCTAAACAAGCACTACAGGCATGGGTGAGGAATCCAATTATCTTGTTTAATGTGAATTACTACCCAACCCTCTAATTCATTAATTAGGTTATCACTTGATTACTAACTTTCAATGGGTTACCTTGGCTAGCCACTTTGGGCGCCGACCCCACATTGAAAGCCACTCCCCTACCTGCATCTAGAAACCCTAACCATCAAGCAAGACAATTACTATCTTAATGATAAGTAAACATGAACAATGCAAGGCATTTACCTTCTTGCATACAAAACATAATCACAGTGACCAACCTGTACATCATTGTCCCAAAACTTTCAGTTAATCAATCGCACATGTCCAAGGCAAGGTATGGATCATCTTGCTCTCAAATCTCAACCAAGAACAAAATAATTTCTCATTACTATTTCCAAGATCTCCCCATTATAATACTACACACAAACTCGATATCAACATTCCTTGGAGAAGATTTAAACCCATCAAAATATATACACAACACAGTAAATACATCATCTCACATTATTGTTTACCAAGACCCACATACATAGACAAAAGACATCATGTTCTTTCAACATCTTCATTTCAAGACACCTATGAATAGAATACATGCCATCAAATCATATTACCTTAAGCCTCTGGAACCTAAACTTGACAATTTACACACAGACCAACTCACATGAAAATTTTGCTTGCAATAAGCAATTTCAACTAAACAACTCATTGACAACATAAATTTTTCTTACAAGAGCAATTCAATCTCTTAGTTATCATGTTACCTATAAGTTTTACTTATAAGGCTAAATTTTCAAGTACATTGTTATTTAACATAATTCCAAACTTTAAACCCAATTTCAACTTAACAAAATCATTATAAAAGATCTTTATAGAACCAAATCAACTAGATTAAATTTCATCTACACTAATTATTTTGTCATATAAAATTCCATTTAATTAAATTAGCAACTGGATTCAAGTTATATCTCCACCAAGAATTTCATAAAACCTAGGTCTAGTTTAATTAATATTAATTCTATCTATTATATTAATCACTCATCAATTACATATAACCGTCAAGATAAACAATGCATAGATAATATTAATTACAAATACTTATAACTTAAATGCTAATTTCAACATTTATAACCCAAACCCATATATCATATTTCTACTAACAAAACCATTATAATAGAATCAATGCCATACTACAGTAAATATGCGATCATATCGATTAGTTTAATAAACATTTGTATTAAACTATAACAACTATGTTTCTTTTGTTTCATAAGTTAATATCTATATCATATATATATACTCCAAAAAACTCATCTGCTAAATCGTGGATCTTAACTATGCATGGATTCATATTTAATATATAATTAATAATTGATACCTATACAAATATCCATATGACATAAATGTTTATATACATGTTCATGCACTTGTGTAGGTTATTCCTATCCTCAGGGTAAGATTTGGTCAATCAACCTTCAAATTTTGGACGGTTTAAAAACAACACCACTCTGCCTTTGAGTAGCAGCCACACCATTTCCATTTCCTCAAGAGATGACTACATAGACCACCACACCCAATTTGAAACACCTTTGTTAAACAAGGCTGAAGTCTCACCTAGAGGATGGAGTTTGACAGACTTAAGGAGTATGCACACCGTATTAAATGGGTTATCTAGATTTGGATTATGGTCGATCAAGAATACTGTGAAGATTTGAACAACCAAAGAACAAGACACCCAAAATATAAATTGACTAAATGAAGAGCTAATAAGATGTTTAATACAATCTACTATAACAATTGGATCCTGAAGAATCTATGCAAAAGTGGGCAGTTTTATATGATCCAAAGTCCATATTTATTTGAGACCTTAATGCACATAAGAAAAAACATTTCCATCTAGATCTAATAGAATGCAGAAGTAAGGAATACTCTAATGGACAAGGTACTTGAACTGTTTGACAAGGTTCAAAGATACTTACATACACAAAGAACATCATTAGTTTATCTATTAGAGGATATAAACAAACTAACAGATCCTTGGCAAGATGACTTCGTAGCCCCTTTTAAAAATAGATAAAAACCGTCATTTCTAAGATCCCACACCAACATTTAGCAATTATAAGATTATATAGAAATCTTAATACTAATATATAGATAACATATGATTATATGCAAACCGTAATGCCAATATATATGGCGATTACTATCTTATAATTATAGGAAGATCTAATGTAAAAATCAAAAATATACTTCATGCTATGATGATCTAGGTTTATGACATGCAAATAAGGCAACAAATATGCTTCTTTCAATATTTACATTGAAATGTTTGCTTTTCCAATTTCACAAGCAACAACCCTTAGAAAAACAACCTTTACATTTAATAAATAAAGGATACATATAATATTTAGAACATACAATATTTACATTTAACCAATAAAGAAAAACATATAATATTTATATTTAATCAATAAAGAAAAACATATAAAATTTACATTTAATCAATAAAGAAAAACATATAATATTTATATTTAATTAATAAAGAAAACATGATACCTCAATCGCAATATCCCACTAATGGTAGAATCCTTGAATGAAAATCATAAAAATGAGCAAGTCACCCCCACTCCATGAAGAGTTTTTAAAGAGAAGGAAAGAATAACTTCCTACCCAAAACTAACTCAACCACCCAACTAACTCAACCACCCAACTAATTCAACCACCCAACTACCTTCCCATTTTCATCACTTTTGTAAGTGGGGCTTAAAGGAGGGTCAAAAATCCTTTTAAAATATTATAAATGACAAAAATAAACTTCTAACCTCTGTACCTTAGACATAAGGCAATTTCCCAAACATAAAATACAACTTAGACCTCTTAAAAACACTTAAAAATTATTTTAAAAATTACAAGGTTAAATCCCACACAAGAACATAATTATTTTATCACATAAAACTAAAAATAATATTTCTTAACACCATGGCCAAAAGACCTTAGGGCTCCATGCCTAGGTCTGACATCACACAAAAAGACTTAAAGTGGCTAAATGACCACCATCATCCATTGATATAATAATTCTACATGTACACTCAACAAGAAGTGTTAGTACAATATATAGCCTAAAATATATCCATTATATTTATTGGTTCATAAATAACTTATTAAATTATAGTAATAATAATAATAATATGATGATATAACCATGTTAAATATTATAGTGGGTTAAATAATAGTATACTATATACTATAATAATTTCTTATTTGCCACAACGAAATCTAGGCATACATAATTAACCCACTGAGCAAGAAAGATCTCGAATGCGAAATCAACCTTGATCATTAGCCAGAGCCAAAACACACTTGACCAACAACTCAATTAAATGAAGTCAAATGTCAATCAATTACCTGACCACTATCCCGGCTCGAAAAGCAAGGCTTCAACCAACACTGCCTAACCATAACAAAATTGATAGGTTGAATTGAACATAACACACATCCTCATCGAGGATGATGACTTGGGGTGTGGGACCTTAAGTTATCTCTGAAACAACTTATCCATTAGGTTTAGGGCATGCTCAGACTTGTTAATTCAGGTGGAGTCGATGCTAGATACCTACATCTTGCAATAAATGACACAGTCAAGCATGTATAGATTCACAAAAGCTGACACTAGGTGAAAAAGGGAATCACAACATTGCAGGGCACTCGCAAGCAAGTGATGCGACATCGTCCTCTCCACATCACATCAATCTAGATTAGATAACATGTAATCATAATCGAATCAAATCTACCTCATTATCTGAACAGAACCATACACTAAACATATAGGTGCATGAAATTGAACAAGTCTTAGAAGTACCATCATAACAAATAAATCTAACAAAATCAGTCCATGACATCCATTCTAACATATAACAATTGTAGTAAGATCCACATCTTAATCATTGGAATACAAAACAATGTCAAAGCCTGCGTTATCAGTGTCGCAATAGAGATTATCAATAAAACATATTAACTATCATATGAAACCACACATGGATGAAACATTTATCTATATTGTATGACATCAATCGTTTACCTTACCTTAATCATTCCTATTATTTTATCTTCATCTTCATGTGCCTTGATCAGTTCACTTGTACATCCAAGGTGGAAATGGAGGGGCACTACAAGGAGGATGATTTGCTTTAGGTCAAATTGCAAGTATGGCTCCTTTTTTATTATGTTACAAGTGCATGTGATTGTTTTCCCCCGTAATGTGTTGTTTGATGCTTTATGTATGTTGTTATTATTAATCTCTCTTTGGATGACCCTTGACAGCCTTATAGGTGCAAGGATACAAAGGTACCAAAATTCGTTATGACATTCTCTCTATTTGTATCATCATTCTTCTATATGTCATAAGTTGCATTGTTGTTGTTTCCTTTGGGGATAATGCAATGCATAGCATTTTTTGGCATTCTCCCTTTTTAACGCAAATGGATTTTGATTTGATTTCATGTGTTATTTCTTCCTTTGTCTCCATATTTCTACCAATTGGTGGATGTTGATAGTTCCAAATATATATATTCTTGAGATATCTCCTATTATACAACCATTCATATACTGATGCTAGTCAGGTAGATCCCTTCGTGTTGTTACTTTATAATCTAACTTATTATTTCCTTATTGTTTTGATTTATGTGGCACCTTGCTGCTATGCTCAACATCATACCATAACTACATAAGCCATTATGTATCATGCTCATAGCATCACCTTGGATTACCTTTTGTGGGGGAAACCCCTTGGTTATGATATAGTTTTTGGTAACAAATATCTTATGGGCATGTGCTTCTGGAAAGCTCTCATGCATGTCTTTTGGTTAGTTCTTGTTGCAAGTATGGGCCTAATCGGTGTTGTCATTGATGTCAACATACTCCTATTACATTAATGATAAGGATTGGATGAACTGTTTGCTAAGGATATTGAGAAAATTAGTCATATCAGGAACAGTGAAGATAGTAAGGTAAAAGTCCAAGATAAGATGAGGATCAGAGGTTGCAGTTCATAGGGTTTGTATATATGTGTCTTGAGATGATCTAGTAAAGATTTTAGAGGTCAGCATGAAGATATGAAGAAGTTGTGACCGCTCAAGTAAAACTAGTTCCGACAAGTGTTCAGAGGTGACAGAGTGATATAGATAGGTTTGGTGAGATCCAGAAATGTATTATCCTGTTCTGTGGATTCGAGGGAATGTTAATCAAGTCTTTGTGAAATGTCAACTTGATTGGTTCATGGTTTGAAGGTCCGCAAGCATCTATTCCTTTGTGACAGTAATGACAGATTGTGTTCTTGAGGTTCCTGATGAAGGAGAGAAGGATTTTAGTAAGCAGACTAAGTATGGATGTTCTTGGTGATTTAGGCAAGCTTGTGGAGGTCTTTGGATCGTGTCTAGTTCATTTTGGTAGTCTACATTGGAGTTAGAGCTCACAATTGAAGAATAACTTCTAGATGATGGTGTTCTTCCTAAGGTTGGCTGACTGGATGAGTTACACATCTTGCGGATGTTCTTGTAGATGTTTGCCGAATTAGATGATTATTCCTAAGTCAATGTCTTGTATAAATAAGGATTAATAAAGTCATTTCAAAGTGTGTCATGTGGAGATGAGAGTGTGGTAGCAAGGAGGGAAGCGAAAGGTAGTGCAGAAGTATTGGGCTTAATGGAACTAATTCAAGCATGGTGAAGATGCTATTCTCCAGTTCATGTATGTGATACTTACTATTTTGTAGATAGTGTGTCTCTTGTAGGTAGTGAACCTCTTGTGAGCAGTGTGCTTAGGTAGTGAGCCCTAATTGGCATGTGCCATTTTGTTCTTTCTATTCTTCTAATAGAGAATACAATCTTGGGTTAATCACCCCATGGTTTTTCCCTTAATTAGGTTTTCCATGTCAAAATCTTGGTGTCTTGTGTGATAATGTGTTTTTTCTCTTAATTTAATGCGTTATGTATCATGACTGATTTATCCTTATACTGCTGATTTGTAAAGTGGATTTAAGTGTTTAATTGGAAGAAAGTTTTGTACAATTGATTCACCCACCCTCTCAGTTGTCTGTCCTAAATCTAACAATTGGTATTAGAGCCAAGTTCCTCTAAATTAAGCTTAACCACTTGAGGAGATCCAGGATGTCATCCTACAAGAAGGATAGTCTGAAGTTTGATGGAACCAATTTCAATCTTTGGAAAAGTTGCATGAAATGTCACCTGCAATGTATGGGAATGCAGTACTGGAACATGGCTTCAACAAAGTATACTCTTCCTCAGGGTGGTCTGAAAGCCCCAAATGAAATCAAAGATGCTGAAAATAATCTGCAGACTATAGAAGCTCTTCTAAGAGCATTATCTGATTCAGAGCTTTCAAATTCTATTGACCTACCAACTACTTTTGAGATTTGGCAAAAATAGGAACTTCTCTATGAAGGAGACAAGTATGTTAAATGTGCAAGGTTATAGAGTTTGAAAGGCAAATTTGAAAATATGAAGATGAGAGATAATGAAAATATCACTACTTTTATGCCAAGAGTAAATGAGATTGTCTATGGTATTAGATGTGTTGGAGTCTTGGAGCTACTGCCATTGAAGAATTCAGAGCCCATACAACTATCACAAGAGATCAATTGGTTGGTAAACTAGCTGCATTTGAAATGATCAAGTTTGGAGATGCCCCCCCAAAGACTGAATCAACATTTCAAGCCAGTGCCTCTGTAAAAGGTAAACAAAGGTTTGATCTAGGAGAGAACTCTTGAAGGAAACTATCATGGTATGAAAAAGAAAGAAAAGACCTGGAAGAAGAAGAAGCAGAAACTGCTCAACTTGAAGCCCTTATTGCAAAAAGACTACCAAGAGGATCCAGTAAGTATGAAGGAAAACTACCTTTTAAGTGTTTTAACTGCAATAAGATTGGTCATTTTGCCTCAAATGTCTAGAAAGATTCTCAAGGCCAAATCCTAACAGATCAAGGTTCCAAAAGAATTATTACTATGTTCATGAAGAAGAAGATGATTGGGTGTTTATTACCATTAAGGAAGAAGATCCAATGCCCTCTGAATCTATCAATCATAAAGTTGTAGAAAGAGCTCTGGCTACCCAAGTTGAAGAAAAGGATGATTGGGTCATTGATAGTGGATGCTCTCACCATATGACAGGTGACAAAAATAAGTTTATATATTTGGAAAGGTATGAAGGAGGAGTGGTAAAATTTGGTGATAATTCTTCTAGTAGAATCAGAGGTAGAGGTACTATTTCTTTTGATGGAATGAACAAAACTAGTAATGTACTATATGTTGAAGGATTGAAGCACAATCTTCTCAATGTTGGACAGTTGGGAGACAAAAGCTATGATATATGATTCAAGAATGGAAAATGCAAGATCTTTGAAAGTTTTAGAATAGAGATTGCATCTGGTACTCAAACTAAAGGTAATATCTTCCACTTGGTTGGTACTCGTAAAAGTTTCTTATTTATTTAAGTTGATCAAAGTTGGTTGTGGCATAGGAGAATGTGTCATGTGAATTTTGATAATATCATAGAGATAAGCAATACTCAAGTTGTAAGAGATCTTCCAAAACTAGTGAAACCTACAAATAGTTTGTGCAAAGAACGTCAGTTGGGAAAACAAAGCAGAGTCTCATTTAAAAGCAAGGAACAATCTTCTACCAGATTATTGGACTTAGTTCATTCTAATCTTTATGGTCTAGTAAGAATCAGGAGTGTGCAAGGTGATAGATACTTCATGTTACTAATTGATGACTATTATTGGATGATGTGGGTAACTTTTCTGAAAGAGAAATTAGAAGCTCTTGAAAAATTCAAAATTTTCAAGCCTATGGTAGAGAATGAAACTAGATTAAAATTGAAATGTCTGAGGTCTGATAGAGGTGAAGAATTCACATCCAGTGACTTCATAGAATTCTATGAGAAGCATGGAATAAAGAGACAGTTGTCTACTCCTAGGACTCCACAGTAGAATGGAGTAGTTGAGAGAAAGAACCAAACCATCCAAGAAGCATCTAGGATAATGATGATGGAAGCAAATGTTCCTTAGATCTATTGGAGAGAAGCTGTCAGCACTACAGTCTGTACTCTCAATCAAGTTCAAATCAGAAGCAATACTAGTAAGACTCCTTATGAACTTTGGTTTAGCATCACTCCTACTGTGAGGTATTTTAGTGTCTTTGGTAGAAAATGTTATATTAAAAGAGATAAAGATCTATGCAAGTTTGATGCTAGAAGTGATGAAGGAATTTTCTTGGGTTACTCTACTCAAAGAAAAGCATACCGATGTTATAACAAGAGACTGAGAAAGATTATAGAAAGTACAAATGTGAAGGTTGATGAAGGAATTGAAAAACCCTCAAGGTTTTATGAATATGATGAAGATGATCAGAATGGTGTTCTGATCCAAGGAGTCCAAGCCCCTTCTGAGATTCAGATCCAGACTAATCTGATAAATCAGGAAGAAGAGATAAGTTTGATTGAGCCTAATCAAGAATCAAAAGTGCAAGAAACTCCCAAAGTTCCCAGGTATGTAAGACTAAACCACTCTAAAGATCAGATCATAGGTGATAAAAGAAAAGGTGTTCAAACAAGAAGGATTGCTCAAGATTCAAATGAATATTGTCTAATTTCAAAGATTAAACCTAAGATAGTGAATGAAGCTTGCAATGATGAAAACTGGACTAAAGCAATGGAGGAAGAGCTAATGCAAATTGAGAAAAATCACACTTGGGATCTTGTTCCCAAACCTAGAAACAAGAATGTGATTGGAACAAAATGGGTCTTCTGAAACAAACTGAATGAAGTCGGTGAAGTAATTAGAAATAAAGTCAGATTGGTCTACAAGGGTTACTCTCAAATAGAAGGAGTTGATTTTGAAGAAACTTTTCCTCCGGTGGCAAGAATTGAAGCAGTCAGATTATTTCTTGCTTTTGCTACCTTCAAGGACTTCAAAGTATATCAGATGGATGTCAAGTCTACCTTCCTAAATGGTGACTTGGAAGAAGAAGTATACATTGAGCAACCGGATGGATTTCAATTGTTTGATCATGGTGATATGGTCTACAAGTTGAAGAAAGCACTATATGGACTGAAGCAAGCTCTAAGAGCCTAGTATGAAAGATTGGATAAACATCTTTTAAAGATTGGTTTCATCAAAGGTATTGTTGACAGTAATTTGTATTTCAAAATTGATCATGAAAATATCTTGATTGTTGAAGTGTTTGTTGATGATATCATTTTTGGAGGAAGAGATAGTATGTGTAAAACCTTTGCAAATCAAATGAAAAGTGAATTTGAGATGTCCATGCTTGGGGAAATGAATTTCTTCTTGGGTCTACAAATTACTCAAACAAAGAAATGAATCTTCATTTATCAGACCAAATATGTGAAAGAATTGTTGAAAAAATTTGGGATGGAAGACCCAAAGCCAATGAGTACTCCCATGGCAACCAGATGTAAGTTTAGCAAGGATGATGACTCTCCCAAGGCTGATTAGAAAAAGTATAGGTCAATGATTGGAGGACTGGTATATCTCACTCAAACTAGACCTGACATTATGAATGTCATTGGTCTTGTTGCTAGATTTCAAGATGATCCTAGAGAATCTCATGTCATGGCAATCAAGAGGATTTTTATATATCTAAAAGGAATAGTTGAGTATAGATTGTGGTATCCCAGAGATCATGATTTCTCACTTCATGAATATACAAATGCGGATTGGGTGAGAGATGTGGATGACCGGAAGAGTACCAGTGGTGTAGCATTCTTTTTGGGAAAGAGATTGGTTTCTTGGCTAAGTAAGAAACAAGAGGCAATATCTTTGTCCACTACAGAAGCAGAATACATTGTAGTAGTAGGTAGTTGCACTCAAGTTTTATGGATGAAGCAAATGCTAAGAGACATAACAGTGGAGTATGAGGAGCCTATCACAATCTTTTGTGATAATTCAAGTGCAATAAATATATCTAAGAATCTGGTGTTGCATTAAAAAGAAGACATATCCATCAAGTTTCACTTTTTGAGAGAGGAAGTGAACAAGAATGAAGTCAGATTGGAGTTTGTACCTTCCAAGGATCAGAGTGCAGACATCTTTACTAAACCTCTACCTAAGGACTCTTTTGAGTATCTCAAAGAGAAGTTAGGGGTTATTGCCCCTTCGGTGATGAACTAAGGTGCACTGATGTGCATCAGTCCAGTGGATATCATAGTCATATCTTGTGGTCTAGATTGATGATGGGGAGTTGCTACTCAGGGGGAGCAGCAGGTATGATTCCAAAGTGGTGGAATTGCAAGTATGTGCCCTTCACCATTGATGTCAAAGGGGGAGAGAAGACATGTGAAAAACAAGTGGTTTCTAATCAAAGGGGGAGTAGGAAAGGAAGAAAAGACATGTGAATGATTGTTGCTGATAGGGGGAGTTGTGACAGTAAAGAGTTCTTGTCTTGATGGTCAAAACAGTTTTTCATATCATATGTTGCCATTAATGACAAAGGGGAGATTGTTGCAAGTATGGTCCTAATTGGTGTTCTCATTGATGTCAACATACTCTTGTTTCATTAATGATAAGGATTGGATGAACTATTTGTTGAGGATATTGAGGAAATTGGTCATATCAGGAACAGTGAAGAATAGTGAAGACAGTAAGGTAAAAGTCTAAGATAAGATGAGGATAAAAAATTACAGTTCAAAGCGTTTGTAAATATGTGTCTTGAGATGATCCAGTAAAGATTTTAGATGTCCACATGAAGATCTAAAGAAGTTGTGGCCGCTCAAGTAAAATTGATTCCAGCAAGTGTTTAGAGGTGATAGAGTGATACAGATAGGTCTGATGAGATCCAGAAATGTATTATCCTATTCTGTGGATTTGATGGAGTGTTAATCAAGTCTTTGTGAAATGACAACTTGATTGGTTCATGGTTTGAAGGTCTACAAGCATCTATTTGTTTAGTGATGACAAACTATGTTCTTGAGGTTCCGGATGAAGGAGAGAAGGATTTCAGTAAGCAGATTAAGTATGGATGTTCTTGGTGATTATGGAAAGCTTGTGGAGGTCTTTAGATCGTGTCCAGTTGATGTTGGTGGTCTGCATTGGAGTTGGAGCTCGCAATTGAAGAATAACTTCAGGATGATGGTGTTCTTCCTGAGATTGGCCGAACAGATGAGTTACACATCTTGCGGATGTTCTTGTAGATGTTTGTAGACTTAGATGATTATTCCTAAGTCAATGTCTTGTATAAATAAGGAATTATAAAGTCATTTCAAAGTGTGTCGTGTGGAGATGAGAGTGTGGTAGTGATGAGGGAAGTGAAAGGCAAAGTAAAAGTATTAGGCTTAATGGAACTGATTCAAGCATGGTGAACATGCTATTCTCCAGTTCATGTATGTGATACTTACTATTTTGTAGACAGTGTGTCTCTTATAGGTAGTGAACCTCTTGTGAGCAGTGTGCTCAGGCAGTGAGCCCTAATTAGCATGTGCCATTTTTTTCTTTCTATTATTCTAACAAAGAATACAATCTTGGGTTAATCACCATGTGGTTTTTCCCTTAACCGGGGTTTCCATGTCAAAATCTTGGTGTCCTGTGTGATAATGTATTTTTTCTCTTAATTTAATGCATTATGTTTCATGACTAGTTTATCATTATGCTGCTGATTTACAAAGTGGTTTTAAGTGTTTAATTGGAAGAAAGTTTTGTACAACTGATTCACCCCCCCTCTCAGTTGTCTGCCCTAAATCTAAAAGTTCTACCTTAGATATATTACTCCCTATTAGGAGTTAACAATCACTTTAAGGTGTGGCATACATCGCGCTATTCTCTTTTGGTTACATACTTATTTTTTATAGTTGGCATGGAACTCACCTAGTAATTTGATGGTCCTCACTAGCTCGTGATGTTTCCTTTTGGTCCATGAGCCACCTAGTAGAACAAAGTTTTCTAGCCTGTGTGCTTCATGTGACTTGTTGTGGTCACCTAGTAATTTGGCAGTGTTGGTTTTTCTTCTGAATCAGCATTAGGGTTTGCCACTTCTAATGTTTAGGCAGATTCAGCCAACTGAATACAAGAGGTTGCATGAGCTCCTCCCCTTCACTTCTGGTTCTACCGCACCAAGGGGGTGTCCCTATTTGATAGAAGTATAACCTTGACTAGCTCAATGACAGAAGGATTTAACTTGACAGCAACAGGCAGAATACTCTCATGTATGGACCAAGATTTGTGTAACAAATCACAAGGTTGGCAACATTCTTGGAAATGATGTCTAGTTGGGTATGAGAGCATGCAGGGATCCTAATCCTACTCCTACAACTAACAGGTGGAAGGATGAAATGGTTTGATTTGATTTTTGGATGCAAAGCTAGACATGGTATATAACCTCAACACAGAGCTAGATTGGTGCCTATCCAAGGCTTGGAGTCGGTAGACATACACCTGTGAATGATCAACATGAACAACTAAAACTAGATTTTAGGGGGATATACATGATATCTGCCTTACAGATATCTCCCAATACAGAGTGTTAAGCTGTCTATACTTATGGCATCCCTATTGCAGTATACCCTTCCCAATATTCAATCTGAAAATAGTTTAATCTACCCCTTGAGCAAAAGTTAAAAGATTAAACATTCAACATAGGAATTCTATGTTCTAGAATCTCAGACATTCCTTGAATGCCTGGACTCAGAAGAAAGATACATGCAAAACTGGAGACAGAATCAGCATAACACATGCAAACATAGCATTATTCATATAAAATTGACCATGAAATCAGTGGATTCATGCACAAATGTACAACAGGAGATACATAAACTCGTAAGTTTTGCTGCACAGAGCAACCAAAACCAGTTGTATCTTATTATAGAGCCAAAATGTCTAGTTTTCAACAACCAAAACAATGGTAACACAGTCTGCCTATATTGGCCAGAAAGTGTACCCATAGCAATTAATTACATGATGGACAACAAAAAATGTCAGATACAGATCCCACAAAGGAATGGCACCCAGAAGTTATTGCTGCATCAAACAGAAGAGTAAACAAGGGTGGCCTCGAGCCCTGTGCCACCATCTGGAAGTCTTCACTCAAAAATTGGGCGACATGATCATGTGTGCCATTGCCCATACCTCTGCACCGTCGCCATTAAAGGCCTCAACCACCCGCGGCCTACCTGGAAACCGTCGCTGCGTTCAAACAGAAGTTCCCGCCAAAATGCACTTTACTAAAGTTTCAAATGTGCAGGAAGAATAGTCCCACATTGGTGCCGCAGAGACTCCTTCAATACCTTAAAAACATGGTCGCGAGCATAATAGGTGTCGAACGCCTTTTGCTGTGCTCAACGCATAAGCCTTCTCCAAAAGCCCATCGCCAAAACCCAAGCCATCGGCACACCCCAGAATTCTCCTTCCGATCTCAACGGTCTCGCTGACCGCTACCTTCGCTTCCCCATCGGCCAAAGATACATCATCAGGGCAACCATCCAAACCTTCACCGATCTGATCAGTTACACCGATGAAGCCACCACAATCCCCTGTCGGCTAGACCAATACCGTCGGCCAAGCCAAAGATCCCTCTGCCGATAGACCACACTCTCACTGATGCACCAACGAATTATACTCTGCTCCTTCATCGGCGAGACCTCCCACTGTCGGCCCACCACAATCCATCCTCGCTGACAACACAAGTCACGCTGAAGACCATACACAACACTTCCCTTCATCGGCCATAGATTAGTCTATCAGCCAACCATTTCACCGTTCACTCGACAATACAACCCATGCCGATAGACCCTGGCACTTCCCCTTCCGTCGGTGTAACACACACCATTGGAGCATCCAAAAAGCTTCCTGCCGATCTCAAAGGTCACACCGACGACATCTTTGCCAGCCACACACTGCTCCTCCATCGGCCAAACTCCTTGCATCGGTGGGCCACAAATTTGCTTCACTGACAACCAAACACACGCTGATGGACATCCATCAGCCAGACCAAAACAATCAGAGCACTCAAGAAATCTTTCGCCGATGAAGCCAATCACTCCGATAAGACCAAAAACATAAAGCTTTGAACCGTTGAACCGGTTCAAGTGGATGGTTCAAAGGAGAGGTTCAACCAAGAAGTTTAAAGACACAAAAACAAACCCATGCCGATGGAGAAAAGACGAAGACCACCTCCGTTGAACTAAGATGCAGACGCTAAAAAACACTAAGGGGGCCCAAAACTTAGAACTTTTTAGATTTTTTGGGAAGGTGCCTGCATGTTTATATGCTTGAAAACTGACTGGTCATGCAGGCACCAACAGTGGCTCTGTCTGGGG
The DNA here is from genome assembly GCA_027924645.1 of Cunninghamia lanceolata. NCBI lineage: Eukaryota > Viridiplantae > Streptophyta > Pinopsida > Cupressales > Cupressaceae > Cunninghamia > Cunninghamia lanceolata. The sequence goes on from BSBN01000144.1 coordinate 8,130,887, forward strand.
ACGTGCAGGAGCAAGACTGCAGTGAGAACCCCAAATCTCTGGGATGCAGACCAGTCCCCTATCCATTGGGCACAGAGTCATGAAGTTACAATGATCTGCATCACCAAACACATTATTTCAAAATAAACATGGTGTCCCAGGGCCACCAAAAAGGAAAAACTAGACTTTTCCTTTGTTAAACACCTGATTTTCTTTTGATTTCTTTAAATGAAGCCTAAAAGCATTTAACTGTCTGTAGCAAGCCCCTTGGCAATTATTTGTGCTACTACTCATTTCTTTTTCTTCAACAAATCTACAGCTAGCTTCATCAGCATATATAATTATCAATTGTAGAATGTCATCATCATATGAGTCATTGATGTTGCTTGGAAAAATAACAGACTCACATGAAACAAATGAATCCACATCAGAATTTTGCCCTTCCTCAAAAAATAAGAGCTCCTCTGTATCAAACATGCAATATTCAGGCACAAGCAACATCTCATAATCAAATTTATCTTGATGAACATATAGATATCCATCATCATCATGCATGGTAGTTTTGTCATTAATGTCCACCTGAAATGTCTCAAGAGAAGGTAGAAATAACTCAGAATGCAGCCCTACACTGAAAGCTTCATAGTCACCCCTGCAATCAACACTATTCCCAACTGTATGAGCACACACATCTGCAATTTTCCCATCCACCTCTAAACAGTGACCTTGTTTTTTATCTTCACCAGTGCCCTAATAATCAAAAGCAAAGTTTTCAACCTCTACACTATGAAGGTGGCCAAAATTTTCAAGGAAACACTCATAATCAACATCCAAATATATTTCATCATCTGAAAGGCTCATATATGCATCTGAATGCTGGCAATTACTAGCATATTCACTGCCATCCCTTGAATCAATGTTTTCTATATTCAGAGTGAAGCTCTGCATATCCACTTCATATAAATAATCAGGCATAACTGAGATATGCATACTGCTACAAGACAAAACTTCATGTATGTCTCTCACTTGATCAATTGGAGCGCACCTTGTGTTTGCAGGCTTGTCTTCTAAAGGCTGATAACAATCTTTGTTTTCATTATTACAAGATGTGCTTACATTTTCTACAACATTTTCTTCATGCATCACATCATGGCTACACACATTATTCTGAAGTATATTTCCCTCTATACAATCATCTCTCAATGCACATACTGGGAGGGCTGAAATATATTCACTTTGATAACTGCTTTGACAACTTGCAGCCATGAAACCTACTGGCATTCCATATTTCTCATTATTTTCTATGTCCATAGTGAATTGGAAAGCCTGGTGAAGTATGACTGGTTCTTTATCTCTCAATAGATAACTCATTTCTTCATCAAATGCAGCCAAATAAATTGTCAAGCACAATGCATTATTAGGTCTCATATATTCAGGGATCTGCCTGAGCAATTTAATAAACCTAAGATTAAAGGCTGGAACCAGCTCCTCATCTTCCCTTTGGATATTCATAAAATGTATGATTAATGAGGCCACATCAAACCTTTCACCAAACTGCCCTAGGAATGCAACTTCTAAATCTATCCATGAAGAAACTGAACAAACAGGTAGGTCTGAAAACCATATCCTAGCATCATCTTCAATTGACTAAACAAAGAGTCTCATTACTACATCTTCATCCTCTACCTCATAATCTTCTATTAAATTACAAAATCTTTGCAGATGTTTGTTTGTCGATTCAGAATCTGATCCACTATATTTTGGCAAACATCTTCTAATTTTATTGGGAATAATATTTCGGTAACCATATATCCCTATGAAATTTAGGGCTTTATATCTTTCAATAAAGAATGGTCTTCTCTGAGAGAACAACTAGGCTTGCTGTTCTAAACTCAACATTTTGAATCAAAGATGAATACCTGGATATATGTTGCAGCATCGATAGGTTCTTTCAACAGAGTCGCCACCTCTCAGAGAGAGGACAGAATGTTAGCAAGGCACTTTTGTTTTCTGGATTCATCACCCCAGTAGAGCACCACATGGTTCCTTTTTGCTGCAACAACTTCACTAGAAACTAGATTTTCCATCCCTCAGGTTACTTGACTCTCTCTCTCCCCAGCAGAGTCGCCATTTTTGTTGGTTTTTCTTCTGAATCAGCATTAGGGTTTGCCACTTCTAATGCATAGGCAGATTCAGCCAATTGAATACAGGAGGTTGCGTGAGCTCCTCCCCTTCACTTCTGGTTCTGTCGCACCAAGGGGGGTGTCCCTATTTGATAGAAGTATAACCTTGACTAGCTCAATGACAGAAGGATTTAACTTGACAGCAACAAGCAGAATACTCTCATGTATGGACCAAGATTTGTGTAACAAATCATAAGGTTGGCAACATTCTTGGACATGATGTCTGGTTGGGTATGAGAGCATGCAGGGATCCTAATCCTACTCCTACAACTAACAGGTGGAAGGATGAAATGGTTTGATTTGATTTTTGGATGCAAAGCTGGACATGGTATATAACCTCAACACAAAGCTAGATTGGTGCCTATCTAGGGCTTGGAGTCAGTAGACATACACCTGTGAATGATTAGCATGAACAACTAAAACTAGATTTCAGGGGGATATACATGATATCTGCCTTACAGATATCTCCCAATATAGAGTGTTAAGCTGTCTATACTTATGGCATCCCTATTGCAGTATACCCTTCCCAATATTCAATCTAAAAATAGTTTAATCTACCCCTTGAGTAGAAGTTAAAAGATTAAACATTCAACATAGGAATTCTATGTTCTAGAATCTCAGACATTCCTTGAATGCCTGGACTCAGAAGAAAGATACATGCAAAACTAGAGACAGAATCAACATAACACATGCAAACATAGCATTATTTATATAAAATTGACCATGAAATCAGTGGATTCATGCACAAACGTACAACAGGAGATACATAAACTTGCAAGTTTTGCTGCACAGAGCAACCAAAACTAGTTGTATCTTATTACAGAGCCAAAATGTCTAGTTTTCAACAACCAAAACAATGGTAACACAGTCTGCCTATATCGGCCAGAAAGTGTACCCACAGCAATTAATTACATGATGGACAACAAGAAATGTCAGATACAGATCCCACAAAGGAATGACGCCCAGAAGTTATTGCTACATCAGACAGAAGAGTAAACAAGGGTGGCCTCGAGCCCTGCGCCGCCATCTGGAAGTCTTCACTCAAAAATCAGGCGACATGATCTTGTGTACCATTGCCCATACCTCTGCACCGTCACCATTAAAGGCCTCAACCACCTGCGGCCTACCTGGAAACTATCGCTGCGTTCAAACAGAAGTTCCTGCCAAAATGAACTTTACTGAAGTTTCAAATGTGCAGGAAGAATAGTCCCACATTGGTGCCGTGGAGACTTCTTCAATACCTTAAAAATATGGTCATGAGCATAATAGGTGTCGAGTGCCTTTTGCCGCGCTCGACGCATAAGCCTTCTCTAAAATCCCATCGCCAAAACCCAAGCCATCGGCACACCCCAGAATTCTCCTTCTGATTTCAACGGTCTCGCCGACCGCTACCTTCGCTTCGCCATCGGCCAGAGATGCATCATCGGGCTAACCATCCAAACCTTCACCGATCTCATCAGTTACACCAATGAAGCCACCGCAATCCCTTGTCGGCCAGACCAATACCGTCAGCCAAGCAAAAGATCCCTCTGCCGATAGACCACACTCTCACCGATGCACCAACGAATTATACTCTGCTCCTTCATCGGCGAGACCTCCCACTGTCGGCCCACCACAATCCATCCTCGCCAACAACACAAGTCACGTCGAAGACCATACACAACACTTCCCCATCAGCTAGAGATTAGTCTATCGGCCAACCATTTCACCGTTCACCTGACAATACAACCCATGCCGATAGACCCTGGCACTTCCCCTTCCGTCGGTGTAACACACACCATCGGAGCATCCAAAAAGCTTCTTGCCGATCTCAAAGGTCATGCCGATGACATCTTCACCAGTCACACACTGCTCCTCCATCGGCCAAACTCCTTGCATCGGCGGGCCACAAATTTGCTTCGCCGACAGCCAAACACACGCCAATGGACATCCATCGGTCAGACCAAAACAATCAGAGCACTCAAGAAATCTTTTGCCGATGAAGCCAATCACTCTGATAAGACCAAAAACATAAAGCTTTGTACCATTGAACCGGTTCAAGCGGATGGTTCAAAGGAGAGGTTCAACCGAGAAGTTCAAAGACACAAAAATGAACCCATGCTGATGGAGAAAAGACGAAGACCACCTCCGTTCAACTAAGATGCAGACGCTGAAAAACACTGAGGGGGCCCAAAACTTAGAACTTTTTGGATTTTTTGGGAAGGTGCCTACATGTTTATATGCTTGAAAACTGACTGCTCATGCAGGCACCAACAAGTAGTACTTACTAGTGTGTGATCCATTATGGCACTTCTTTTCACATGACCCCTAGCAACAGAGAAAGGTAGCATTAGAATCATGTGCCTTATGTGTTTGATTACTATGTTTTTTGTTTGATGCATTGTGTTGGAACTTGTGTTTTGTGTGCCTTCATCATGTTTTTCATGTATATTTTGTGCCTTATGTGTATGTTTCATATCAAGCATGTATGCATTATGTATGGCATGCATTTTCCTTATGTATTGTGTGTCTTTTGTATGTATTCCTATGCATTCTTTTAAGTGATCCATGTATGTGAATTATGTTTCAATGTCTTGCATATCTCTTTCCTTATGTGTTTGCAACCATAGAATCCTAATCTTGGGGGCTAATAATAGTCCAAAACTTGGTCTAATTATTTGTCTTATATATTTTTGTGTTTGAAATCTATCTTCTCTTTCCTTTAGTGTGTGTCTAAATGTATGTCTAAATGTGTGTGTCTACATGTTAGTCCCCTTTGGTTTCATTCATCATTTGTGAGTGGGAATACATATATATAAGGAGTTTTGTTAGTCATTTTACACCTAGAGATGACTGCTGGCTTATCAAGAGAACAATGGGCATTGCAAACATGATTGATCTTCTATGCTAAAGTGCTCTTAATAATTGGAATTTCTATCTACTTGTTGTTTTCATAAAGTTCATTTGTAGGTCTTGAAGGAAGTTTCAATCCTTATCCATCTTTCTCCTTGTTTTTGCATGATTGTGAGCATCTACTCCAACTAGGGTTTCACATCTTGAGGTAATCTTCACCATTTTCATTCACACTTTCATCATATATTGTAGATCTGGCATCTGCCTTCTAGTGAACACACTATGGGATCTAATCATTGTTGTAGTGGAGGTGGAAGCACCAACATGGGGTTTGACTAAGGAAAGCCTTTCTACACAGCACAACCTTTTCCTCTTTTCTTGTGTGCAGGTTGAAGATACAGGTTTCAAAATATAATATCTTAGAAGAAGATAGGGTCTATAGGTATAAGTCTCTTAGGAATCATAGATCTTATGAAACCCTAATTAGGGTCTAGGGTACCTGAGTACCCTTGTCATTTGGTGCCCCTGAGTCCAGATCCAGGTTCTACTCTATCTCTTGATCTCTATTGTACTTTTAGATATTTGATAGTTGTTTCTGACAGTTAATTATTAGCAAATCTTTATCAAATAAGGTTTAGTCATTTCCCTAGTTTGCATTCTATTACTTGATTGAATTTAGTTGATGCTCCTCTATACAACAAAAGAACATAACCCCTGTAGTTTGGCTGTCCTCCATGGGTAGTAGCGAAGCTCAGTTTGTGTTCTAATGCTTGGTAGAAGAGATTTTTCACCTAGTTTAATCCCTTAGGCTAAGTCACTCTTTTCACACTAAACAATATTTCTCTCCAATTTATCATGGGATAGTGTTATTTCTAGTGTGGTGGAACATTCTACTATGATAGAGGTTTCATGCCTTGGTACTCATTGGGAGAAAGCTATTCAGGCTATACTAATCATTTTTGTAGGGTATGCCATTAAGTAGTTTCAAAATACTCCTTAACTAGAGTATTTTGGAATGGAATGTAAATATTGTCCTTTGATTAACATCCAATTTGTTAAGGAGGAAACAACCCTAAAATTCTTGGTAGTACATTTATTGTAAGGGAAAAGCTTTTGGTTATACAACAAACAAGTATAGTGGTTAAGATAAAAATAATCTCTAAACACACACACACACACACACACACACACACACACCCACACACACATGCATGCATGCATGCATGCATGCACACACACACACACACACAGAGATACATATATATACAAACCATCCAATCACATCCAATCCCTAATACTACTTACCAATACTGATCACAATTCTACACTCCTCCCACAAACTATCAACTTCCTCCCACAAACATGTAAGGTCCTCCACCTCATACCAAACCGTTTAGGCCACCACTTCACTCACAAAAAAAGGCACCCCCAACATAATTTCAAACATTCAACCCACTTCATTAACATACTGCACAACTACCACCCCTTAGTTCTACTAGTTACATGCTTCCTAGCCCACCTCTTGGTACCCCATTCAACCAAGAGTGGCAAGAGATGAAGAATTCTATTTATGGAAAATGCTTTTTTGTAAGCACATAAGTCCAAGGGGTAGTGAAATGTAAAAAAAGATATTTATGGAAAATATTATTTATAGAGTTTTGAAGTATTCAATATATATATATGAGTGTAGAATTGTGATTGGTATTGATAAGTAGTATTGGGGATTGGATGTGATTGGATGGTTCGTAAGTGGTTGATTTTGGGATGTGAGTGGATGTTGTGTAGTGGATTGATGGGAGATAATTGGATGTAGTGTGGATTGAATGGAAGTTGTTTTTTGAGGTATGTGACGTAGAGTGTACAGGAAAGCTCTCAAAACATGGTGATAATACCTATCAACTTCAATACAAATAGAATAATACTCAAATAGCTTTTAAAACCCCTTTGTAAGGCCTAATAATTCCAAAATGCATTCATCAATCTCTATCAACAAAACATACACTATCGGCCATTATAGAAATCCTTATACCGATGCACCAATACATTCAACTGTTCACATACAAGACTTAACTTACTACTGTCAGTTCCCTTTACCACTTCTCTCAGTCACTCCTTGTATCATTCGAATTACACATTTCCCATGTATCTTTACAACATACATTTACACCATACAACCCCCAACATACAAATGAAGGATACACATGAAATGTCCTCTCATACATCTGCGATATACACACACTGTCTACGACATACAACTGCAGTATACAAAAGAATTCTATACCTGATATACTTTAGTGATATACATAGGAAATGTATCTTCTCATACAATTACGATATACATAGGAGTTGTATACCCAATATACACAGGAAATGTATCTTCTCATACAATTATAGTATATACATAAAATGCATATTTGGTGACAGAATGTGAATCTTAATCTGATACTCTCCTCTGCAACATTTGTAATCCGAACAACACATAGAAACATTAATTGCTACAAAACAATTCGATATAGGGAAGATATACTTAGAACACAGAATTTGAAAAACACAAACTGAATTTAACATCGATGTCTCCACAAAATGTATTATTTTTTCTTCATCTTCTATTCTCTCCTCCAACTTCATCAATCCTCTTCTCTCTAAAAAATATGTTTTTATGGTCTCTTCCCATCCAGTTCCAAACAAAATACTAGAGGTTAGAGTCGTTACAACTTCCATGTTTCAAATTTTGGCTTAACCAAAGGTGTTAGCCAAAGCAGTAACTAGTCACAAGACACATGTTTATCACATGACATGATTTGAACATCCTAGAACATCAATAAAACACCTAAAAACAACACAACACACTTGATTTGATTATCCACATACCCTAATTGTCCAAGATGTCCAAATTGGCTTATAAGGATGCTAAATTTATGACATTGGTTCACATGGTGGGGTCCTTATTACAAACATGAAATCACAATAACAAGGACTACATGACAACATGAATAAACATATAAATGCATAAAACATAACAAAATATCAAAACCTTACTCTTCTCCCTCAGATGTATAGTTGGCTTGTTGAAGGGGTGCTCCTACACCATACTCCCCGAGAGAAGAGATCTCAATCCCACTTGAGATCAAAGTTTGAAGGTCTGCACCATGGTTTGTGATCTGATCTTCAGTCATCCAAACTTCCTTTGAAATAGGTTTCTCATGCCAAGCCACTAAGTACTCCATGTACTCTTTGTTCCTTGTCTTCTTTGCCACTCTTGAGTGTAAGATCTTCTTCAATTTTGGTGGATCATGCTTAGGGATATCATCATCTATTGTACACTGCAATGGTTCCTATTCTACATCTGCATTATGCTTGTATGGAGTTAAATCACATACATTGAAGATGGGTGACAATCCAAGGTCAGGAGGAAGTTGGATCTCATAAGCATTTTGCCCACACTTCATCAAAATCTGACATGATCCAATCTTCCTCTACATTAACTTGGTATGTTTACCTTTTGGGAGTCTCTCCTTCTTCAGATGAACCCACACCAAATCTCCAACATCAAATTGTACATCCCTCTTCTTCTTGTCAGCATATGCTTTGTACTTCAATGTAGTTTGTTAGAGTTGGGTCTTGACTTGATCATGCACCTCCTTGATGGCTGATACAAATGCTTCTCCATCTGCACTAATAGACTCTCTTATAGGTAGATCTCTCAACTTGAAAATACCCCTTGGATGAATGCCATATACCACTTAGAAAGGGGACTTCCATGTACTCCTATTGATGGTATCATTATAGGAGAATTCTTCTTGTGGTAGGATGTTATCCCACTTCTCTCCATGCTGCCTTGTCAAACACCTTAGCAGATTTCCCAATGAATGGTTAACCACTTTAGTCTTCCCATCCATTTGAGGATGCTAGGTTGATGAGAAGGATAAGTTGGTTCCAAGCTTCTTCCAAATAGGCCTCCAAAAGTGGCCAATAAATTTCACATCTCTATCTGACACTATGGTCAATGGCAAGCCATGTATCCTCACTATCTCTTTGAAAAATAGATCTACAATGTATGAGGCACCACAAGTGGTTTTGCATGGCAAGAAATGTGCCATTTTACTAAATCTGTCTACTACAATGAAAACACTATCATACCCCTTGTCTTAGGCAAACCCAATACAAAGTCCATGCTTATGCTCTCCCATGGCCTAGAAGGAATGGGTAGTGGCTGGTACAAACCTGCATTCATAGATATCCCTTTTGCCTTTTAACATATCACACATGTCTCCACAAATCTTCTCACATCTGACTACAACTTGAGCCAATAGTAATGCCTCCTCACAAGATCAAGAGTCTTATCTAGACCAAAATGTCCTACCATGGCCCCACAATGTTTCTCCCTAATGATATTCAATCTTATAGAACATCGAGGAATGTACAACTGTCCACCCTTGAAAAGTAATCCATCTTGGATCAGAAATTTAGAGAACTCAACATGATATTTGTCACCACAAGAGGTACATACCTTAGAGATTTCTCCAAAGTCTTCATCAGCATCATACATGGCCTTCAAGGAGTCAATGCCAACACTCTCCAATTGGATCTTATTGATGGTTAGAGCCCTTCTGCTCAAAGCATCTGCCACTTTGTTCTTGACCCCTTTCTTGTGCTTGAGTGTGAAGGTGAAAGATTGCAAAGTCTCCACCCACTTCATGTGCCTATGGTTCAGTTTCTCTTGACCATTTATGAAACTAAGGGCCTGATTATCTGTGAACACTATGAACTCCTTTGGCATCAAGTAATGCCTCCACTTTTTGAGTGACTGTACTAGAGCATACATCTCCAAGTCATATGATGAGAATCTCTTCTTTGCATCATTTAGTTTCTCACTAAAAAATACAATAGGCCTACCTTCTTGACTAAGTACTGCTCCAATTACCATGTGGCTTGCATCACATTCTACTTGGAAAATCTTGTTGAAGTTAGGAAGTGCAAGGACTGGCTGCTTTGCCACCTTCTTCTTCAATGTTTCAAATGAATCATTTGCCTCCTTTTTCCAAGTGAATAGGCACTTTTGTCCTCCTTTTATGGTGTCAAGCATGGGTACACAAACATGACTAAACCCCGTTATAAACTTCCTATAGAAGGTTGCTAACCCATGGAAACTTTTGACATCATTCATGGTCCTAGGAGTTGGCCAAGACAATATGGCACTTACCTTCTCTTGATCCATTTTCAGTTTTCCCTGTGAGATGACAAAACCCAAGTATATGATCTCCTCCTGCATGAATAAACAATTCTCCAAGTTGATCATTAGTTTCTCTTCATGTATCCTTTTGAGGATTGGGTCTATATGTTTGAGGTACTCTTCCCTTGTATTACTGAAAATCAAGATATCATCTAGATATACTATGACAAATTTACCTATGAATTCCCTCAAGACCTCATTCATCAACCTCATAAAGGTACTAGGGGTGTTGGACAAACCAAAAGGCATGACCTTCCACTCATATAACCCTTCATTGGTCTTAAATGCAGTTTTCTATTCATCTCCTGGCCTAATCCTAATCTGAGGATAGCCACTCTTTAGATCTATTTTTGTGAAATATTTAGCACCCCCCAAGAAATCAAGCAAATCTTCTATCCTAGGGATTGGGAACCTATACATGATTGTTATCTTGTTGATAGCCCTTGAATCAGTACAAAGTCTCCAAGTGCCTTCCTTCTTTGGTGCTAGGACAACCGGTACTACACATGGGCTTAAACTCTTACCAATTAGGCCTATCTCCAACAGCTCCTCAATCTGCCTTGCTACCTCTGCATTCTGCTCTAGGGTAAGCTTGTATGCTACATTGTTTGGAAGTGTAGATCTTGGGATCAGATCTATACAATGACTGATGTCCCTTATAGGTGGTAGGGACCTTGGCATTCCATCAGAGATGATGCCTTTGTACTTGTCCAATAGTTCTTGGACAGCGGGATCTATGAACCTTTACCTCTTCTCTCCCTTGACTTCCTACTGCTGCTCCTTGTTCACCTTTAGGAATGGAATTAGATTATATGCAACTACACCTTCTTCTACTATCTCTTTCATGAATTGTTTTCCTTCTACCACTATCACCTTGACTTCTTTCCCCTTTGATTCCACCTCATTCTCCATCAATGGTAGCAACTCTATCAACTTACCATCCTTGGTGATTGAATATGTGTTTCTAACTCCATCATGGTGTGCTTTCAAGTCATATTTCCATGGTCTTCCAAATAGGAGATGACAAGCATCCATCTTGGTAATGTCAAACAATAATCTGTCCTTATATGATCCAATTTGAAACTCTACCCAAGCCTGCTCTTCCACAACTATTTCCTAACCTTGGGTGAGCCATGAGACCTTGTATGGGAAAGGATGTGGCAATATTTTAAGCTTAAGCTTTTCTACCATTTCAATGGACACAAAATTTTTAGTGGATCCGGAGTCAATCAGAACTTTACATACCTTTCCTCCTACCCTACAAGTAGTTTTGAAAAGAGACTTTCTTTATGGGGGTTCTTTGTCAGGCACCTTCATGGTGGTAATTCTCTCCTAATCATCAAAGATTCTCCCTTCTCAGGATATCCATAACTGTCTGGAGCATTCACACTTTGATAAGTGCTTGAGCTTGTCACACTTTGACAATCAAATTCTTGGATCAGATTTGTCCTCCTTTCTTCCATTGAACTTGTTGCCTTTTCTGGACATCTGTTGGCTATGTGGCCTTCTTGATTGCAATTGTAACATCTAAGAGGTCCTTTTCCTTGAGATCTCCCTGTAAATGGTGGTCTTTTTCCCCTAAAGTTTCCTCTTTGATTGTAACTTCCCCCTTGAGTTTGATTGTTGTCTCCTTTGTTGCTCTCTTTATTGGATTCACTTCGTTGTTCAAATCCCTTTCCTCTACCTTTGAAAGGACTTCTTCCCCCTCTTTGCTATCTCCCTCTTCTTCTACTATTCTACTCTTGTCTTCTCTTTAATTTCTCTTCCACTTTGAGTGCCAATTGGTAGCACTTTTGGACTGTATCTAGGTTATGTAGATTTAAATCTTTTTGGATGGTAAACCTCAATCCATTGAGGTACCTTGCCAGCTTCTCTTCCTCACTCTCCTTTACCTTTGTCTTGACACATAATTTCATAAACTCTTCAGTGTATGAACTGACATCTAACTCCTACTTCAAGTTTTGTTTCTTCTTATATAATTGGATGTTGTAATCCAATGGAACATAGGCTTCCTTCACTAAAGCCACCATCTTTTTCCAAGTAGCAACTCTGCTCTTTCCCTCTTTCACTCTGTCATCTTGGATGAAAGTCCACCAAGTTAGTGTAGCCCCTTTCATTTTGGATTGGCCCATCTTCACCCTTTGGTGGTTTGGTATCTGCTTGGTCTCAAAGAAGTTATTCAAGGAGTCTATCCACTCCATCACGGAATCAGGATCCATTTTGCCTGCAAACACTGGCAGGTCTATTTTCATATCCATGGTCCTTCTCTCCATGGATTTGAGGGCATTGATTAAAGGTCTTTGGTTTGTAGGAACATCCATCTCTTCCTGCCTAGGGATCTTCTCTTCATCCCAGTCTTCTCCATCACCAGAATCTTCTTCTCCCTTCTCTACTTTATCCCTCAAGTTCTCTAACTCTTCTTTCAAGGCCTGATTTTGAGCCTGAGCTGCTTTGCTCTCTGCCATTTGCTTCTTCACTAAGACAACCGACTCAACATTGATCATCTTTGTTGGGTACTCTTGTGACCCCTCTTCGTCTAACATCTTGTCTTCTTCTTCTACCCAATGAACACTCCTTTAGCTCTGATACTACTATGATGCAGAGCGCATAATAAAGCTCTCAAAAAATAGTGATAATACTCATCAACCTCAATACAAATAGAATAATACTCAAATAGCTTTTAAAACCCCTTCATAAGGCCAAATAATTCCAAAATGCATTCATCAATCTCTATCAGAAAAACATACACTATCAGCCAATACATAAATCCTTATACCGATGCACCAATACATTTAACTATTCACATACAAGACTTAACTTACTATCACTAGTTCCCTTTATTGCTTCTCCTAGTAACTCCTTGTATCATTTGAATTGCACATTTCCCATGTATCTTTACAACATACATTTACACCATACAACCCTTGACATACAAATGAAGGATACACACGAAATGTCCTCACATACATATGCGATATACACACACTGTCTGCGACATACAACTGCAGTATACACAAGAATTGTATACCTGATATACTTTAGTGATATACACAAGAAATGTATCTCCTCATACAATTGTGATATACACAAGAGTTGTATACCTGATATACTTTAGCGATATACACAAGAAATGTATCTTCTCATACAATTGCAATATATACATAAAATGTATGTTTGGTGATAGAACATGAATCTTAATCCAATACTCTCCTTTGCAGCATTTGTAATCCAAACAACACATAGAAACACTAATTCCTACAGAATAGTTTGATATAGGGAAGATATACTCAGAACACAGAATTTGAAAAATGTAAACTGAATTTAACTTCAGTGTCTCCACATAATGTATTATTTTTCCTTCATCTTCTATTCTCTCCTCCAACTTCATCAATCCTCTTCTCTTTAAAAATTGTGTTTTTATGGTCTCTTCCCATCCAGTTCCAAATAGAATACCAGAGGTTAGAGTCATTACAACTTCCATGTTTCAAATTTTGGCTTAACCAAAGGTGTAAGCCAAAGCACTAACTAGTCACAAGACACATGTTTATCACACGACATGATTTGAACATCCTAGAACATCAACAAAACACCTACAAACAACACAACACACTTGATTTGATTATCCACATACCCCAATTGTCCAAGATGTCCAAATTGGCTTATAAGGATGCCAAATTTGTTACACTGGTTCACATGGTGGGGTCTTTATTACAAACATGAAATCACAATAACAAGGACTACATGACAACATGAATAAACATAGAAATGCATAAAACATAACAACATATCAAAATCTTAGTCTTCTCCCTAAGATGTATAGTTGGCTTGTTGAAGGGGTGCTCCTACACTAGTATGGAAAGAGGTGGAAGGTTTTGCACAAGGTTCCCCATGTTTATAAAATAGGATTTCAAGAGCTTGGGGACATATTGATTAGACATAGGACTAGGTGATTGTGGTTTAGCTAGATAGTATTGTTGTTGGTATGATGTGGAGGCATAGTTGTGAAGTGGGCATATTTCCTCAAATTTGATGATCATGGTGTCGGGAAATGTGGATTAGATTGGACATTTTGAGAGTTTGATCCCAAGGATTGTCAATAGTGGTGTGGAAAATCATTTTTTGTAGGAGGTTCCTCATTTGATCCATGTCTTTTAAAAAGGGATTTTATCCCTTGAATTCATAAGTCATTTGAGGATCAATTATTTTTATTGTTCTAGGAACTCATCATGGCTTAGGTCTTTTAGGAATTATAGGAATCTTAGTGAATATTATTGTTTGAAAGTAATGGATTGGTTACTTCAACATATTCTAGTTGGTTAACAAGACTTCCTACCTCTCTATTGGTTGGTGATTCTAGTATTATTTGGTTGGGATGAAAACTTGCATCAACTAAGTTTTTTATTACATGAGGGTCCATGTTCTTGCATGATTGAGATCAGGTAATGGGGGAATGAAAGGTCAATGTTTGTATTAGAATTAACTTGGATTTGGTTTCAAATAGATAGTGAAATGCCATAATGAGTAAATAGGGATGATTTAAAAAGATGGATGAAAATAGACTAGTCTCAAGACCTTATCAACAATTTGGATTATGGATGATTTCAACCTACGACACTTGAGATAGGCTAATTTATTAAGAGAGGGGCTAAATCTTATTAAACAAAATGTATCCTACATAATATAGGTAGATTTATTAAGAAAGGATTAATTTGATTTATTAGCAATGGATAATGGATTGTTTCCTTGGGTAGGCAAGGCCCAAAGAAAACATAGATTCAAGGATGATATCCAAGGTCTTGGTTTGAGTTTATGTTTAGGATGGGTTATTTGATTTGGGTTGAAGTGGAATCATTTATAAATCCAAGATTTATGAAGAATGAATGGGGTGATTAGCAAGGTCATATTTTTAAAATAAAATAAAAAAATTGATTTCAGGTCCATATTAATGATAGTGTGTGACTACGGTCAAGTCAAATCACATGTGGGATGACAAATTTAGGTGTACTTTGGTAGAAGGAGGATAATATTTTGGTTCTTGATAAAGTTATAACATAGATGCTTAAATAGAGTTATATATGCTCATTTAAAATGTAGGTGTAGGTTTATGGACAAGGGCACTTAAGTGTACTATGGAGGTGCTTAGTTATAACATTGACAGTTATTTATGACTATTAACAGGGTGAATGTCTTTGGGGTGATTTTGGATGTTTTTATGAAGTGTTTATGTCTTAGAATTTTGGATGAAGTGATGTATGATTAGTTTTGATCTCAAATTGATGGGATTTTTGAATTGATCAAGTTTAAAAGTTCAACCTTTGGCAAGAGGTAGTTTGATGTTCACACATTAAACCAACATGCATGAATTTGCAAAGGATTTGGTGTCTTATGATTTTTTTGGGTTGTAAGGAAAGTATTTCTTTTAATAAAAAGGCATGCCAATCACTTTCATAATCCTAGAATTAATCAAGTTGGTGTGTATATTCTTGTAAGTTGACTGTATTGCTTTTATTTAGGCATAATGTGCAAGTCCCATGATGTTGAAACTAACTACTTTTGATCACCCAAGATTTCTCAATGGAATAAGCGGAGAATATCCACAACATGCACATCTATTTCTATCAAGAATATGCACTTGTGTAGAGTAACATTTCAAGCCTAACTGATATCTGGTGCATTACAAGCATATATGACCAAAAGGTCTCAAATTAGGCTAAACTAAGTTTCTAAGGGTGTCCCTAATATACACAAGGTATAATGGGCCAAAGTTTGTGAGTAAGGATCCTATCAACAAGCACAAATTCATGGGAAAACCCAATCCCATGACACCTTGACTCCTTATGAAAAGGTGCATTGAAGCCAATCCAGACACAATAATGGATCCTATCGGGGTAAAACTTTCATTCTCTAACCTTTTTATACCCTATTGAAATACATGGTTTGTATCATCTCCTAAGATGATGAAATCCTTAGGCAGGCCCCTAAGGGGAAAGAGATCTATGTACTTTTGATCCCTAAGATTGCCTTGTAACATGAAGGGAGAGCATATGCACATTAAATCTCATCAGTTTAAACATAAAAAAATAGATAAAATATATATTTTTTATCTCTAAGATCAACTAAATGTGTAAGGAGAGAGCGTACACACATATCAAATCCCAAACATGGCACACAAAGTTCATTTCCCTTAGAAAATTGAAATGTTCCTAATTTTGTGAAACAAACAAATCTCTTTGGCAAGAGGTGCTACAAAAACAAGCATTATTAGTTTCAAATAATGGTCTTGGACATGTGAAAAGATGAAAAATATATAGTTAAAGATTAAAACACCACCAACAAATGATTATCACTTGATTAGTACAACATAATTTCTAAGGAAAGTGGTTAAACTTAAAATAGAAAAGAATGTGCTTGAACAAACCTATAGGTGCCTAAATATAGGCATGGATGATTATCTATGGACATGCTTAAAATTTACTATAGATTCTTAGATATATACAAAAAATTTTAAGTGTAAAAAAGGACAACAATTTATCTTACTTACCCATGGAGGCACTTGAATATGCATAAAGGTGATAGAGTGCAGACGTAAATGCTTAAGTATGAAACCTACATAGAGAAGTGTGAAAATTAGATGATTCAAATGTTAGTTTAGTACATGATTTTGTACACAAAATGAAATGTAAATGACAAATTGCATAGCAAGAAGAGCAAAACTATTTTTTGATTAAAAAATTGAAAGCTAAGATGATAAAAAGTGACAAAAACATGAAAAATAGATTTAGAAATGTAGACACCTCTATATGTGATAGTTGCACTCATCTAAAATTGAGATGTTAATATATGAAAAAGATGGTAAAGGTAATAAAAATTGTAATAAAATATTTTGAAGGCTAAAAAACCATAGGTTAGAAGATCATTTTGATAGCATAATGAATTACAAACACAATCCTTGACAAAAAAATTGAGACTTAAAATATCAAAATCACCAAAAATAGTGTTAGTGTTGTCAAGGATGGCCACACCAGTATGTGAAATGCAAGTTATCATTTGTGAAAAGAATGCTTATTCATGATAGGGCTAGAAATTTTAACAAATACCTACAAAAAACTTACATAATGCTACAAAATGGAGTTTAGAGGGATGTTAAATCAAGATATATCAAATCCTTGAAAAATAACAAAAAATTAGCATAAATAGTACACAAAATGGGTGACAAAAAAGGTTAGAAACCATGGAAAAGAGGCAAATTAGTCCCAAGAACATAGGTGCTTAAGTAAGCATGGAGGTGCTTGTTCTTGATGCAACACTCAAATCGACACACTAATGCTCAAACTCAAACTGCACCTAAAACAAGATAAAATGCCTAAAAGATGTTAGAAACTAGGAATGTGGGTTCCAATGGGTGTGCCAAATCTTAGACCTATGAAAATGAACCCTAAAATAAGAAAATTAAACTAACTAGCTTACTCAATTCATTAGCATGAACCACCTCAAGATAGGACTAAAGAAGCCATGCAAAGCAATTGAAAACTAAATGCAAATTTCTCACCAAGGATTCCTTGTTGCACCAAGTAAATGGTGGATTTTCCAAGAATGGGATTGGGGAGATTGAAGGATGTTGAGTGCTCAAATTGTTAGAGTAAAAATGCATTCAAGAGTTACATGTAAATGGCTCGAAGAGGTCATCTTTATAAATTTTTTGGATGATAGATGGAGGGCAAGGATCAAAATAGGAGATCAAGAGTGGATAATTATTGAGAGGTTTGGAGGCATGAGAATTCTCCAAGTGTCACTCATTAGGTGGTGGTTAAAGGGGTTCCCTTGATTCAAGAAAAATTAAGGGTGGAGATTGAGCATGGGAGAAAGTGGATGGTGAGGATCAAAATGTATATTTTTGGAAGATAGTGCAAATCTTCCCCATGCCTCCAAGTACCCCTCATGCACATTTTAGATGACACATGTACCCATATGAGGACATGACCATATAATGCCTTGATTAATCATGAATATGCATGTGCAAATGATTAATGATGGTAATTGATTTGATTTAGTCACCTTAAGAAAAAGTGTATAAAATAATGAATTAAATAAATATTGGTATTTATTTAATTTTTTGGTGATGTGAGATGGTCTTAGGTGTATAAATATTTGTATTTATTTACCTCAGGTCAGACTATAGGAAGAATATTAATTAATTTAATAAATAGTTCATACTATTCAATTGATTATGGGTGAATAGTGTCATGAGGGTAGTATAAGCACTAAAAACATGCAGGTCTTACATGAGGACCCTCTGATGATATGCAATCCTAATCACATACACAAAAGTGTGAATAATAATGCCCTCTCAGTAGTAATCCTCTTGGTGACACGTGGTGTCTTTTTTTTCCGCTACCAATTATTCTTATTTATTAACCATTCTTATTTTCCCCTTTGTCAATTCTTCTTTTTTTACTTTCTTTTCTTTGCCTACGTGCTTAGTTTTCAGCTTTTCATGTTGATTCCACCTTTTTGACACCCCATCTTGAAGGTCTCTAACCCTAGGAAGCATCAAGACAACCTAAAAAACTAAACCCATGTCTTTGTTTTCACCCAACTTTCCTCATTTTTGGGTCACCCCTATTAATGTCTAGATCTCCCTAGGTCACCCTTCCTTTTGTCATCTTACAACCTGACTCATATTCCAAATCATCCTTTCAAACTTTCATTAAGCATATGTAACTAATTAACTTCACCCAAGTTCCACCTTTTGTGGGTCACCCCAAGCTCACCTAGGGTGACCTGGCCTGGTAAAATGGGTGACCCTTGTAGATTTTGAATGTGAGTTTCTCCTTTGATTTGAGCCCAAAAAGACTTTGTTTTCACCTAATTTGCATTCAATTTCAAGATAAACATAGAGGAGGTGATAATTAACTCATTAAACACTCCCAATCAACTATGTTTAGCTCATGTGATCTATTTTAACTCCTCCCTTACTCATCCTAACATCCATTCCTCCATGCGTAGTAAGATTTCAAGCTTAGATCACTCTTCAATCTATTGATTTCATAAGAGTCTGTCTGACCAATCAAGAAAGTTAACTTTCTAATCAAGGGAGTTAACTCCTCAATCATCCCCATGCTTCATGTGCTCTCTCAATCTGTAAATACCCCCCCTTCAAGCATTAGAAAAGGCAAATTCATTATTGCAATCCATCTTTTGATTAGCTTTTTCTCCCCAACTAGTATGTTTATGCTCACTATAGGACGTAGGTACCTTTTTTTTATTGTTGTTATTTTTCCAAAGCCTTAAAAGGCTTCATAGTATCATTACACTTGCCAATTCTCAAGTCATTGTTCTCTTAGCTCACATTAGGCTCAATTCAAAGCTTTCAAAAACCTCATTCTTTTGCTCTCCCTTCGTAATTGCTACCAAGAGGAGGACCCCACTACTACAAGAGGATGAGGAAGTTTTCATACAAAAGGATTCGTAAGGGTAGTGCAAAGCACATGCACCAAGCGATTCCAGGTTCCTTTTCATGTTTTTGTAGTAATTAGTTAATGAAATCTTACTCTTGAGGAAACTAACTTGTCATTTTCTCTTGATAGGAATTCATAGTTTGCTTTCATTTCATTGAAATAGATTAGAAAGTAATTCCCTTTTCATAGAATACGACATTTTCTTTCATCAAGAAAATACAAAAGCATAGAATAAAATTACATTAGGTAAACTTCATTATAATTTGCATTCATATAGAACTATTTTATTCATTCAAGAAAAGTACAAAAAATAGCATGCATTAAATATAGTTGCATTCATACACCACAAACACAAAAACCCAAAACATGTTAGAAAAATACAAAACGTTCAAACCCTAAATCTCATCATGAGGTAATAGGAAGTCACATTCACATTAGACATCAAACCCTTGATAACACCACAAGATAAACATTCAAAGAAATCAAAAGTCAACTCTAGGTCAATATCGATCAAAGAAAGTCAACATACACCAACTCTCTTAGAATGACAAGCAAATTAGCCCAAGACCTAGATGAGAGTGGTTCAAGGCAATTCTAGATGAACTAGAGGATATAAACCCAAGACCACAACTCATGTAAGAGAAACAACACATTATTAGAGTTGTAGAACAAGACATACAAATTCAACAATGCCTCCAGGAGCATGATGCTAGGTTACAACATGTTAGAGACATAAAAGAAACAAGTAGACAACCATATAGGTATTAGAATCAGAGAAACCCCAATAGAAGACAAGTTACAAGTCACCCTTGGGTCATATCATCATTTCAACAACAATTGCCATAGAAATAATGAGACAAATCCAAAACAACAATAGACCCTTGTGTTGACCCTAATTGGCATTGGTAATTGGCATGGATGTCAAACAGAGAAATTGGGTAGTTTGGCATAGTGGTATAGTCTGAAGTGATTGTTGTTGAGCATGTTGGATATTGATGTTCTTTCATGGTCCTTATCTTGCTTTATCAGTCACAACATTTCATGAAGTCTCAATGGATATATCTTATGTGATCCATGTTACATTTGGTTGAGTTGAAGTGTGCAAGGGTTAATATTTGTCTAAGATAAAAGTGATAAAGTGGACACCATTTGATTTAAGGCTTGTAACTGTTTATGGTTTCACTTGATTTAATTCAATGTTATAAAGTACTTACCATAGTCAAAGGTCATATAAGTGACTAACCTAGCCAACAGGTCTCAACATCCATAACAAGTAAATGGTTGTCATTTTGAATTTGGGGTTACTGGCCCTTTTAGGGAAAATAGGGACATTTGGTAACATTGGTATAATCTTGAAAAAGTTAACATTGTTGGTCATTTTGTAATGTATGAGTTTGGAATATAAGAGTTGCGACCTAGGGTTTAAATTTCATTGAACATATTGAAGATATTGTGGAATGTGTTGGAGATTCACTGAAATCATTGTGTTTCCTGAGATAGATTTGACAAAGCGCAACCCTAGCAGGGAACAATGAAAATCCTAAAGAGGAGCTATATAGTTATTTGCCACCATATTTTGAGGGAACAATGCAAGATTCAAAGTTTGTAAGTTATTTTTAGGTGTTCTCTATCCCATTAATGGTCTTCGAAGTTATTTTATTTTTCTATTATTACATTTATGGGTTGTTTGTCAATGGTTCATTAATATAAAGAAGTAAGGGTTTTGTAAATGTAAATAGTTTGAGAACATGCTATTATACCCATAAGCAGATATGGTTAAGCTTTGGTAACTGTCATTTTCTGAATATTACTCTTGTTAAACTTCTGTGATAATGTGATTAGGGTTTGATGTGTAAAAAAGGTTGAGAACATTTTTTATACTCCAGTTGAGATGTGATCAGGGTTTGGAAAATGTGAACAGTTTGAGAAGTTTTTCATTGAACTCTTATACAAATGTGGTTAGAGTTTGTAATGCTTGTAATTATCTTTTACAGTGAATGAGGGTTTTGTTAAGGGTTGTTAATGACAATTTTTACACACTCATATTTGTCCTATTTTGTACTATTCGACCTCCTAATCATGATAGTTATTGATCTTGTAAACTACTATAGGCAGTTGGAAAATAACAATTACTTGTACAAACTATTTGATGAAAATAAAAAGAAAATGTAGAGATAGTATAAAATGACAAACACCTTGTTGAGATGTAGATGATACTGTACCATCTTGGAATATCATTAAGATAGCAACACTATGTCTTATTGCAAAGTCATTCTTGAATTATTGAGATGTATGCGTACATTTATGATTATGGATTCTTGAGTCTCAAATGAAATGAGACGATCAAGATATGTTTTACAGTGAAACAAAGAAACCCTCCGTGTTCTATATCTTAATTTGCTCTTTAAGATGTTATTATTTTAGTGAGGCAATGAAAATAAGTTTGCCAGTGAGGCACAAAAAGCTAATGAGGCATAAAACAACCAGTGAAACTTTGTAATTGGTGGTTTTTGGATTAAGCCAGTGAGGCATAAAACATCCAATGAGGCTTTATAATTGGTGGTTTTTGGATTAAGCCAGTGAGGCAATTTTTGAGTGGTTTTTCATCCCTATGAGGGTTTTCCACTCATCAAAATCATTGTGTAATGGTCTCACTTGATGTGTGGTTTACTTGGTCTTCATACTTAAACATTTAGTCTCTATTGTCTTTTAGTATTTGAATTTGATTAAGTTTACTAAATTGATTAAATGATGTCAGGATTATCATGTCATGTACATGAATTTGAAGAGAAGTAATTGAATTATTTTTTATTACAACATTGATTCACCCCCTTTCACAGTGTTGTTCATACTCCAACAAGTGGTATCAAAGCCAAACCATTGCTAAAAGTTTAACCAACTTAGGGGGTTCTTGGTGGAGTACTTGTCATGGCCAACCAAGTAGGTTTCTCTAGTTTCAAAGCACCATTATTTGATGGGTCTCATTTTTCTTTTTAGAAATTTAGGATGGAGTCCTACCTATCTTCCTTAGGATATGATGTTTCTGTATTTGTAGAGACTAAATACAAGGGGTAAAATACACCTTCCACTACTAATGAAAAGAAGGCCTACGAATGTAATGCTAAGGCTAAAAATTCCATTTTTTGTGGTCTATTCAATGAAATCTTAGTTAAAGTTATGGATTGCAAAACTGCAAAGGTTATTTGGGATAAATTCTCTAGTATTTATCAAGGTGATGTAAAATTCATTGAAGCCAAGTTACAGTCTTATAGAACCAAATTTGAAAGTCCTAAAATGAGTGAAGATGAAAAAGTTGATTATCTTCTGAGGGTTCAAGAGATTGTCAATGCTATTCGTGGTCTTGGTGAAACCTTAGAAGAAAAGGTAGTTGTAAGGAAGGTTATAAGAACTCTAACTTCTAAATATGAATCTAAGGTTTCAGTTGTAAAAGAAAGAGATATATCTAAAGTCACCTTAGATTAACTTTATGGTACTTTTACTTCCTTTGAGATGAGAGTCTGCAATGATGGATCTACAAGTAAGGAAGCTGCTTTCAAATCTGTTAAAAAGGAAAAAGAAACAAATTCTAATTTAGAAGAGTTAAATGATCAAGAGTCTTCCTTTGTTAGTAAATTAAAAAAAGGGTCATCAAGAAAGTATAGGGGTAAACTTCCTTTCAAATGTTTTGGTTGTGGTAAAATAGGACACTATGCTGCAAAATGTCCTTACAAAGATCCTGATAGTAATAAGGAAGACAATAGAAAATAGAGAAAGGAAAATCAATATAATTTTTTTTTAAAAATGATTTCATAAAGAAGAAAAGTCTCTTTGCTGATGTGACAGACAGTTGCTCAAAGGAATCCATTAAAGAAGGTGATGAAACTCTGTTTATGGCAACAATTAATCAAAATGAAACTCACAAAGAAAATAGTTTAGATCAATTTAAACTTGAGGTGGATTTTGAGGTTGAGATGAGAAGTGCTCTAGATGAAATTAATAAACTTAAAGAGGAGGCTATGATATAAAAAATAAAATTCAAAAAGACATTGAAAACCTGATAAATAAGGTGAATAAATTTTTAAAAAAATTGTAGATCTAAAATTTAAAATTGAATTTTTAGAAGTTACTAAAATGCAATTAGAGATCAAAGAAAAGGAATGCTACACTTTAGAGGCAAACGTTGTTAACTTAAGAAAAAAGCTTGACATGTGTGATACCAGTAACAAACTAGTAGATCTTTTAGGTAAGCAAAGATACCATAAAGATAAAACTAGTCTAGGGTTTATGTAATGCTAATCCTTACATTCTGTTGAATCTCAATATGCCAATGTTAAAAATGATTTTTTTTCAAAATCATCAGTTGGAAAAAGCAATATTCTACATTTCTTTGGCCATTACTTCTGTTGTAATCAATATGGGCATAAGACAAGTGAATGTAGGGTTATGTGTAAAAGGAGCTCAAGTTTTTAGAATGAAAAACTCTTTCAGACACAACAAAAAAAAACTAACATCCCTTCAAAGATAAATGTTGATAAAGCAAAGTTAATTTGGAAGCCAAAGAGGGTTGATGAAAAGACAAGAAATGTGCTTGATCAAACAACCGTATATGCCAAGAAGAAAGAGTTGTGGGTTGTAGACAGTGGATGCTCTCACTACATGATAGGGGATAAAAGCAACTTTATCAAATTTGAATATTGTGATGGTGTTTTAGTGTCATTTGGAAATGGTGATTGTATTCAGATCATAGGAAAAGTTATTGTGTCTTTGGATGATAACATATCTTTGCATGAGGTGTACTATACAGAGGGTCTCATGCATAATCTCTTTAGTGTGACTCAGATCTGTGATCAAGGTTTTTATATTATTTTTGATGCTCTTGGATGTGAGATTAGAAAGAAAACAGGCGAGGTTGTTGCAGCAGGTTTGAGGACCAAAGGAAACATTTATAATTTGTAAGAAACCAAATGCATGAGTATGGTTAATTAGTTGAGGGAGAGATCTAAATCATTTATGTGTGTTTTTCAGGGTGTGCTTCAAATATCACCTTATATCCCTGTGTTTATTGGTTACATTATGTTAATGGTGATATATTTGTATTATGGTGATTTAATGGTAGTTAATAGTGTTTTGGGACTGAAGAATAGCTTGTGCTTACACATCTAAGTGGTATATTGGAAATCTTTCAACATGGTGTTGTACTGTGAAGTCTCTCATGATAGATAAAGGCAAATAAAAGAGTGCAGTGTTGTCTTTTCTCACATAATGAACCTAATGATCCTAGTCAATGATTGTAAGGGGTGTGATTCTTCACTTAGTTCATGGTGTAGTTCTTGATGTTGATACTTTGATATATGATTTCACATGTTTGATCTGGGGAGTCATTAATTTATTACATTCTTTCTTTTACACTATGTTTCCTCACAATGTTTAGTACAATGGTTGATAGGGTATACCTATTTGGGACAGGTTTAAATGTGTTTTGCTAGTTTGGTAAGTATATCCTTCACAGTTTGTTTTAGTGCTTGGCAATTTAATATAGTTGGATGCTAGTAGTTGGAAGTTTGGCATGATAGTACATGATAGTTTTAATGTCTTGCCCATCTATTACTAGTGGTAATGTGTCTAATTCCTCAATTATAATTGTGATCAGCAAAGAGCTTCATGGGTGGTACTGTATTTTGTTTGATGTCTTTGAGTGTGGACAAGTATTTCATTTTTTACTATCCATGTTGTGATAGTAAAAGGATAGTAACAATGATATTACAGCCTGTTGTTTGCCTTTCCACATTGATGTCTTACCTTGAAGGATTATTGTAGGAAAGTGATGTTAAAAGTAATGGATGTAGGTGCTTGCAAAGGAATGATTATCAAGTTTACAGATGTCTTAAATCAGGGAAGTAATGCTTTACTTTAGTTCAAGTGTTTATTTGATGATCTTTTTGGTGCCTTGATAGTCTCCATGTTGCCTTGACAGTACTACTCTGACACACAAGTAATACTGATTATTTGCTTTATGATAGTGGCTTTAATGATACTTAGGAATAGTTAGTTTATACTATGACTTGCTATGATGTTGGTGCTCTTGTGTATCAAATTTTTTCTTGAGAGTATTGATAAACACTTGGAGATCATTCTCTTCATTCACATTCTTGGACAATGAGATCATTTACACTGGTATCACTTGGATAGTTGCTTGGACATTACATATTTATAGTGCATATTTGCTTTGAAAGTGGAGACGTATCTTGTTGCTTTGATCATGCTTCCCTTGTTTACTTGATAGTTGGTAATGTAATACAGTTGGTAATGTTTTCTCATGATGCTTACATTTGGTCGCTATGGTTTACAATGCTTCCAAAATGATTTCTATAGTGTCTCTTTGGCAGTGCCATTCTTGCTGAAATGATGACTAATGGTAATGATCTCATTTGCCTATTATTTTACAATAGTGATAGTGACATCTATTAGTAGCATGTGACAGTGTTTTTAAAATACTTCAAGTAATGGTCACAAAGGAGAAGTGAAGTGTACAGTGATTTCAATGCATGTTTGATCTTTAGCATGCTTAACTAGATCTTCATAATGTTTTGATGAGTTTGATCTTTGTAGGAAGATACATTTTCTGGGATAGTCTTGTATGGTTCTTTTGCTAATTTGGTTCCATCTTTCATGATATCTCATGAGGACAACATTTCTGACAATATTTGCATTCAATTGCTATGAAAGTATGTTTGGGACAATGCTTAGAATAGTGCACTAGTGAACAATCTTTCCTTTCTTGAATGACATTGCATGTGAAGTAACAGTGTGACAGTATGTTGATTGTTGTTCTTAGAGGGGAGCAGATGATTTTTTTGAATGCAAAATAGTGAATAAAAAGCCTAAGAGATAGCCTTGGTGTTCTTTAGTAAATCAGTTTTGGCCATGGTTTCAGGGGGAGCTTCTAAGCCTACTTTTTATCATTGATGTTTTCATGTTGTTCATACATTTTGTATGCAATTTTTGATGGTATGCTCATTGTGTATATATGATGCATTAATGTAGCAAGTGGTGAACAAGATTCACTTATTGTTTTAGTTTGTAATCTCTTTTCATGTTTTTGCACTATGGATTTACAATAACAATTGGCATGAAAGTTTGGTGATTATGGTTCTGACACCATTTTACAGTTATTATTTCAGTGTTTTGACATGATCCTTTCCTTGATCTGACAATTTGATGTTTCATGTGACAATTTTATGAGGAGTATTGGTATATGCATAGGTTCCACAATATTTGGTTGTATATTTCTTTGGTAACATCCTCTCTCTCAGTCTTTATTCTCATTCACCTTTGGCATTATTGTCAAAAGGGGGAGAAAAATATAGGTGTTACAATGATACAAACTAATGATGCTCTATGATGCTATGATTTCATTACATGTTCATTCATTACTATTATTGTTGCATTACTTTCATGTTTCTATTCATTTGATCTTTGATCAGTTATGGGGACATAATGTATAAGGTAGAACAGTCTTGGTAACTTCATGCTGTAGTCTTATTCATTTCATGCACCAATGGTAAATGATGACAATCTTATTCATTTCATACACCAATTGTATATTATGTGGTATATGGTTATTATATGTGGTTATTCAATGATACATTTTTTTCATTTACAAAGTTGATACAGTTATGCATCTTGCTAGTATATGTTACATATTTCTAGCTATGCTGGTATATGTTGCATGTTCTAGTCATTTACTCTTAGAAACTAGTATAGTCTTCATATGATGATCACCTTTGGTTATGATGTTATAGGGAAATGGTTTATAGGTTGTTTGACATCAATTCCAAAGGGGGAGTTTGTTGACCTTGATTGGGATTGGCAGTTGGCATGGATGTCAAATAGAGACATTGGGCAGTTTGGCATATTGGTATAGTCTAAGTTGATTGTTGTTGAGCATGTTGGATATTGATGTTCTTACATGGTCCTTATCTTTCTTTATCAGTCACAATATTTCATGAAGTCTCAGTGGATACATCTTAAGTGATCCTTGTTACATTTAGTTGAGTTGAAGTGTGCAATGGTTATTATTTTACTAAGCTAAAAGTGATAAAGTGGACACCATTTGATTTAAGGGTTATAAATGTTTATGGTTTCACCTAATTTAATTCAATGTTATAAAGTGCTTACCATATTTGAAGGTCATATAAGTGACTGACTTGACTAGAAGGTCTCGACATCCATAACAGGTAAATAGTTGTCATTTTGAATTTGGTGTTACTGGCCCTTTTAGGGCAAATAGGGATATTCGATAACATTGGTATAATGTTGAAAAAGTTAAAATTGTTGGTCATTTTGTAATGTATTAGTTTGGAATATAAGAGTTGTGACCTAGGGTTTGAATGATATTGAACATATTGAAGATACTATGGAATGTGTTGGAGGTTCATTGAAATCATTGTGTTGCCTGAGCTAGATTTGACAGATCTCAACCCTAGTAGTGAATAGTGAAAAGATTGAAGAGGAGATAGACAGTTATCTGCTACCACAGTTCAAGGGAACAACAGAAGATTCAGAGTTTGCAAGTTATTTTTAGGTGTTATCTATCTAGTTAAGGTCTTCTAAGTTCTTTTATTTTGTTATTATTGCATTTACGACTTGTTTGTCAATGATTCGTTAAGATAAACAATTAAGGGTTTTGTAAATGTAAACAGTTTGAGACCACACTATTCTACCCATAAGTAGATATGGTTAAGTTCTAGTAAACAACAGTTTGTGAAGATTACTCTTGTTAAACTTATGTGATAATGTGGTTAGGGTTTGATGCATAGAGGTTGAGAACATTTTGTTTAAACTCTAGTTGAGATGTGATTAGGGTTTGGCAAATGTGAATAGTTTGAGAAGTTTTTCATTAAACTCTTATACAAATGTGGTTAGAGTATGTAATGCTTGTAATTATCTCTTATAGTGAATGATGGTTAAATTGTTAAGGGTTGTTAATGATAGTTTTTACACACTCAGATTTCTCATATTTGGCACTATTCAACCTCCTAATCATGGCAGTTATTGATCTTGTAAACTGCTATAGGCAGTTGGAAAATAACAGTTACCTGTACAAACTATTTGATGAAAAGAAAAAGAAAAGATAGAGACAGTATAAAATCACAAACACCTTATTGAGATGTAGATGAAATTGTACCTTCTTGCAATATTATTGAGATAGCAACACTATGTCTTATTGCAAAGTCATTCTTGAATTATTGAGTTATATGTGCACATTTATGATTATGGATTCTTGAGTATCAAATGAAATGAGACAATCAAGATATGTTGTACAGTGAAATAGAGAAACCATCTATGTTGTGTATCTTCATTTGATCTTTGAGATGTTATTATACTAGTGAGGCAATGAAAATAAGTTTTCTGGTGAGGTACGAAAATCTAGTGAGGCATAAAACAACCAATGAGGCTTTGTAATCTATTGTTTTTGGATTAAGCCAATGAGGCAATTTATGGGTGGTTTTTCATCCATATGAGGGTTTTCCACTCATGAAAATCATTATGTTATGGTCTCACTTGATGTGTGGTTTACTTTGTCTTCATACTTATACATTTAGTCTTGGTTGTGTTTCAGTATTTGAATTTGATTAAGTTTGCTAAATTGATTAGATGCTGTCAGGATTGTCATGTCATGTACACGAATTTGAAGAGAAGTAATTGAATTGTTTTTTTATTACAACACTAATTCACCCCCCTCTTGGTGTTGTCTATACTCCAACACAATAATCAATCTAGTCAGCCTTCATAAGGTTCTGCTCTCAAGCAAACAGAATAACCCCTGGGTCTCACCCTCGATTGACTGGCTTCTGCCATGAGAGAAAGAGTGACTTAGATGTCACCCCAAGCAAGGAGAGGGTCCATGTGCTACGTTGAAGCTAACTCATCTATCCTTGTGGGCCTGTATCATATTTTAAAGAGTACATGTACATGAATAATGACTTTATTATTTAAATAATAATAAATATTATTTAATTCAAGTGGAGACGAAAATGGATAAGTAATTTGATAAATATGAATTTAATCAATGAATTATAGATGAAATGGTGAATTGATGTCTGATTAGGGTTGGATAGTGATGAGACAATGAGTCAATGTTTTTAGGTGTCTTCAAGAGTTTTAAAAAATATATAGTTTTTAATAGTTTAATTAGTGTTTATATTATATTTTCAATTTTTACTAAAAGTTGGTCATGAATAAAAAATATATAAGTTTGATTGTCTTCTCATGAAAAATACTATAGTTTATTAAAATAATTTAAAAATATGATGCACTAGAAGAGAGATTCCATGTTGAGATGATATAATCATTTCTCATTCTAGTTAAATAGTGAAGACAAAAAATGGTGTCATGTTGAAAGAGTTGTGTTTTTAGTACATGTAACTTTTAATATTTATTTAAAAATATATATTTTATCAAAATGATAAAAAAAAATACATTAACTAAATTTTCAAGTTATAAATACAAAAAAAATTGAAGAAAAAAACTAAAATTTACTATATAAAAATTGGCATCCTGTTTAACCTCATTTTTCAATATTTGACAACTAAATTTTAGCGCCAATTTTACAAAAAATTACATTCAAATTAATTTTTTATTTAAAAAATACTAACATAAAATGTAGTAAAAAAATCTACATTTCATTGGTTTACATTATTTCAAAATTCAAAACATATATGTCACTTTCTAGTCTTTCAAGTTAAAAGGTTGGATTAATGTTGGCCATTTACTTTATAAAAGGGGGACACAACTTTGAACCTTTACCCCATAGATTATTTGACAAAACCTATAAGCATTGTGAAGTTCATATGGTCCAGGGATAAGATTGTGTTATCGAGCATTCTTGAGCATGAGGCTAATTTCTTGGGTTGGATTACCACACTTTATCCTATGGTAAATATCAAGTGGGAGAATGCTAGGACTTGGGCAATATTCACCTATAGAGAATAATTGTAGAAACATTTTTTCTACATAATAATTTATGATGATATGTGGTGAGTTATTAGGTATTATAGTATAGCATGTGCTAGTCTTGTAGTAGGTAGACGTGGTATAACATACATGATTTGTCTAGATGTGGTGGTGATGCAATAACAACTAGAATTCATTATAAGAACTCACAACTACACATGAGTTAAGTGTTTGTTGGAGCATGATCATTGATGAAAGGGCAAATGTGGTAGAACTAGATATTATGCAACACAATTTGAGAGTAGGATAATGTTCTAGAAGATGGCACAATGCACCACAAGTAGTTTAGAGTATTTTTAATGTTATTCTGAGCTAATACAAATGAGGAGCTAGTAGTGGTGGCTATACTAGAAATAGACTTGTGTTTTGATAGTAAAGGTTGTAACTATTGATTCATAGTATGTGGTATTGGTAGATTGTACAAAGTGATAATCTATGTGGAGGCATCATACTTGGTAATTTATGGTATCCTAACATAATGTATGGTTGGATTATAGTTACATGACACTTGGTATTCCACAAGTTTGGTTGGATGGTTGGATGATTGGATTTCCCATGAATATGTCTATATATGTCAGTTTGTGTGAATGTACTAAGTTTACTTACTTGATATATATTGAAGACATTTGCACATTTTGATGTGTAAACATTAGAGTTATTATAAAAGAAGTGTTTGATGTAGATTGACTCTTTAGAAGTATAAAGGCCATGTTATATTAAATAAATGTTGATTTTGAATAATATAACTATGAATGTCTTTTTCATGGTGGGTTGTCTCCCAAAAGGGTTTCCCACAAATCTTTGTGTTTCACATGGATGCATACTATTCCATTTATTTTTATACATGTTGTTAAATAGATTTTACAAGTGTGATTGACTATTATTTGCATGCATTATATTAATTTTTCATTATCCTAGTTTTTTTATTAAGTGCAATAAGGGTTAAAATTGCCAAGACATTATATATAGCAAGTATTGGCTAAACTGAGAGTGCTATAACCATTTGTGTCCAAGGTGTCAAAAATTGTAGTTTATGTTTCATCTTCAAGTGTATGTACATGTTGTAATTCCTTAAGGATATTTTAGTGCAAGGCCTTTCATTAACCTTAGTGTCTTTAGGAACTTGTGCATTTTATCAGACATATATTTTTTCATGTTACATTTGATATCATGTAAGTTAAATTTCATCTATTGGTCTATGTAGGAATTATAAAACCCTTTAGGAGTCTTTTAAAGAATATTTTCCTTATAGTACTATAGAATCTATGTATTTTTTTGAAGGATTGTTCAAGTATACTTGGTTTTTTGTGCTTATGATAAAAGTAATATGTGAACTTAAACTATTACACAACAAGATTAAAGAAGTTTTAAATGTAAACCTAGCTATTATTTTAATTTCATAATCATATCATTCTATTAGACATAAAATATTTTATATGTGCTTGTATTCTAGACTTTTAAAAACTTGACTCTCACCAAAATAGGATCAAGGCATCAATGTCTAGTATTTAATTCCTCTACCACTAAACATTCAAATTCAAAGAACACAATCTTTTTCATAATAGTTTATTTTGTACTTGTTCTACTAGTCTTAAATAACCCATTATTTCAGTAAATACACTATGTTATGAGAACATGCCTAATATCAAAGGGTATGCATTGTTACTTTTAGACAATATCATATATGTACAAAGAACTCCAATGCATATAACTATGGGGCAAAATAATGTTCTAAAATCCTTGGTTGCATACATTATATGTTTTAATCTAGTTAAGGAAAGTTTTAAGTCTCATGTAAAAACACCAATGTAGTAGTGTTATGTGGAAAAAACCTAGGGCATTTATACTTTTAGGCTATAGTTTTCTAAGAAATCAACTATGTACTTTTCGTTTCTATTTAATTTTCTTATTTATAACCTCTAGGAACACCCTCCTGATTCTAGTAGAGCCTAAACTAAAGAAGAGTCACCCTCTATTAAAAATTGACCCTTAACTATCTACACTATAATCATAAGCTTGCTTCAACATTCTAGATTGATATTATTCCCTAGGTGTATGTCTTGATGTCTAAGGTTTAGGTTTGTGGTGCATGCATTTTTTAGTGTCAACACAAGGCATATCACTAGCGGTAGAGGAATTGTAATCATCATGAAGCTCATTGATAGGATAATAATCATAGATAGATAATCTAAAATCAACAAGTATATCATTAGGCATGGGTAAAGGATAATCATAATCATATGTATATGAAGTTAAGACATGTATTTGCATGTTATATTTTCATAGGTTCACCATGAGATGTAGAAAACTCATCAATATTATAGTGATTAAATCATGTATCATATGAGGTAATGCATTTAGAGCATATGAATCTATGGAAATAAGGGACAACATGAAATTTAAGAGATATATCATAAAGAGATATAACAATTTCATACATAGGTGAGGTAAGTAGAACCATATTGTGTATGTCCATCCTATAAAGTGTCATGAGGTATGTCCTCACTAGGTATGTACTCATTATGATGTGAGAAAATGAAGAAACAAACAAGGAAACTTAAATGCAATGAATCCTACTTCAATTCCTACTACTACCTCTCATTAAACAGATAAGGAATGTGAATTCAAATGTAAAATCAAAGAGCTTTCACAAAATGTAAACCTAGGGTGATCAAGATGTGCATTTGATTGTTGAATTGCTCTTGAAATCCTCAATGTGTAAGCATGTACATGCTTCAATGGATACTTCATGTGTTTTGAATGGGGAAGATGTTTGATTTATAGAGTTGAGAGGGGGAACGAAGGGTTGAGATTTATTTGAAATGAATGGTTAGGATTGAATGGGAGTATTTTTGAATTTGAAATTAGAGGGTAGTAGAGAAAAAAATGTTGGTGTTTGTGAGATGGATTTTTTAGATTGTATTGATTAAGTGGATGACCAAGATTCAAAGTTGATTTTATTTTGGATAAGATGATTTGGATTTTAAAAATTTTATTTAGTGATTGGTAGTTGGAGATAGATGGATACGATTAAAGTGGTTATATGGATTATTATGATTGAAAATTGGCTTCATTTTGGATAGAATGTAGTTGTAAATGAATGGCTAGGATTGAATTGATTAAATAGATGGCTAAGATTCAAAGTTGATTTTATTTTGGATAGGAGGAATTTTTAATTAGGAGAAATAGGTGATGTGGATTTTGGATTTTATGATGAAATATATTTTTTTAAATGATGGGAAGCCATTGGCTTAGTTAATTAAATAGTTTTATTTTATTAACTAATGTTAGTATAGACTACTTAAATTTAATGTATAAAATAAGTTGATAGAAGAGAGATAACCTAGTTAATTATTATTTTTAATTAATTAAAGTGTTGGAAGTTATAGGGAATTAATCACATAAATTAGTTAAAATATAGGAATAGATTTTAGCTGTCTATAGTAATCACTATAATGATCCATATGATCATCATTACATTCATTGATAAAAAACACATGTATATCTAATAGGCATGAATGAGCAACAATCAATTCCATTAATGAAGGAAAAAATGAGACATGATGGAATAACACCTCCATAGAAGACATATCCCTATGCTTAGTATATTGTGTTTTAAAATAATATCAAGGCTAATGGGATTATATGTAATGAAAAACAAGAAACTATCACTATCAAAAGTGTAAGAGTGCATATTAGCACTGAATCAAACCTAAATGGAGCCATAATTAAAATATCTAAGAATGAAAATCACTTCTAAGAGCAGGCATCCAAAAATATTATGTAAATAAATTAATATATGCTAGCAAATGGTATAATAGTTAAGTAAGATCTAATTTATGTTAGAAAACTAGTCCCTAAGTAGATATAGAACAAGTGTGAGATGTATACCCTAATGATTAAACAAAGGAAGGTAGGGTTTGATAAAGATACAATATGTAGATAAGCAGATGAAACCCTAGAATAGCATTGCATTAATTTTGTACTAGGATAAAAGGAAAATCAAATCTAAGAATATGATATAAAAACAAGAAAATGATATATCTAAAAACCTTTAAATTAAGGAGAAAACCCTAGGAGGAATAACAAGTTCATGTAGGATAAGATTGGTTCACCAAAATGTAAAGAAATAAATTAATTGAACTTCATAAAACTAAGTTGACGAATATCTTGATTTGAAAAATTAATCTAATTAAGAGCTCTCACAAATCATGTAACTTAAGTTTAGAATATAAAAATTATATAAATAAATGGACTTAGTTGTTTTTGATGGATAAAAGTTAGACCAGCATTGATCATCAAGGGCTAGTGGTGTTTAGAAATACCTATCTAGGTTAACCTATATAGTGTTGTATTTATGTAATGTTATATATGATCATGTAGAACTTACACCTTATGGACTTTTACAACTTATGGTACCCAAAACCCTATTCTACATTAATCATCAAGGGCTAGAGATATTTAGAAATACCTTAAGGAGGCTATCAAATCACCATTTGTCAAGTTCTCCTAGGTCAAACCCCAAAAAGACTAAATTCACAATTGTGTAAATGATTGATCACAACAATCTTAAGAAATGTGAGTTTTACTAGAATGATTATACAAATTTAGTTATTTTAATGATCCAATTGAAGTGTTCCTATAATAATTCTTATGTCCAATGCATAGGAGTTTGTGAATGACTTCTATATGATAAATAAATGCATGTTAAAATCCTTTAAATACCATTGCATAGTAATAAATCATGTGAAATGTGTAATTATTTGGCTCATGGTCTGAAAATAATGGGTAAAAGTTGATAAAATTTTAATTTATTTATTTTTAATATTAGGGGTCAGTTTAATGCATTCATGATCAGTCTTGTACCTATGGGGTTGACCCAAGATGAAGGAAGAGTAATGTCAATGTGGGAAATGAATGTCTAGACATGTGACTATTATAAATTTTAATTGTGTGGGGATATTTGTAGAAGATTATAAAATGTTTGGGAATATATGTAAACAAATATGGGTGATGGATAGGGGAATGAGCCCAACTTTTCACAAGAGTGTGCCATTTGTCAATATGTAATTATGTTAAAGTATTCTCTCAAAACTAACCAAAATATAAATAGGAATTGGCATGGGTATGTAAACTCCATCAAATGTACCAATTAATATAATAACATCTATCGAATTGATGAATTACTCTTCAAGCTTCATTTTGCACTAAAATTGCCTAATTTACCCTCAATTTCTAAATTTAGCTTCTGTTTTCCTAATTTAATCTAAATTAAATTGAATTTACTTTATATTACAATAATAAATGTATGTTCTACTTGTAAGGCCATGTGTAGGCCCACTTGGACCTCCCCTAGTGATATTGTTATGATAAGACCTACCAATGTCATGTAAATGGCCTAATCAATTGATTAGTCAACCAATGTTCTTTGATTATATTTTGTTGTGGAATCAACTTCTATATTACAAGAATAAATAATCATTGGAAAGTATTTACCTTCGTGGCACATACCATTTTTTATGAAATTCAAGTTCTTTTTGGTAACCACCCACTCTTTCTTCTACTTTAGTTGATACTGTTGGCAAGAGGCAGTGATAGGCATGATAAGTGTTGTCATTAATGGCAATGAAGTCTATACTACACATCTACATTGCATAATTTACCCATACTAAAAATCAGATTGAAGATTTGTCTATGTCCAGAAAGTCAAGAATAGAGTGTGTGACAGGGTCTAGTATCTTGGTCCGGATCTCCTCGGGAGTGGATCAAAGTTTGTTGCAAATTTGAGGGAGTCATAAGCACTGTCAGGAAAATCTAAATCTAGAATTTTGACCTTCGATGATGGAGGAGTCAATAGTTATTAGCATCTAAGTATTGGGTTAATAGTTTGATAGAACATACAGAAGAAGAATAGACCGACATTGTAATTGATCTTGGTTCCGGATGTATGGAAGTTGTTGGTTGGACAAGTTGTGTTGATCAGTGATAGTAGCTGACCTAACTAATGATCTGTGAGTGCAATTTTTGGTCTACGTCTCAAGTTATGCATGAATCTAGCAGACAGAGCAAAGTATTCAATAAAGTTCCAAGTGTTCTTGAAGCTAACTGAAAAGTAATTAAAGATCAGGATGTGGATATATATAGCCAATGGATTTGGTTGTTTTTGGTGTGTATGTATTCCAAATATGGAGTAAATGCAAAAAGAGTAGAGATCTAAGATTTGGATGAAGGTAGAGTAGTAAATAGGGCAGAGTGAAGATGAAATATGTAAGATCAGTGTTTTGTGCCTAACTGAAACTGAATTCATGCATTAGTGGATGCTTCTCTTCAGTTCAAAATCTTAGTTATTCTCTTGTAATCATTTGTAGGAAGTGAGCCTCTATTTGAGTAGTGAGCTCTAGGCAATGAGTCTGAATGCATGTGCATTCTCATTTGTAAAAATACTTTTAACAAGGTATTAATTTTTGTGGGTTAACCCCCAGCATGGTCTTTCCCTTAACCGGGTTTCCATGCTAAATATCTTGGTGTCAAGTGTGTTATTTATGCTTCTGCTCATGTATTATTGATTCATTCTTTAATATTTACTTGATTGTAAGTTGTAAAAGAAGATTAAAGGCAGAAAAGTTTAAATTGTGTGACAACTGATTCAACCCCCTCTCAGTTGTCCAAACTAATTCCAACAATTGGTATCAGAGAAAGGTTCCTTTGAAAAAGTTTAATAGTTTAAGGAAGATCTAGGAAGGTAGTCAAATGGATGACTATAATCTTCAAGGTTAACTTAATCTCACCTTAGAAGATCTTGAGAAGTCCAGAGAAGAACCCCAAGAGCTAGAAGATAACCTCAAAAACGCTGGAAACTTCATTGAGATTTTAAAAGAAAATTTGAGCAAATCCATTGTAAAAGGAAAGGAGCAACCTCTTTAACTAGGAAATCATTATGAAGACAAGGACCTGAAAGAGAAGACAAAGGAATGTGAAAAGTTAGCTAAAGAAGTTGTTGTCCTAAAACATGAGATGGAATCTGGGGTGATGAGACTAACCAAGGAAATTGAAGATATGAAGAAAACTAAAGAAGAGATGAATCAAAATATGAAAGATAGAACTGAAGAATGTTGTAGATTGGATGGAATAGCTAGTCTCCTAGAATCTAATCTACAAGAAAGTAGAAATAATGAGAGAACTTGAGAGACAAATTATCACTCTCAAACATGATCTAGAAATTGCAAATGAGTATAAGGAGAAGTTCAAGATAAGCTCAACCAAACTTGAAGCACTAATTAAAGGACAAAAAAGGATTATGAAAGCATGATCTTGGATATGAAAAAGGTGAAAGCTCTAGATCTAAACAAAGAAATTTTCAACCAAGGAATGGGAGAAACAAAACTAGAAAACCTCCGGTAAGACAGCTTAATGCTCAAAGATATCCATCATTCAATGGAAATTGTTTCAATTGCAATAAATTTGGTCATAGAGCTACTTAGTGTACAAGAAGAGTAAATAAAAATGGTCCATTCTTCTCCAGTCAATGCTTCAAGTGTAAGAGGTATGGTCATAGATCAAATGAATGTAGAAGTATGATAATGAATAATGCTAACAATAGAGAATTGGCAATTCTTTCAATGGTTGCTATTTTTTTTTGTAATGGGTTTGGACACATGGCTAACCAATGCAAATCAAGAGGAAATCAAGTTCAAAAGAAATGAAATGTTGTGTGCTTTAATTGCAATAAATATGATCATGTTGTAAGATTCTATAGAAGTAGGTACAATGGAAGAAGAGGTCTGGTAAACAGAAAATTGGATGAGTAGAGACAAGACAAAGGCAAAAGAAAAATTGATGTGAATGAGATATGGAGCAAAATGAACAAGACTTGGGTAAAAAAAGATACAATAAACAATTGTGATGGGTTCACATCGGAATTCAGTGCTGACAATTCCTCTAGGAATTAAGTCAGGAGCTCTAGCTCAGGGGGAGCTACATTAAACATCAAATTCCCCTAGTTAGTAAGTGGGTGGCTAAATTTGGCACAATAAAAGAGGATATTTTGAATTGGTTTAGAACCTTTGGAAGGATTTCTAGAAGAAAAGATGTTGATATGAAAACTTCCGGAGTGATTCATGAAGAACTATAAAAAATAGAGTAACCAGACAAAGTTAGGGAAACACATTTATTACAATGCCAAATTAAGTTTTGCAAAGGATAAAAGGTCACTTCGTCATGCATTTGAATCACTTTGCATTCACAAGAAACAAGAAGAAGAGAATATGAGCTGTAAATCCAAAGATTGAAGCACAAAGAGCAAATTCAACTGGTAATTGATCAACCCTAACCCCGTGGAAGAAAAAGGTACTTCTCTATAAAGTTTTGAATCTAAAATCTATTGAGATGAGTAGTCATCATGTTGTTGACATTACTGAAAGGCCTCAACCCAAATTTAAGAAGTATCCTCACAAATCAATAGAAGTTGACCCGTTAGGTGCTTTTTTGAGTGTTCTATATGGTGTGCTGCACATTGAAGACATTAGGGTTTATATTCATGCAAACATAGATGAGTTTGGAGATTCAAGGTATGTAGACTTCTTTGAGAATCATCTTAGGGATGAAAATCATGAACTTAAACTTGAGTATAAGGCATTATAAGATAAACATTTTATTCAGATTATGGGGTTTCCAACACTTGATGAAGATGAATGGGTCCAGTATGTTTTGAGTCAGATGAATGATGAATACATTTGGCTGTTAAAACTATTTAATATTACAAAGAATGTTATCATAATTGTGACTGGGTTAAACTCAACTGGTGGATTACCCATGTTAAAATCTGTGAAAAACCAATTTGTTACTAATGCAACCAGTACAAAATTTGATAGGAGGGCTATGATTATAAATGACATTATAGAACTAGATGTGAAGTTTGCTTCCATGGTGATTAGCTACAAGATATACCACTCAAGTAGGGAGAATTCTATCTTCGAAACTGCCATATATACAGCATATCAAATGTTAAAGGAGAATGTAGATTATGATCTTTGTGAGCTATTACAGAACCAACTGATTGAAAACTTGACCAAAATCAAAAGGGATAAGCAAAACACTTTTAAATATGGTACATTAGTTCTATGCTTATTTTTCTACTATATGAATGAAGTACCTGGAGTAAAGGGTGTTCACTGGACTAATGATTAACCAGTTACCATTTAGATCAGAGATCATCTTTGTAGCATTGGTGACTTCAAATTACAAAAAATTGCAATATGGGGTTACTTCAAGAATTTTTAGAGTATAATGCATTTAAGGGAAAGAATCCCTAAACCAATTGTTGAGAAGTACAAAAATGAAATATGCTTTATGGTTGACACTAATCAGTGCATAATGGAAGTAGTAGAACCCAGAACTATTTGGATCATGCCCATGGGGTATGAAGTAGATGGAAAAATCTTGAATATGTATGCTCAACATCTTCTAAGCAAGCCTAAAGACACAACAGTTGAAAGATTTGAAGCATATGAGGAGTTAAGTTTAAAACTACATATTGAGCTCAGAGAACCTAAAACCAATAGGAGAGTAAGAAAAGAAGTTGAGTAGTTGGCTAAAAATTTGGGCCTAACTAAAGAGTTTGTGAAGTAATTCAGGGAAATAACTAAAAGGTTGAGAAAGAGAAAAAAGATAAGAAATAAGGAAGTGCTCTGGTGGAACCCTCTTCCACCTCAAGGTCTACTAAGAGCTCTGTTGTTGCCCCTGTTCCTCCTAAGACTGTAGAACCTTAAGCAAAATCATGTGGAAAAAGGGAGAAAAGGAAGAAAACAAAAGCATCCCAGACCTATGAAAGCACAAGAGAAGAAGAAGAAGATACATAATCTGACATTGAGATCAAAGAACTAAAAGCTACAGGCACAAAAGTAGCCAAGATGTCCAAGGAGATGTCTTTCAGAAGCAAAAAGGAAACGAAGAGGTAAAAGACAAAGGAATATGTAGAAAAGCCTACTCTTTAAGTAGATAACATCATTAAATTAGTTACTGTGGATGGAAACCTGGCTCCAATGATAGAATTCTATAATGACTATAGTGAGGCTGACAAAAGAGTACTTGAGGAAGTAGTGGTAAGATATTTGAATATCTACAAGGCTCTTATTGAGATATGTTCATTGATACCAAAAAAGCCTTGAAAAGTTTTGGAACTGAGAAAAGAGAATACAATAAGAAAGAATCTTGAGATCTGAGAACAAATATTAATACAATTATACCCCCAAATTACTCCAAAGAAAATGAATTTTATATTCAAAGAAGCCAAGGATGAGTTCCAAAGTGAAAATTGAATGAATAAGCTTATGCTTAGGGAGACAGACAGGATTGCAAAGAAAACCAAAGAGATTCTCCAGAGTGCTTTGAAAATGCACAATCTCCCTATTGAAGAGGAGGTAAATGTAGAGATTGAGTCCTCAAACATGGATGTTGAAGGATTAAAGGGAAATAAGCAACAGATTGAAACTCTAGACTTCTCTATTCTAGAAGAGGAAGTGTAAAAGGAAGAAGAGGAAGTATTAATAGAAGAAGCAAATGCCGGCCATGATCCTCTGGATCCTACTACTACTGAAGACTCTAGAAAGGACAAGGAGAAAGAAGAAGAAAAAGAGAAAGAGAAGGAAGAGGAAGAGGCAAAGGGGAAAGAAGAACTAGTAGAAGGGGATGATGCTAATGCACCAAAGCCAGACAGTCCAGGTGTTGTCTTTGACCAAGCACAAGGTAAGGAAACTAAAATAGCAAGTGTGGCAAGAGACACTATGAATGCAGTGAAGAGTTTTCTCAGCAAGGAGATGCTAGAACTAGATGAGCAAGAACTGATACAAGGACCAATCAATTATGACACTCTCTCTAGATCAAATGCTAAAGATATCATCATTCAAACAAGCCAAGCCAAGGGACAAATTACTGAAGTCTCACATAGAAGACAGTGAGGTGATAAGCGTAGCATCCAGAGTACTGGAGAAGATCATGCCCACATATCAGAAGAATACATCTGATTCTCCTTCTGGTAATTTGAAAAATCTTGTGCATTCTATAAATACAAATTTTGAGTCCTTTGAGAAGTCAGCTGAAGTAAAGATCTGGAAAGATTTTTTCGATAAGAGGTTTAGTGAACTAAAAGGCCTTAAAGATAATGATTAAAAAACACTTGACATTGGTATAAAGAGGATTAAAAATTCTCTTAAGGATGGTTGTGATGTATATAAGTTTTTCTCATCATGGCCCAAAATAGTAGAGGATATTGAGAAAAAGATAAAGGAGCAAGAGAAAAAGCAACTAGACCTATCTCAAAGTTTTGATCCTTTAATAGTATCTCTGGTGAGCCAAGATTGTCAAGCAATTACCCTAACAAATGAAATAAAGAAGCTTATCAAGGAAAAGAAGAATATTATGGAAAGAATGGGTGAGCTACGAGGATTGATTACTCCTATGTTGGAAACAATGTTTAATACCTTGTCAAAAGCTCAAAGTACTACCTGAACAAGTGATCCATCAGATAAAAGGAAAGTAGAAGCATATACATTTATGTTGAGAGGACACATTTCAATTTTGGATGGTATGAAGAGAATTTGGGCCACCTAATTTGTATAGTTAAAGAGTATTTTTGCAGATATCCTTAAATATATGTAAATATAACATATGGATTGTTTGTACATATGCAGTCATATAAAGGGTTCTTGCATCATTATTGATTGCGGATCCTACCTTTTTCTATTGATGTTAAAGCGGGAGTGAAGAGCAGTGAAAAATGAGGAATCCAGCAAAGGGGCAGCACCAAAAAGCAGTGTGAACAATAGTATGGACCACAAACAAATGGGGAGTTATTTTGACACTTAGTCATTTTTCACTAAGTGTTGCCATAAATACCCAAGGGGGAGATTGTTGGCAAGAGACACTACTACGCATGATAAGTGTTGTCATTGATGGTAATGAAGTCTATACTACACATCTGTATTACATAATTTGCCCATACCAGAAATCAGATTGAATATTTGTCTAAGTCTGGAAAGTCAAGAAGAAAGTATGTGACAGGGTCTGGTATCTTGGTCTGGATCTCCTCGAGAGTGGATTAAAGTTTGTTGCGGATCTGAGGGAGTCATAAGCATTGTCAAGAAAATCTAAATCCATAATTTTAGCCTCCAGTGATGGAAGAGTCAATAGTTATTAGCATCTAAGTATTAGGTTAACAGTTTGACAGAATAGACAGAAGAAGAATAGGCCAAAATTGTAATTGATTTTGGTTCCAGACGTATGGAAGTTGTTGGTTGGACAAGTTGTGTTGATCAGTGATAGTAGCCAACTTGACTAATGATCTGTGAGTGCAATTTTTTGTATGTGTCTCAAGTTATGCATGAATCTAGCCAATAGGGCATAGTATTTAATAAAGTTCCAAGTGTTCTTGAAGCCGACTAAAAACTAATTAAAGATCTGGATGTGGATATATATAGTTGATGGATTTGGATGATTTTGGTGTGTACTTATTGCAAATATGGAGTAAAGGAAAAAAGAGAAGAGATTGAAGATTTGGATGAAGGTAGAGTAGTAAACAGGGCAGAGTGAAGATGAAATATGTAAGATCAGTGTTTTGTGCTTAACCGGAACTGAATTCATGCATTAGTAGATGCTTCTCTTCAATTTAAAATCTCTATTATTCTCTTGTAATTATTTGGAGGTAGTGAGCCTAAATGCATGTGCATTCTCATTTGTAAACATACTTTTAATAGGGTATTAATTTTTATGGGTTAACCCCCACCATGGTTTTTCCCTTAACTGAGTTTCCATGCTAGAAATCTTGGTGTTAATTGTGTTATTTATGCTAGTGCTCATGTGTTATTGATTCATACTTTAATGTTTACTTAATTGTAAGTTGTAAAAGAAGATTAAAGGTAGAAAAGTTTAAATTGTGTGACAACTGATTCACCCCCCCTCTCAATTGTCTGGACTAATTGCAACAGATAGATCTTCTAGCATAGATTCTTATAGGTTATTTCCCTTAACCGCTACTCTTACCTATATCACATGTTGGAATAAATGTTTCTTCTTCGTAACACCCAATCCTTGTATCTTCAACATTATCATGTGTTTATCCTATGGATGGGAATGTGTTTTCTATAAAAGTGTTTGGAACTAAGTATAAAACAACTCCTAGTCCATATTCCATTCCTCTCAACTCTTGGAGCATTGGTTAATTTATTTAAGGACAAGTGTTGTTAGTCATTGTTCTCCCTTATGATGAAGACAAGGAATGTTAGTCCTTTAAATGAAATTGTCTTTGAAGCAGATTCTATTATATGTTGATATG
Organism: Cunninghamia lanceolata; assembly: GCA_027924645.1. NCBI lineage: Eukaryota > Viridiplantae > Streptophyta > Pinopsida > Cupressales > Cupressaceae > Cunninghamia > Cunninghamia lanceolata. The sequence goes on from BSBN01000144.1 coordinate 8,174,912, forward strand.
TTCTATAATGATAGGTTAGGAAGAGTTGTAAGGCAATCACGCATCCTGACTGCCAGAAAATGGATGTGACACTTTCTATGTCAGCACTTGTTTATTTCATGTGCTATGATATACTCTTTTGATGCATGATGATTATCTATACATATATGTGACATGATTAACCATTGTTATGATGAGGAACAGGTCATGGTCAAATACTATCTGATGCTTTAATTTGATATCTTATGTAGAGGATTACTTCACAATGTGATGCTATGATTAAGTATTACATTTTGAAATTAAGATCTACTATAGATATGCTTACTTGTAGGGAAGTTGTTATTGATGAATCAATTAATGTTGTTCATTGTTGCTTAGGCTATGATATTTGTGACAATAACTGACATTTGAAATGATTGTGCAAGTATTCGTTAGCCAGTGGACATGAGGAAAACATATGGGGACCCAATTATGAGTAACTAATTGAGACAACCAAGTCTATTTGGAGAGACTCAGGTCTTCTATGTTGTGATATGTGTTGTCATATATTGTGTTTTGTCCCTTGGTTTGTATTAAGTGTCGTCGTATGTCATGGTTGTTCTTTGTGTTGTAACATGTATTGTTATGTGTGAATAACCTGAAATTGATTAAATTTTCTATTCAACTCCTTATAAGGGTGCAAAATAATTAAAAATGAACTTTTGGCTTAATAATAAATCATTGGGACCTAGGACTATGGTCTGGGTACTTTTTGGAGAGGAAAATTACCAAAAAATTAATTTTTGAAAATCATCATTTTTTACCCTAAATAGAGTGACGAAATTTAAGAAAAGATGAGTAAAAAAAAAGGTGTGTGTGTTGTGAGGACCTAGGGATAGATAAGTGGAGCCCTTCTTCTAAGGACAAGTGTTGCATCTCAAGAAGAGAGGTGTCAAGAAAGGCTATTACTCATTTATTTTTGGGAGAAACAAGGAGGGGGGGGAAGAAAAAGCTGATGTAATTTTTCCATAGACTATTGCAATCCTCTGTGGTAATTTTTTTCCATAGACTGCTACAACCCTCTGATGTAACTTTTTCATGTTCCTATATTTTTTGGACTGTTGTGAGGACAACTAGGACAAAAGAGGCTAATGGTGGATCTTAATTCTCCCCTTCAAATGATGTGCAAGTTTCTAGATAAGTTTCAAAACTCTAAATCATGTAAGAATATAAGTAGTGATGTAGTGCCCCTCCGTTTTCACTTTGGTTGTGTCAGGTATGTTTGACATTTGGTTATTTGGTTTGGATTGTTCATTTGATGCTATTGGTTAATCATGGCATTAAAATAATATTAGTAGTCATTAAAACATTTTTGATAATTAAATAAATAGAAATACTTTTATGCAAATTTAGTGCTAAAAATTTAAAAGGGTAAACCCAAATTTATAAATTATTATTTTAGGCCCCTATATTATTTATAGCACTATAGTTTATTAGCTATATTAATTTGTTACATTTTCTAGAAGTTATTTTATATTATTGGTGAGTGAAACCTTATTTTATATAAGGAAACCTAATAAAATATAATGTTATTAAATATTACTTTAGGATACCTAATTATAATTGCTTGAGGACAAGCAATCTTGAGTGGGGAGGGTTGTCATGTCCCTATAATGATTTATAATTGAATTGTTTATTTAAATAATAAGTTAGCCTTATATAAACTAAATATATAATATATTATTAATATGTACTATTTAATAAATAATATTATTAATTTAATATAATTTAAATATTATAAAATATATGAAATATATATATTTATATTTTAATTAAGTAGATCTATTATAAATATAAATATTTTAATATAATATTTATGTGAGTAATTAATAAGATATATTATTATATATAAAAATAAATATGATGAAGAGTCTTACCTATTAAAGTTAGAAAATAAAGTAATTTGGAATAAGACAAAGTAATACGATTAAACAAAATGTTAAATTCAAAATAAAATCATATAAAAATAAAAGTCTAATAAGACAAACATTATCCCACCATATTATATGCTTGGAAATAAAATAAAATAAAAGACCTCCCATACTTAATAACCAAAGTATTTATTTATACTATATATATTATATAAATAATGTATTTTAAAAAGATTAAGGGGAGGTCAAAGGAAGATATTTATAAGTGCAGCACATTAATAAATAATATATTATAAATATATCTAATAATATAAATACAATTATTATTATTATTATTATTATTATTATCTTATATTGTAATATAAATATAAATAATATATCATTTATTATAATGATATAATATAAATACAAATAAGGTAAATAAATAATAATAAACATCTTTTAACCTATCATCTTATGATAAGGGAATTACGTATGGTTAGAACTAGTTTTACCACAAAAGGGAATTAATATAAAAAAATAAAAATAATAAGAGACATACCTCTTCAGACATATCCCTTGAAAGGGAAATATATAAAGGTTATGAGATAGAAGGAAATCATCATCAAAAGAATGAAGTAATAAAAAGAAATAAATAAACAACTGTGAATTCAATAAAGGTAATAAAGAAGAAACATCATTTGAATTCATCAAAGACACAACAAGAAAATATCACAAGGAAGACATGAGGGCAGCCAAGGAAAAGGATCATGGGGAGAAAATATAAAAAGAGTATGGGATAAATACATATATTTAGATCTACATTTTATAACAGCAATACAATAAAGACTATATTACCGAAGCATAGTTAAGGAATCCCAGGTAAAGCAGGTAAGTAAGTATTTATATTTACTTATTCAATTTATGATTTGTAAGAATTTATAATTACTTGTTCAATTTGTAACTTGAAAGATATAAATAATAAGGTTATTAAGTAGAAATTGATATATGTGATATATACATTTATGTCTGAAATTTATATTTTAAATATGTATCTTGTATGATTTGAATTCATAAGTTGTTAATAAATGACGTATGAGAGATAACAACTATGTATCTGTATAGATGAAGATTAATTAAGGCCTTAGGGTAAAACCTAGGGAGAAGGCTCTAGGATAAAACCTAAAGATTAATGAAGGCTTTAGGGTAAAACCTAAAGATTAATAAAGGCATGAATTCCTAAGGGTAGATACGAGACTTCCTAATTAACCACCTAACACTAAGAAGGTGGGGTAGATAGTTATGGTAGGTATTGATCATTCCATGGGAATGGGCCTTGATTGATGAATCAAGGATATTACTATGGACCTTTGATTTAAGTATCGAAGGAATGGGCCTTAGTTGACGAACTAAGGAATTATATGCCTTAGTTGACAAACTAAGGAATTATGGGCATTGGTTGACAAACTAAGGAATAATATTAATGGACCCATAGGATTGAGATGACATCACCTACCTAACAAATCTTCTCTCACAAGGTGGAAGGTGAGGTTAATAAGAGGCCTAAGGATTATCTCACCCGAGGAGAATCGTGATGTATGGAAAAATGAATTTATGAAATGGAAAATAGTATATGGTTATGTTTATGATTATCATCAAGATTAAAAGGAAATGAAAAATGGAATACTAATGTTCTCTTTTGGTAAGTTGAAATTGTTTGCAAGGGTACGAAAATTTTGGCTTGTTAGAAGGGGACATTACATTTGGTATCAGAGCAAAGTTTTAGCACTGGGATCTCGGGATTAATGTTGTCGCCCATGTTTAGCTATAGTAGTACTTTTTATGCAAGTGGTAGGAAACTCTTGAGTAGTATACTATGCTTGATCTATACACCTAGATTGATGTATTGGATAGATGATCATGAGATTGAGATTTAGCATCGTGTGATATGCAAAAAAGTAGAGTGGAAGGAAACTGGAATAGGGAAGTGGATAATAGGTAATGTTATGATTTTGCAAATAGGAATCATATTGGTAGTAATGGAATTGTGTATATAAAAGTAATCTTCCCATGTAAAAGTGTGAAACCAGTAACTGTGCATTGATTGAGTGTTGTGAATACCCCATACTTGCTTTGTGTGCCCTTGAGATGGTGATACTGGGTACCCATTTGTGGGGAAATGTGTATTTTAGGTGTGGAATCAACCATACCATTATGTGTTTGTATGTTTGTTACCCGATTGAGGGCCAACCCTTGCGTGGTTGAAAAAATATATATAAAAGAGTAGCCAAAAGTTAGATTCATAGATTCTCTTCTTTTGGTTCACTAGTCCCTCAATCTATGAAGGGATAGTAGTAGCCACAAAGTTCCTTGAGTGGAGTGTATAGTGTACACTTATGATGGCACAGAGTGGTCCCTCGCTCAACCGAACCTGAGGAAACGTACTCACTACTTTCCCTTATGATGGATCAGGGTACTTGATTCATATGTGTTAGCCTCATCCCCACAGTTTTTGAGCATCTAGATGGTATTTCTTGGAGGATCATTTACCTTGTCTTCACGAAAGGTATGATATGTCACATGAGTTGTCAGTTGGGGGCCGGGGTCTAGGACCTGCAAGGATAACCCAACTAGAACTATGTAATGACATGAGTCATCATTTGGGGGCCAGGGTCTAGGACCTGCATGGATAACCCAAGTGAGACCATGTGCCCCATGTATATTTGAGGTCCAGCATGTGGAGGGAGATTTGTTACCCATGTTGAGATAGATTCTGTATCTGTACATCTTCTGACATGATGCAATAGGTACGATGCCACACCCCACTAATGTTCTAACATAGTGTTGGTGATGATGCGGTGTTGTTGATGTCAGCGAGCTGAGATCAAGGACACGATGCCATGTGAAGGTGCACTATGAGATTGTGTCATAGACTACTTGTGTGATGAGCATAATGGGGCCTCGCACACTTGTAGATGGATACCCATGTTTTCTTTTGACAGTGTTGGGTCGGTTAGCATATGGGTAGGTCCTAGCCATGTATACCTCTAGTTACGGTGAGTACCTACTTGTGCCTTCTTCACGAGGTATCACTATGAGGGGTGTGTTCTGCTCATGCCTACTTTCGTGGAGCCACAGACACACTACCATGTGGCATATGGCCAGTATGTGCCTTCTTTGGCTAGCGTATGACCATGCCACACTAAGATGTGATGCGGGATGTGGCTAAGGTGTACGTTCCATGCAGGCAGCCAAGGAGTGTGCAGGCCACTTGATTAGTCCATGCTGTGTGACGACGCGATGTAGGGGGTAGCTGAGTAGTACACCTTGAGCCATGTGGATGGCGTGCTCACTCTGCACCACATGAGGTCTACTGCTATATCCTGACATTGTTCCCTCCTTCCTCATTTGGTGACTAGTATCTAGTCACGCAGTGTTGTAAAGTGCAATTTTGAAGATTGTGGACTTTCTTTATGGTTGTTGATGATTTTCTATTGATTGTGAAGGCTGACACTTTGTTTATATTTAATTGTGATGGTTTAGCCACACCTTATGATCTTATTTGCATGTAGCCATCATGGTTACATTTGATTAGTGTTGAAATTGCACGTATTTCTTTCTTTATTGTTGAAATTGAATTTTTATTTGATCTTTCTTTATGACGTTGGTGGCTAAACTAGTTTTTCCTTATTGTTTTCGATGTGGGCCATGTGTCGTATTGTGATTCCTCTCCAAGGATGTATGAGGCATACTTGATGAGTGTATACGAGGAAGAAGACACAGGGAACCTTGAGGATGGGGGTATGTGAGGCTGTTACACAGCTAGGACCCACTACCCACCTATGTGTGATGACTATCTCTTGGAGGCTAACTACCTTATACAACAAGAGATAGGTCATTGTGGTCTTGTTTGGATGGTCTTACCATGTGTGTGTGGCCTAACACCATCAATCCACTATGTGTGAGGTATAGATTATGTGAGATGGATTTTGGCTCTTGGCTCATGGATTATGTATCATGGATTAGTATGTTGCTTCCCGGTGTCTAGATGAACCCTTGTGTAGCCTTGTAATGTGAATCCCGGTAATGTTAATTTGTGTGTATGTGAAGAATATATGGTAAATCATGAAAATGGATTTATGAAATGATAAAGTGTGTTTCCATGCTTGAAAAGGTGAAAGAAATTCATGACCTTGTTGAAAATGCTATGAGATTTAGTGAAAAAGGTGTGTTTTAGGTGTATGAATATGTTGATATTTTGTGAAAATGTAGCATTCTGACCTATGGTTTGCTTAACAGCAGATTGGTAGAGAAATTACAATGGTGGTGTATTTGAAATAGAATGCTTCATATGTTTATGATATGATAATTTTTACAAGTTAGGACTAAAAAGGTGCAATGTTTTCCTTGTTTTGAAGAAACTGGTTGGGTGTCAATGCTAACTTGTAAGGATTGGGAGTAGTTTATGGATTATGAAACCACTTTTGAAATTGCAAGCTTTGATCGTGTAGATTATTTTTAAAATGGAGTATATAAGTTTATATTTTAGTGTGTATTATTGTATGAAATGAATCAACTTTAATGTTGTTACTAACTTGTAATGTTTCCACCTTACCTGCGACTTCCAGGAGTAAGTCGAGTTTTAGGGGGGAGGATGTAGTGCCCCTCCGTTTTCACTTTGGTTGTGTCAGGTATGTTTGATATTTGGTTATTTGGTTTGGATTGTTCATTTGATGCTATTGGTTAATCATGGCATTAAAATAATATTAGTAGTGATTAAAACATTTTTGATAATTAAATAAATAGAAATGTCTTTATGCAAATTTAGTGCTGAATATTTAAAAGGGTAAACCCAAATTTATAAATTATTATTTTAGGCCCCTATATTATTTATAGCACTATAGTTTATTAGATATATTAATTTATTACATTTTCTAGAGATTATTTTATATTATTGGTGAGTGAAATCTTATTTTATATAAGGAAACCTAATAAAATATAATGTTATTAAATATTACTTTAGGATACCTAATTATAATTGCTTGAGGACAAGCAATCTTGAGTGGGGAGGGTTGTCATGTCCCTATAATGATTTATAATTGAATTGTTTATTTAAATAATAAGTTAGCCTTATATAAACTAAATATATAATATATTATTAATATGTACTATTTAATAAATAATATTATTAATTTGATATAATTTAAATATTATAAAATATATGAAATATATATATTTATATTTTAATTAACTAGATATATTATAAATATAAATATTTTAATATAATATTTATGTGAGTAATTAATAAGATATATTATTATATATAAAAATAAATATTATGAAGAGTCTTACGTATTAAAGTTAGAAAGCAAAGTAATTTAGAAAGTAAAGTAATTTGGAATAAGACAAAGTAATACGGTTAAACAAAAGGTTAAATTCAAAATAAAATCATATAAAAATAAAAGTCTAATAAGACAAACATTATCCCACCATATTATATGCTTGGAAATAAAATAAAATAAAAGAGCTCCCGTACTTAATAACCAAAGTATTTATTTATACTATATATATTATATAAATAATGTACTTTAAAAAGATTAAGGGGAGGTCGAAGGAAGATATTTAAAAGTGCAGCACATTAATAAATAATATATTATAAATATATCTAATAATATAAATACAAATATTATTATTATTATTATCTTATATTGTAATATAAATATAAATAATATATCATTTATTATAATGATATAATGTAAATACAAATAAGGTAAATAAATAATAATAAACATCTTTTAACCTATCCTCTTATGATAAGGGAGTTACGTATGGTTAGAACTAGTTTTACCACAAAAGGGAATTAATATAAAGTAATAAAAATAATAAGAGACATACCTCTTTAGACATATCCCTTGAAAGGGAAATAAATAAAGGTTGTGAGATGGAAGGAAATCATCATCGAAAGAATGAAGTAATAAAAAGAAATAAATAAACAGATGTGAATTCAATAAAGGTAATAAAGAACAAACATCATTTGAATTCATCAAAGACATAGCAAGAAAATATCACAAGGAAGACACGAGGGCAGCCAAGGAAAATGATCATGGGGAGAAAATATAAAAAGAGTATGGGATAAATAAATATATTTAGATTGCATTTTATAATAGCAATACAATAAAAACTATATTACCATAGCATAGGTAAGGAATACTAGGTAAAGTAGGTAAGTAATTATTTATATTTACTTATTTAATTTATGATTTGTAAGAATTTATAATTACTTGTTCAATTTATAACTTGAAAGATATAAATAATAAGGTTATTAAGTAGAAATTGATATATGTGATATATACATTTATGTCTGAAATTTATATTTTAAATATGTATCTTGTATGATTTGAATTCATAAGTTGTTAATAAATGACGTATGAGAGATAACAAGTATGTATATGTATATACGAAGATTAATTAAGGCCTTAGGGTAAAACCTAGGGAGAAGGCTCTAGGATAAAACCTAAAGATTAATGAAGGCTTTAGGGTAAAACCTAAAGATTAATAAAGGCATGAATTCCTAAGGGTAGATATGAGACATCCTAATTAACCACCTAACACTAAGAAGGTGGGGTAGATAGTTATGGTAGGTATTGATCATTCCATGGGAATGGGCCTTGATTGATGAATCAAGGATATTACTATGGACCTTCGATTTAAGTATCAAAGGAATGGGCCTTAGTTGATGAACTAAAGAATTATAAGCCTTAGTTGACTAACTAAGGAATTATATTAATGGACCCATAGGATTGAGATGACATCACCTATCTAACGAATCTTCTCTCACAAGGTGGAAGGTGAGGTTAATAAGAGGCGTAAGGATTATCTCACCCGAGGAGAATCATGATGTATGGAAAAATGAATTTATGAAATGGCAAATAGTATATGGTTATGTGTTTATGATTATCATCAAGATTAAAAAGAAATGAAAAATGGAATACTAATGTTCTCTTTTGGTAAGTTGAAATTGTTTGCAAGGGTATGAAAATTTTGCCTTGCTAGAAGGGGACATTACAAGTGAAATGTGTATGAGAATAGAATTCTACAATACTAGTTATTGTGCATATTGTGCTGACAAAAGAGGGCATGTAAGTGTGCAGTGTTGAGAAATATAACTTTTCCATGTTGCTTTTGCATTATGTCTCTATTGTATTATGTTCTTGTACTATGTCCCTTGTAGCTAGGAGTTGACAGCAAATTTCTATTGTTAAAACTAGGTAAGAGTACCCTTAAGAAGTGAATATCAAAATTGAGATTTATAAAAGAATTGTAGTGAAAATTGAGATATCTTTCCCTTAGAGGTTGAACTCTTAATGTGCATGTGTTTTGTGTTGTGTAAACTAGTGTATAGTGAAGAAAAAGCCTATGTCAATGTGTTAAATAAAACTAGGAACTAGTAACTATGTAAATTTGCTATGTTTCTCCCTAGACCCCATGTGTTATCCCATAGCTCAGGGGTGGACAACTTATATCCTAGGCTTGGAGGTGAGCATCTCACTAGATACACCCAAGAAAATTGGCTTATGTACAGGTCCAATAGGTTGTTATGATGAGATAGAGGAATGGTGCCTTCCACAAGCATATATTAAAGGAAATAAACACTAGTTTAATATGTACAAGTTTTATTACAATATAGAAAATTAAAAGATCTAAGAATTTTGAATTTTAAATGTATATATATATATATATATATATATATATATATACATATACATATACATATACATATATACATATACATATATATATATACATATATATAAATGTATGTATATGTATATATATACATATATCTATATATGTATATATATACATATACATACATATATATATACATACATATATGTATATGTATGTATATATATATGTATATATACATATATGTATATATATACATATATATACATACATATACATACATACATATACATACATATACATATATACATATACATACATATACATACATATATACATATATATATACATATATATATATACATATATATATATACATATACATACATATATATATACATACATATATATATACATACATATATATATACATACATATATATATACATACATATATATATACATATATATATATATATATATATATATATATATATATATATATATATATATATATATATACCTAGTTGCATTTTACTTTAGGAGCATCTTTGTCATGAATTTTTTTTTACAACCATCATGAAGGATAGAATGTTTGCAAAGAATGAAATTAGGCAAAAACCTTAAAGAAATGAACATGATTTAGTTTATCAGTATTTGGTACCATGGTTGCTATGTTGTTTTATCATTGTATGGATATGGATTGTAGTTGTCTTTCTTTGCATCCCGATAAACCCCCTCACCATTCAATGTCAGTCTTTCAATTGGAGAAGCTTGAAGTAACTCAAGGCAAATTTTTATTTCATCCAAAACCTTAAATACTGAGTTTGTCCATTTTATATGATGAAGAGAACTACAATGTAAAAACAAATCATGTTCAATACTATTCTAGAGGCAAAAGAAGACAAGATTCAAAATTAAAATAAGAGAAACAAAATCTTTCTCTTGATTTGATAGAAAAGACCAAAATGCTCTTTACATCATTTCTCTGTGTTGACATGTTTAAAAATCCAATTTCTAACAATGATTAGTTTTTATAAACAAAAAAAAGCCCGTCAATATCAACCTAGAAAACTTAAATTTATATTATACTAGAGGATTGCATAATAGTCTACATATTGAGACTTGAAGTTAAAAATAAAAATGTTTGTGAGAGGCAATCTGAAGCATCGTAATAGGCCACTTGGTTAGCTTAATTATTCCTATTACCTCCTATTATATAGAAATACTTACCCCAATTGATATGAGAATTCTCATAACATCCAGAGCAAACCATGTCATTCCTTACCATAAGAAAAACTTACACTAGGCCTATGTAATGAAAATTATAACCTCTAATTAAGATGAATCAGAGAATGTAAGCCATTGTCATTTCCCCCATTACCTTGCAATAACCTACCTATGTTACATGTGAGGAAGCTTGTAATTCTTGTATTCCTATTGTGAAGATTGTTTTAGAGATTGTTGATTTGAAACCCCAGAGCCTCTATAGGCCATGGTGGCAAGAATGAGGCAACTGAGAGAGCAAGGAGACTGATGAAAACAAAGTAAAACTATTAGGGCATCTTTAGGGTTAGGTCATCCAAGGGAACTTCTAGAAAAGATAGCATGTAAACACTTGATTTAATCTTTTATTTTACCCTTATTTCTAAACTCGTTTTACTCTAAGTTAATCCTTTATTTTTTCCTCATTAACAATCACATTGCCATCATATTCTCCCATATAAGTTTGGTGTGAAACGTGTCTTGGGCAGAGGTAAAATATTATTACCTTTGAGCGGCATCAAATAGTAGATCTTTTTGTTTGGGAAGTCCATTAAAAAATTTACGTGCATTCCAGTATTATTTAAAAGAAAATGAATTTGTTATATGGTGGTATCAAATTTATGTTTGTTGTTCTTTTAAGTGAGAAATTAATTTTAGTATGCCGAGGCAAAGTTACCTATGGGAATAGGTGTTTTCTAATTCTTGATGTTTTATTTATCTAGGTGGTAAATAATGAGTAGAGGAATAAGATAGTATAACCATGGTAAAATAGAAGTAATAAGGAAACATATACAAACTAATATGGAAGCCAAAAAAATGGCATGTAAAAAAAAGAAAATAATGTTGTAGTTAGGCATATGTGTGAGCTAATACATATCTTCTGGTGTCATCCAAATGTATCTAAACTTACTACTTAATTTTATACTTTTTAAAACTTCTATTGGCATGTGAGTTAAAAGGAAACATGTAAGTTTAAATTCTAATTTTTTTTTACTATATGATCTCTTTAATAGCTATGAGATGTGTCACGTCTCTTAAATGAATATTTTGGAAACTCTTAATTTTCCATATATATATGTATATATATATATATATATATGTGTGTGTGTGTGTATGTATATGTATGTATATGTATGTATATGTATGTGTATATATATATATATATATATATATATATATATATATATATATATGTATGTATATGTATGTATATATATATATATATATATATATATATATATATATATATATATATATATATATATATATATATATATATATATATATATATATAGGATAATGGTGATTATCTAGTTATTAGCTCAAATATAAAAAAAAACAAATTTATATTGTTAATAATAATAATTGTTTAATTTCTTGAATTTTTCTTTTTACCTAGTTGGGTAGACTTAAAAATTATAAAGACTTTATGGAAATAGAAAGTATATTTATTTTTTTATTTTAATGGAGAGATGCATTGTCATCCCTACCAAACCACTTCGTTTTTCCTAAATGAAATAATTTGGAACTTGTTATATTTTCCCTTTTATAGTTACAAGTTATTTATTTATTACTAGTTACCAACAGAAATAAAATATATATTCATATTTTTTTTAATTAATTAGTAAAAAGTGTTACTTTTTATTTCATTGATTTTTCTTTTACCTAACTAGGTAAACTTAAAAATTATAATGGCTATGTATGATAATAGATGCATTTATTCCTTTATAGGAGTATATTTATTTTATTTTAGCCATCTTTTCATGGGCTTTTGTTTAAGCATCTAATGGAAAAAATATTAGATCTTTTGGCTAGAGTGCTAGACTATATTAAAAACTAAAGTTATTAATCTTGCATTTAAAAATAAAAAAGAAATATTAGGGTTTTTGTGTCATGTTCACATAAAGCCAATTGTGGCATAGTTTGTGTGTGTTAGTTATGTGGGCATTACATAGGTATCAGAGCCAAGTTTGCTGCACTCAGAACTTTGGGAAATTTATGTGTAATGATCCTTTACAAAAATAAGTTGGGCCTCTATGGTTTTATTATGAATCAAGTTGTAATGAACCGTTTTGATGTCTTGATTGTATGAGGGAATGTTAGTTACACATAGTTGAGTTAATAATTCACTGCAGTATCCTAATTTTTGTTGGCATAGTTCTTATATGATTTTAATGTAAGGATTTCTTGGTAAAAGATGTGATTAAGTAGTGAATTATGTATGAAGTATCATATCTCATTGAATAAAATATGTCCGGTGTATGCTCAGTGTATAGTTCATGCATTATATAAGCAAATAAGGAGTATAGACTTATGTCACAATGTCATTGACCTCTACATTGATATTAGTTAGTTAATCAATGTAGCTTACCAATAAGTTCCTACATCCTAGCTATAGAATTCAGAATTACATCTTGTATTTAAGTATAGTACGGAGATGCTTTGTGTGTTATATTGTGAATTCATGTTATTTATGACTAGGAAGGGGTAACATTATTGATGTGATAAAATTATTTGGAATCTCACAACATTTAAATTTGATAGTTATAGGCTTGAAAATTGATTAAGAAATGGAAATTATATTTGGATTAGTTATTATATGATAAAACAAATACAAACAAATTTTCTTATTTTATATTATTCTCTTGTTCACTTGGTTATATAGGTATTGTTAATATGTTTAACATCATTATGAATGAATTGTGTTCATGAACTTAGAAGGGTTTTAGCTAGACTTAGTGATGCCTTACATAACTTATAGAAATTTAATTGATAATTAATGTATACGAATATGAGTGCCCTTGTAAATGGTTTTGGTAGAACTTCTGAGATAAGTTGATTATATTGTATAGTGATTTGAAATTAGTCATCTTGAAAAGAGATTTGTTATGCCTCTTAGACTTATTGGGCATTGCATTATGACCTAACAACTATTCTCTAAAATAAGTACTAACTACATAATAGGATTGCATGTAAAAATTTGGTTTCACATTAAATAACAAACTTGAAAAAGAATCATGTTTCCTATACTATGTTGTCATTGTGTCTGGCCACCTGAGTAAATTAACCTAGATGATGTTGTCGTAAGGTACCTATGTAATGTAAATATATCTTGTGATGAGTAAATACCACTGAATGTTGAGTTTGTACCTCAAGTCAGTAATATAGGGTATCTAGCATGGGTAGAAGAGTTTTGTGGATGTAATGTGCAATACACTTATACATGCCCCTTGTGACAACTATACATGTATGCAAATGATTATGTTGGCCTAGCTTAGATAAGTTGTAGAAATGTGTTCAATGTGTATTAATTAGATATGTTTGAGTCACTCTTCATGTTCCTATGTATTGTGATGTTTAGTCCACCCCTAGCGTCAACCCTTTTTCCCTTCCATTGTTCCATGGGTAGAGGATGGACCCTAATGTTCCTTGAGCCTACACTCATTCCTAGTACAAACACTTGGTAGTTCATATGACCTGAGCACTAGGGACACTAGTGGTGTTGGGTAATTGATGTCATCATGTGGATTTCTAGTATATGGAGAGCTACTATCAGTTATCAGATACCAGCACTACATTGGATACAAATAGTGTTATAGCATTTGATTTTGAGATTTAAGATTGGTTGTGAACAAAGGGATTGGTAACTTCAGGCATCGACACATTATGTGCTATAAGAATGTTTGGAGAGATGATAGTCATGAATTAAGATAAGTGTGACATGGTAATTTGGATGGCAACTCGATAATATGATAGTTTGTGTGTAATGAGATAATAGTGATTGATACCTTCTTACAAGAACAACATGACTTTTGATGTGGCTGTCAGTATAAGTATGAGGTGTATTGTTCTCTCACTAGTAGAATTTTAGCAAATAAATGACTACATGACTAAAAAATTTAGTCACAACAACTAAAAATGACTAAATTCTACCAATTTTTTGCAAATTAGCCATAAATGAGTAAGTAAATGACTAACTTGGTTGTTGACTAAAAAATTATTTAGTCATACAAATAAAAATGACTAAAAAGTTAGTCACACAAATAAAAGTGGGTAATTAAAAAAAAAAATTTGAATTGGAAAATTATTGGCAGGATGCTAATCATTTCCTCTCCATTGCTACAATTGACAAATTATTGGCAGGATGCAAATATTTCCTCCACTACCATTTCATTAGTTTGAGAGCCAAGAGCCTCACAAAGAAATGTAGAACGAGTTTGCCATGTATAAAGAGGATTAGGATTTGAAGCTTGAGCCGTTTTGTAGATGTTTGATGGAGAATAGAGGAATTCTTTGGCAAGTATAACTTTAGGACACAAGGATATCAGTAATGTAGTATGACTCAATGCAAACTTCTTCCTATATTTATTTTTTATTTTTAGCTTATATTGAGAAGCCCTGTAAAGCTTCCAAATGTAAGGGTTTTTATTCTAGACATTTTTCTTTTCACGCTCCCATATTTCTGTGTCCTCCAATACATTCAAATATAAACAAATTGGGTCTAAAATAGCCTTTATCTATTTCTAATTTTATTCAAGTAGTACAGTTAAAGTTTACCCTTGATTAGTTTTTCTTGGTGCTATGTATTTGATCTACTAAATATATTAGATAAGATTTGTATTTTTTTCATTTAAATAAGATTATTTGGGGACAAGATTATTAGATAACATCTATGAAAGCTTCCTTAGCTCACATGATAGTTGGGTTGCCACCTCTATTGCATACTTACACAATGGTACCATATTTCTAGATGCGAGTTTATACACCAAGGGATTTCTCCAAATGTAGGAAAAATTGGGTCAGTCCACCACCTGAGTTCCCTTTCTATCTACAAATGGTAAATTCTCATGTGCAATGCTTACTAGATATAATTATATAGGTCATAGATTTAAGCCTAATGTATTTGTACAATGTTCATGTATGGAATAGAAGACAAGACCTTATAGATTTAAGTTTGATCTATTTTGCACTTTTTATTCATTAAATTTAATATGCAGATGTCTGATGCATGATAATGTAATTGAAGATGCCTTCTTTTTAAGAAAAAATCAATTTTGATCATGGCTTAACTTAGAAACCTTGAGGAAAAATATAATTGAAAAGACAAATTCATATTTTCTTTCTTGCTGATTTTTATCATGTATTCCAATACTCCCAGCTTCACTGTTAAGTAGAAGTATCACTTAGGTTTTTAATTCTAAGATAAATATTTAACAATAATAATACTATATAGTAGGTGATGTTTAATGTTCATAACTCCTCCATGATATTGATGTCTGAGTTAATTTGAATCAAGGAAACATAGGTGTTGAGAATAATAATATTACTAAGATTTACTATCATGCATTTGGATTCTTGTAGTTGCCAAGCCTTGGGATAAATCCACAGTTTATTACATTCACTCATGTTACTATGGAATCAGACAAGTAAGGTGATTTATATGACTAAGGATGGCATTAAATGAAAAGCCTAAAAAATGACAAAAGTTTCCTAGGCATGAAAATATATATGGTGGTTATTTTAATGTAAATCATATATTAGGTTGTTGTATATTTGTATATATAGTCAATATCCTTCAAAGTCATGCCTTTGGAATAGAATTTATTCATGTACCTTTGTTTGTCACTACTTTGTTTAGTATTTATTGTAGGAATATTTAATTGCAAGTGTGCACACAATATTTGCAATTGAAACTCAAATCATAAACATTAGATTTCCACAGTCTATTGTAACTAATATTAGATTGGAAAACTCTGAAAATTTTTTAATGACACATTTTAAATCAAACTACATGATCCATTAAATATCAACCTAGTTAGGGAGGATTTTTTTATAATGAGGAATATAAACAAAATAAGGAACCAACCTTCAAATTGGAAAAATGTAATTTGTGAGGATTATTAGAAAGAATATCTCAAAGAGTAAAATTAAATTTAACAAGAGAAGCATAGGACACAAATAAGATATGAAGTTGGATATATCATTCTTAAAATTAATAAATCTTGTAAATTAACTTGATATTATGCTTTAAATTTAATGCACTCTAGAAAGTCACAAATTCAAAGGAAAGAATTTAAGCTTTCTATGGTAAAAAAAATTTGGTTACAATCAAATTAATACATGAATCAAGAAATGATAAGCATTAAAGAGATCAAATATAATGAGGCAAAGAATATAACAAGGAATAAACTAAAGAATTGAAATTGAATTTATAAAAGTTACTAATATTAAATAATATAATCATATATAAGTGCTAAGAACTAAAAATAAAAAATTAACTAGAATCAAAAGTTAAAAAGAATAAAATTATATCATTAGGAGTATAAAATATCAATAAATTATGATGTAGTGTAGTAAAATTTTCATCTTTCTTGTTGTGCTTCCATTTTCATCTTGTCTCTAAAATTTGTGGGGTGTTTCTTAATGTTGATTTTGTTTTTCTGTGGGTTCAAGGCAATGAAAATCCTTCCATCCTTATTTCCTTTGCTTCAAAAATAATCACTAGAGGGCACCTCACTTCAAAGTTACACGTGATTGAGCTAGGTGCATAGCCATGTATGATATTCTATTGCTTATTGATTTGCAATTTGAACTAGCCGAAAGTTTGCAGAGTTGTTGGTTTTTTCTGTAAAATAAGCTCTCTTTTGATATTGCAGATGAACTATAGGAACTGTAATCCTATAGGCATTGCATAAACTTGCCTAGGGTTTGATCTTCTTACACATTCATTATTTTTTCTAACTGCACCCTCTTGAATAAATGAAGACCTCCTACCTAGCCCACTGTCCTTTCTCCTTGTGAGAAGAAGGCTGCCTCAGACTAGTGATTATTTTGCTCTTTGAGTGATTGGTGTTTGCCACCTTTTAAACTCTTTACACCATTATTTACTCTAACAATCAAAATTTATAATAATCACATGCAATCTTCCATCTGACAACTTAAAAGAGCACATACATGTCTCATTGACCTATTTCCTTATTGTAAACAAAAGGGGAAATGTTGGTCTACTTTAAGCCATGTTGCATTATACTCCTGTTGACTGACCATGGCAATATTTTCTCCTTAACCTAAGATCTCACTAGCTTAAACTCAAGTCTTCATTACAAAGTCAAAATCCTAACATTGCCCAAGCTTGTAACATCATCATTTTGAATTTACCTAGATTTGTAAAGTTGTCCATCATATCTCAAGTATACCCATGGGATAAAATGTTGCATTTGGTACTAGTCAATAATCACTCACGTAAAAATAGAATTTACATGTCTTATTGTATGCATTGTTTGCAAAGCTAGTATTTATTTTTTGTGCACTCCATATCCATTCCTAAAATGTTTTAGGGGTTGTGTAGGCATATGAAATATTATTCTTATTGCTTGAGTTTGCTAATGCTTGTGACATTGTTGTTTTGGAGATTACAAGATTTGTAGAGTTGTTCAAATAGAGTTTACTTGATACTTTTGTCAAATATATCTTGAGAATACTTGTGGGAGCAAATGTTGTCAAAGCTAATATTTTTCAATTGTGCACTCCTTATTTGTTACTGAACTTTGACTGATGATTGTATCTAAAGTGGTATTTTTCATATCAATGTGTACAAAAATTTCTGGTTTACTTAGTATTATTATTTTTGGGTTTAAGATTACATTTCATATATCATATAATACAAATGCATGTAATATTGAGTTCCATTTAGCTCTATGTGAGTCACTAGTATGTTTTAATTTTTCACACTTTTTGAGGAATTCTATCAAATAGTTCATGTGGCTTATCCATGGTTCCACATTTTGTATACATATCTACCAGGGTAGTTGCAACTACAACAAATGACAAAATTCCTCTATCCTTCATGCTTTGGTGGATGTCCGTACCCTGTTCCAAAGCTCCCATTTTGGCATAGGCAGGGAGTATGCTAGCAAAGGTTGTCAAATTTGGCTTTACACCTACTAATTGCATTTCCTTGAAAGTTTTGAAAGCCTTTTCAACAAATTCATTTTGTGCATATCCCGCCACTATTGCATTCCATGAGATGGCATCTCTTTGAGGCATTCTACCAATAGTTCACATGTCTTGTAAATGCTTCCACATTTTGCATACATGTCTACTAGGGTAGTTGCAACTACAACAAATGATAAAACTCCTCTATCCTTCATGCTTTGATGGATGTCCATACCCTCTTCAAAAGCTCCCATTTTGGCACAGGTAGGGAGTATGCTGGCAAAGTTTTTCAAATTTGGATTTACACCTACTAATTGCATTTGCTTGAAAGATTTTAAATCCTTTTCAGCAAATCCATTTTGTGCATATCCTGCAACCATTGCATTCCATGAGATGACATCTCTTTGAGGCATTCTACCAAATAGTTCACATGCCTTGTCAATGCTTCCACATTTTACATACATGTCTACTAGGGCATTTGCAACTAGAACAAATGACAAAATTCCCCTATCCTTCATGCTTTGATGGATGTCCATAGCCTATTCCAAAGCTCTCATTTTGGTATAGGTAGGGAGTATGCTGGAAAAAATTGTCAAATTTGGCTTTACACCTGCTAATTGCATTTGCTTGAAAGTTTCTAAAGCCTTTTCAACAAATTCATTTTGTGCATATCTTGCAACCATTGCCAGCATAAGACCACCTTACACCTTCTAATTATAAAAGACCACCGTAACACCGCAAGGTGGTTTTTGGGCCTTCATGGTGATGCAAGGAGTTTCCCCACATCACCGCGAAGGCCCAACAACCACCTTGCAGTGTTACGGTGGTTAGAGCCAACATCCTAGATAGGGCTTTCCTCCTCCACGAGGTTGTTGAATAGGGAACCTGCTATCCTCCATCCATTTCAATCATAGAAAACTAGTAATCAGATCATGTAATGTGTACCACATCACAAGCACAATAGTCAACAGGCCATTCCAAATCCTAGTTATGAATTCAAGGCCATGTTGTGTAGCCTCAATCTATGAGTTTTTGTGAGTAACTTTTGGTGGGTGTTTAGTGTTAGGGAAGGGGAAGATATAAGTGTATGATTATGAGGAGTTGTAGAAAAGGCCTAAGATAAAGAGACAATGGAAGTATGGTCTCCCAGTATATGATCCAACTTTAGAATGGTGGTGGCTTCACCCTTTGTGGTTTTGTAGTTGATGAAATGGAACTCCCAAAGTGGGCATGAGGAAGGAAGATTTCTTAAATGCATGTCTAAAATATATTCTTCTACATTCTTATCGTATAATGAGATATGGGGAGGAAAGTGAGGCACAACTAGATGGTCATCCACATTCACCTTCATCTTCTCCCAATTGAGGACTTCCTTCTCATCTCTAGTCTACAAAAATTATACATTCAGAATCTTAGTTACTCATTCTAGGAGACCAGCGACCACCAGTAGTTAAGCATTCATAGTAAAAAGAGAAATCTTACCACTATAGAGGAGAATTTTGAGTTTTGAGAGAGAGATTTTACAAATGGCTTTCTTGGCTTGAGAGACGTCAACTAGTTTATCAAGCTCAAACATGCAATACATGACCAAAGAGAATGATGGATTGTTCAGAATCTATCCCATTGGATTCACTGTAACTTCCTCCTCTTGTGACAAAAAGTAGCCATCATTCCTCCTATTATGCTCCTCTACGATGAGGGAGACCCCGCCTGCAACAAGATGCTTGAATTGTAGAAAGTGAATGGATTTGTAGTGTTGTGTTTCAACACTATGAGCTATGAGGGAACACAAATTTCTTAATCCATTACAAAGGGCACACATGCTTTAAGGAACAACAAATAGCACAACACCACAAGGTCATTGTTGGGCCTTCGCGGTGATGCAAGGAGTTTCCCCGCATCACCACAAAGGCCTACCAAGCACCTTGTGATGTTGCAGTGGTCTTCTGTACAACTGCTCTAGTAGACATATATACAAAATGTGGAAGCATTGACAAGGCATGTGAACTATTTGACATAATTCCTCAAAGAGATGTCATCTCATGGAATGCAATGGTTGTGAGATATGCACAAAATGGATTTGTTGAAAAGGCTTTAGAAATTTTCAAGAAAATACAATTAGTAGGTGTAAAGTCAAATTCAACAACCTTTGCCAGCATGCTCCCTACCTATGCCAAAATGGGATCTTTGGAATAGGGTATGGACATCCATCAAAGCATGAAGGATAGAGGAATTTTGTCATTTTTTGTAGTTGCAACTACCTTGGTAGACATGTATGCAAAACATGGAAGCATTGACAAGGTATGTGAATTGTTTGGTAGAATATGTCAAAGAGATGTCATCTCATGGAATGCAATGGTTGCGAGATATGTACAAAATGGATTTGTTGAAAAGGCTTTAGAAACTTTCATGCAAATTCAATTAGCAAGTGTAAAGTCAAATTCGATAACCTTTGCCAGCATACTCCCTACCTATGCTAAAATGGGAGCTTTGGAACAGGGTATCGACATCAAGGATAGAGGAATTTTGTCATTTGTTGTAGTTGCATTCTTGTTGAATTATTTCAATTAGCTTATTAAATGGAATTGTTGTCAAGTTCAACATGGATTACAAAATAATGATAATTTTATATTTTGGTTGAAAGTTTACTAAAAATTCTAAGGATTGTCTTACATTGTTGTAATATTGATCTATATGATAAGTAGTGAATGTTCTCCATCCAAGTTGAAGTCTAGCAAAAGCACAATATATATAGGCCCGTAGCATCATAAATACATTGAAATTGTATTTTTACAGGTGAGCAAACTCAACATTGGTCCACTTATATCTAGCATGAATGGTCTTTGTAGGACTTATCCCTTATTCTATTTTTGTCTGGGGTCTCCTCTTTATTCCAGAGTCCCCCAGGTGGTTGGTGAGTAGCTTTTTCATTTGGTAATTTCATCATGTTTTGTGGTTAATATGTACGCAATTAAAAGAGTGAGTGAAACTAATATGTTTTGCGATCCTCTTCATTTTAGATGTTTTCATCCTTAATCACTTCACCTCATAGTGTTGTTTACTTGTAGTCACTAATCTACCATGTGAACCTCAAGACACTATCATCAAGGATTGACTCCTAGAGGACTGTCTTTCTTTTCTATTTCTTCATGAACCTTCAAGACTATCCTACCTCTAAATTTGATCATTGTCTTACACTTCATTGGTCATTTACTATCACAAATAACAGCCAAGTTCTTCCTTACAATCCTAAAGACTATCCTTTACCATCTAATGCTTGATATTGCATGGTCTACCCTCATGTCTTATGACTACCTTTTCACTATACTCTATTACCTTTGATCCATCAAGATTAATGTCATTTCTTGCATTCATGGTTTTGATCCAAAACATAAGCTATGACTATCTTCTTATGAGATCACTCGAACTGTCTGTCTTGGTGACTATCACCTTCAGTTTGGACAATCATACTTACTTTATGATGCATGATATTGCCCTTATGTCTACCTCAAGGCTACTATCATAAATGATAAACCACTGTCATCAATGAAAATGACTTACATAAAGTTATGGCTATCCTTACATGCCATAAAGAACTTGGTCTTCTTTGTTACACATACCTTCAACCTTAATCAATAACAAGGTAGGGTTACAAGAGGTTACATGAGCCATGTTTAACAAACCAAATACAATTGCTAATTTTTCACTATGGTGGTAGATAAATGATTCTTTTTTCTTCTATTCCACAACATTAAGTAAAAGTCTTGAATCTGGAAATACCTTGTGCCTTCATTTTCCAAGCTATTTGATAGCTGTTTGACTCTTTACTTGATATAAGAATATTCAACTCCAACTGATCTAATGGAGGTATTGTTAGCAATTCTACATGTTATACCCTTGTAATATTGGAATAGTAAGTACTGATTACTTGTATGTTATAAGCATATTTGAGCTCCAGGTGATTTGACTTTGGATTGTCACTTGTATCATTTTGCCACTGATATTAATTGATCTATTTGAGGTAATTTTGTAGTAGCTTGGGAATCTTGTACTTATATGGTAAACTGTATTTTCAATGTCATTAGCAGTGAGGATCCCGACATTCACTTCAAATACATTGAAGCAGTAGCCAAAACTAGACAAATCAAGGAGGTGGAATGTGTAACTAGAGAGTCAAACTTCTATGATGCTGAAAAGATAGAATGTTCTTATGGAAGCAAGACTTCTAGATGCTCATCCACTGATAAATGTTTGTGATTGGTTTGGATTTTTCCACTGTCATGTTTCATAAAGCTTATCAGTCAAGGTATATGTAGAACATAGTTCTTAGTCCATACTTAGTATTCATGGTGTGAAGTCTATACAGGAGCCTTTCATAGGACCCTTAGGATTCATTTTTCAGTTAGTTCTTTCATGTTTTGGAGCTATATAAGCAAAAAATAGAGCAATGTAACTCAATTTTCTCAGTCACAGCACTGAGAAACATACTTTGTAACATATTTTTCAAAGCAAAGACACACATTTTTGTCTTGTATCTACTATAAGAACACCTTTTCTCAATAAAATTTTAATATTTTACCTTCTTAATAGTTGTTTCAATAGTGCAAATCAATGATTCATTATGTTTTTCTATGTTTTATGTTTAAACCTTAAAAGCATTGTCTCATTTCCATAACTTTTAGATAGAAATTAGTGAACAAAAACAATTAAATAAACTAGCAATTGACTAAACATACTAGCAATTGACATAAATCAGTGAATAAATATACTAGCAATTGACAGAAATCAGTGAATAAATATGACTAAATCGATGACAAAATATACTACCAAATTAATCAATCAAAACAATTAAATAAATGACTAGCAATAAACTAGTAATGGTCACGTGACCAAGCTCAATGAATAATATGACTAAATTAATGACTAAATATACTACCAATTTGATCTATCAAAATGACCAAGTAAATGACTAAAATTGGTTTAGTCATAAATTTGGTCACGTTATAAATGACTAGCAATAAACTACTAATGGTCATGTGACCAAGTTTAGTCATTTATAAGCAATTTTAGTATTTTTTTAATCACATATTGTTGTTTCTATACTAGTGTCTGCTTGGAATAATTAGAGATGACCTTATACATACATGATAGCTCAGACTCATGATACATGTTAAACATATAGGCTTGTGGGTTTCCTTTTGTGAGGTGGACGTCAGATCCTATAGACAAATCATTTGTGGCATATTGTAGGGGACCTTGGTATGATGGCAGGATTCTGGGTTGTGTGGGGCATGTGTCTATTCATGTGGATTCTTCATGCAGATATATGATTAGGCTATTCTAGGTTGTGTGAGACATGCTTATTATGACATGGTGATTTATCATTGATTTTCACATGGTTTGAGACCACCATATTATTTCACATGGTTGGGACCACTATATTATTCTATGGTTTGAGACCACAATATTATTTCACGTGGTTGAGACCACCATATTAATTATGTGGTTTGAAACCACCATATTATTTCACATGGTTGAGACCACCATATTATTATGTGGTTTGAGACCATCATATTATTCTATGGTTTGAGACCACCCTATTATTTCATGTGGTTGAGACCACCATATTATTCTGTGGTTTGAGACTACCCTATTATCTTATGTGGTTTGAGACCATTGTATGATTCCCTTCCTCCCCTTAGGTGAGCTTGTTGCAAGGTCGCATGGTGATCATAATGTGTAAATTTCTAAGAGATTGTTGGAATATTTATTTATGCATTGAATATTTTTCTTGCAACCCAACAGTGTTTTGTTACTTTGGGCTAATTGGCTATTTTTATGCTTGAGTTGGTTGTTTTTCCTCAAGGCCGTGTTCTTGGATAAACTTGGGATAATGCAATGATTGTTATTTGATCTCCACTTTTTGTATGCTTGATCATATTTCATTTTCTTTTATTTTATTGCGGGTTAACTTATGAGTTGATTTACTTCTTTAAATTTCTTGTTTTAAGGCACTTTAATGTTGGAACTGCTAGTATGTGTGGAGTAATGTGACTGCTGCTTACTGTCATATCCTAGAGGGATCACTGACAAGTTGTATAGGGGAGTAGATGGCCAAGGGAATCTTGTTCATACTAGGTTATATATGGTAGGCTCCTAGAGAGGACCCTGAGACCATCTTTCATGATTTGTTACTTAGCACAATGGATTCTACATGGCATGGTTATTCATTGGTTATTTGGTACTATGGTATGGATGATATTAGTTTTCTTTGGAGGTGAGATTATATGATGTTACACTAAATTAGATACTGGCACAGTGGATTCTACATGGCATGGTTACTCATTCATTGGTTATTTGGCTCCATGGCACTATGGATTACTCAGTGGTATTTTAGAGATGTCCTCCTTGTAATACCCATTCATGATGAACCTTGTGGACTAAGTTATGTGATGTTTTGTGATGAGTATAGAGTATCTAGTCTTCACCATGTGTTTCACCTAGGAGAGGTGTGTGATATGAAAAAGTTTCTAATTTGAAGGATGTGTTATACATGGAGTTAAGTTCATGTGAAATGTGTGTCATTAAGTGTTGTTGAGAATCAGATGTTAAAAAAAATTTGACTAGAACAAAATGTGTGACTCAATTCTATTCCTTAGATATAAATTTGTATATTCATGATAGTAGTAATGATTTAAGGACATGCTTAGCTATTAAAAAGGGGTATGTGGTTAATTTGCATTGATGTAACTTGACATAATATGGTTGTTTATTATTATATGATGAGGTAAAGTAATTTGTTGATTTTAATGGATAGCCCTCTTCTCTTAGGGACTTCTAGGAGGAAGTCTATGCAAGGCAGGGAGAATGTAAGGCTATGTGTAGGCCCACTTGAACCTCCCCTAGTGATAATGTTATGATAAGACCTTCTACCAATGTCATGTAAATGGCCTAGTCAATTGATTAGTCAACCTATGTTCTTTGATTATATTTTGTTGTGGAATTAATATCTGGATTACAAGAATAAATAATCATTGCAAAATATTTACCTTCATGGTACATACAATTTTTGTGAAATTCAGGTTTTTTTTGGTAACCACCCACTCTTTCTTCTACTTTAGTTGATAAATATTCTAGCATAGATTCTTATAGGTTATTGCCCTTAACCACTACTCTTACCTATATTGCATGTTGGAATAAATGTTTTTTCTTTGTAATAACCAATCCTTGCATTTTCAACATTATCATATGTTTATCCTATGGAGGGGAATGTCTTTTCTATAAAAGTGTTTGTAACTAAGTATACAACAACTCCGAGTCCATATTTTGTTCCTCCTGGCTCTTGAAGCATTGGTGAATTTAGTTAAGAATGGGTGTTGTTATTCATTTCTCTCCCTTATGATGAAGATAAGGAATTTCAGTCCTTTAAATGAAATTATCTTTGAAGCACATTTTGTTATATGCTAATATATTTTGTAATGATAGGTTAGTAAGAGTTGTAAGGTAATCACGCATCTTGACTACCACAAAATGGATGTGAGGCTTTCTATGTCAGTACTTGTTTAGTTCATGGGCTATGATATACTCTTTTGATGCATGATGATTATCTATACATATATGTGACATGATTAACCATTGTTATGATGAGGAATAGGTTATGGTCAAATACTATCTAATGCTTTAATTTGATATCTTGTGTAGAGATTTACTTCACGATGTGATGCTATGATTCAGTATTACATTTTGAAATTAAGATCTGCTATAGATATGCTTACTTGTAGGGAAGTTGTTATTGATGAATCAATTAATGTTGTTTATTGTTTCTTCAGCTATGATATTTGCGTTAATAACTAACATTTGAAATGACTGTGTAGATATTTGTTAGCCGGTGGATTTGGGGAAAACATATGGGGACTCAATTGTGAGTAGCTAATTGAATTGACCTAGTCTATTTGAAGAGACTCATGTGTTCTATGTTGTGATATGTGTTGTGATATGTTGTGTTTTATCCCTTGGGTTGTATTAAGTGTCATCATATGCCATGGTTTTTATTTGTGTTGTAACATGTATTGTTATGTGTGGATAACTTGAAATTAATTAAATATTCCCTTCAACTCCCTATAAGGGTGAAAAATTATTAAAAGGCAGTTTTGGCTTAATAATAAATCCTTGGGACCTAGGACTATGGTTTGGGCACTTTTTGGAGGGGAAAGTTAACAAAAAATAATTTTTGAAAATCTTCATTTTTTACCCTAAATAGAGTGACAAATTTTAAGAAAAGATAAGTCAAAAAAAGGTGTGTGTGTTGTGAGCACCTAATGATAGATAAGTGGAGCCCTCTTTCTAATGACAAGTGTTGCATCTCAAGAAGAGAGGTTTCAAGAAAGGCTATTATTCATTTATTTTTTGGTGAAACAAGGGGGGAAAAGAAAAAGCTACTGTAATTTTTCCATGGACTATTGCAATCCTCTGTGGTAGTTTTTTTTCCATAGACTACTGGAAATCTCTATTGCAATTGGTCTTTCCTTGGATATAACTTTTGCATGTTCTTATATTTTCTAGGCTACTATGAGGACAACTAGGACAAAAGAGGCTAATGGTGGATCTTAATTCTCCCCTTCAAATGATGTGCAAGTGTCTAAGTAAGTTTCAAAACTCTAAATTATGTAAGAATATAAGTAGTGAAATGTGTATGAGAATAAAATTATGCAATACTAATTATTTTACATATTGTGCTGGGAAAAGAGTCTATAAGTGGTCTATAAGTATCCAGTGTTGAGAAATATAACTTTTACATGTTGTTGTTGCATTATGTCTTTCTTGTATTATGTTCTTGTACTATGTCCCTTGTAGCCAGGAGTGGACAACAAGTTTGTATTGTTAAAACTAGGTAAGAGTACCCCTAGAAGAAGTGAATATCAAACTTGAGCTTTATAAAAGAATTGTAGTGAAAATTGAGATATCTTTCCCCTATAGGTTGAAGTATGTTGTGTAAACCAATGTATAGTAAAGAAAACACAAGTGTCAATGTGTTAAATAAAACTAGGAACTATTAACTGTGTAAATGTGCTATGTTTCACCCTCGACCCCATGTGATTTCCCCTAGTTCAGGGGTGGACAAATTCTATCCTAGGCTAGGAGATGAGCATCCTACTGGCTACACCCAAGAAAATTGGCTCATGTCCAGGTCCAGCAAGCTATTGTGATGAGAGGAATGGTGCCTTCCAGAAGCATATATTGAAGGAAAGAAACACTAGTTTAATCTATAAAAGTTTTATTATTGTATAGAAAAATAAAATCTCTGAGAATTCTGAATTTTAAATGTATAAATCTCATATTTAGAAATTTTGTATCCTTTCCATTTGAGGCAAATGATAGATATGTTCTTCCCTGAGCTAGCTTATATATATATACATAGATAGATATATACATATGTATGTATGTATATACATACATACATATGTATGTATATACGTATGTATGTATATACATACATACGTATATACATATATATATACATACGTATACGTATATATATATATATATATATATATATATATATATATATATATACATACGTATATATATATACGTACGTATATATATACATACATACGTACGTATATATATACATACATACGTATATATATATATATACATACGTATATATATATATATATATATATATATATATATATATATATATATATATATATATATATTCATACGTATATATATATACGTATATATATATTCATACGTATATATATATACTTATGTATATATATATACGTATGTATATATATATACGTATATATATATATATACGTATATGTATATACGTATATATATATACGTATATATATATATACGTATATATATATATATATACGTATATATATATATATACGTATATATATATATACGTATATATATATATACGTATATATATATATACGTATATATATATATATATATATATATATATATATATATATATATATATATATATATATATATATATATATATATATATATATACGTATATATATATATATATATATATATATATATATATATACGTATATATATATATATATATATATATATATATATATATATATATATATATATATATATATATATATATATATATATGTAATGCCCCGCCATGAGCACCTTGAAAGACAACACTTCTATGCAAGCAAAGTGGAATAATTTTTTTTTTTGGAATAAGATAACAAGTGAGGTTTAGCAGATCAATACACATCATTCACTAACAACTTGTCTCCCAAGGTGCCATGGATGCATTACTTGAAAAATAATCATCATTTACATGCATTGATAACTAACATCGACAAATCATTCTAACTCTATTACATTATTGATCATACATATACATCTACATTCCGTGACATCAATTAGATAATCAACTTTGGACAAGATTACATGCACATATTCCAAGTTTATACAAATGAGTACATCATTATGTAATTACATTATCAATATTCTGATTATATTGAATACATACAATCTAGAACAACTAATACACCGGCTAGAACATGAACATAATATGTGTCTTCATGAACAGGAGCAAGATCTAGTGTCTGATACACAAGGAATGTCCCCCTCGCTTCCAAGCAATGGCAGGGGAAAAGCCAATGGATAAAGCTCTTCCACCCAACCATGTGGATCCCTGAGATCCACCCCCTGAGCTAGGAGTTAACATAAGGTCCCCATGACAACAACAGTCAGGTAGGCAGTGGACTAAGAACAACACAAGACTCCAACATCACAAGTCAATCTCGTAAACAACACAATAGTACTTCTAGAGGCAACACTTAACAACTGGGGAGAGTACAACTAAGGACTGCTAGGCTACAGTAAGGAGAGTGTCATCGCATGGCCCTAGCATGGGTTACCCAGGCTATCAATCACCAAAAGCTGGCCCCCATCTATGGTTACCCTGGTAGCCTCTCTAGGCACCGGCCCCATAGGCTGACGCATGTGGAATCGACATTCCTTTCATGAGGAAAAGGAAGTTGATCTTGCCCACCACGGCCTTCTAATCTCATCCTAGCATGAGTGAGGCATCTAATTATCTTGTTAGTGTGAGAACTACCCAACCCCCCCTAGATTAATTATTAGGTTCTCGCTTGTTTACCAACTTCCAATGGGTTACCCTGGCGGCCACTTTGGGCACCAACCCCACATTGGAAGCCACTCCCCTATCTACACCTAGGAGGCCCCATCCGTCATGCATAAATCACCATAACAAAAAGCTAGACATACACATTGCAAGGCATTAACCCTCTTGCAAACTATGGCATAATCACAAGGCAAATTCTCAATACATTATTCATGGTTTCCAGATGGAGTAACACATGAGAGATTTCTTCTATACTGATGACAGTGTGTCCCCATTGTCTTGGTCATCACAATAACTTAAAACATACTCAAACCAATAAATGATTGCAACATCCATGAAGGACTTAATCATTACCCCAAGATGCATTCTCAACATACCATGAACATTAAAACAACATTACAACCTAGGCCCCTGGATTAACACTCTGTTAACTTGCACAAGGAGCCTCATTAAGACCAATAATCTAACTTATGCTCAATTTTACTTTCTTGATGCGACCGAATTTACTATACACATAACTCCCATCACAATACAATCTTAGTAGCTCTCAATATCAAACTTTAATTAATAAATTTTCACAAGGATAAAATAATAAATTTATTGCCAGATTAATTTAATTAACGCTCGAACAATTCCAAATTATTGTAATTGATATCTCCACTAAAATATTGAATTTCTATTTAATCATCTAATACAAAATTTATATAATTGCACCTGTGTAACTAACAGACACATATAGTTATGCAATTTTTTCCTTGGGAAAGATAACTAATATTTTGTGGTAATAATAATAATAATAATAATAAAATAATAATAATAACAATATTCTATATTTAATTCGCAAAGAAGACTTAGTATATTAATATTTAAACATAGTGCATTATCAATTTTATTCTTGTTTAAAAAAAAAAAACAAATCTACAATTACATTAAAATAACTATATGTAAATAATTATTAAAATAATTATTTAATTGATTTACAAGACACCCACATCATTAACCTAGCTAAAATAGACCATTAATGCCATTGTTA
This sequence comes from Cunninghamia lanceolata, assembly GCA_027924645.1. NCBI lineage: Eukaryota > Viridiplantae > Streptophyta > Pinopsida > Cupressales > Cupressaceae > Cunninghamia > Cunninghamia lanceolata. The sequence continues at coordinate 8,205,852 of BSBN01000144.1, forward strand.
AAATCAAATAATTTAAATAATTACAATGTACTCTAATTCAATTCGAACATCATAAATTAACATTGATTCTACAAGATCACAAATCTACACAAAGGATGAAATCTAAAATAACTTACTAACTACAATTCTAATGGAATTAGTTGCAAACTAAAACTATAAAATATCTAGATTTAATAATGTGGTATGGTATTTCTTAAAACTTAATGAAATCACCTTCTATCTAAGTAACATGAAGTTTAAAATAGAACCTATCTAGAATTTAGTTCAATCTGCTACTAAGGACGAGAAAATTCTAATTTACTGAGATTGCTAATAATGCTCTTGCAGAATTGGTGTTTGTGAAAACTGAACTAAAAATTTCTAGTTCATTGCATTGGGTGGGGTTCACAGAGAAATCATCTTGTTTTGGTAGTCGACAGGAAATTTCATGGTAAAATCTCACTCAACATAATGAAAGATAGAGGCTTGCCTGGTTGCAGGAATTCTAGTTTTAATGCTAAGCATGCAAACTCATAGATATCTTATCTAGCTTTGTTGATAGCATCAGAACAAAATTTATGTTTGCAGGAATTCTTTTCAGATATTGCAAGAGATGAACTCAAAAAGGTCGGCATTAGGGGGATTGACTAGCTTGCTATCAAAAGCTACAAAATCACTCAGCAAAATGGATTTAATTATTTATCATAAGGATTGGTAAATGTATAGATAATTTCTCAAGGATCGTCTATGGTTTGATGGTTCTTATTGACAAATGGCCTTATTCTTGTTAAGTTCTATCTTGTACAAGCCAGCAGTAATATTTTCATTATTTGAAGTTAGTTAATTCAATTTGGGCTTGAAGCAGGCTATTCAAGATTAGATTTTTAGAAACAACAAAAAAAACAAAGCAGAGGTTTCTTTTTTGCCGTTGTAGGGTTGGGGTGAGGCTAATTGTAGAATGCATAGTGCACTACAACATGACAACCCCTGCAGCCCATTTTAGAAGAATTCCAACTATCTGCCAAGGCTGCGGCCTCCTTGGTCATCATGACTTCGTTCCACAGTGGAGGACGCCATGGTTAAACACCCCATCTTTTATTCTAATAAATTCCTCCATGATGGAGAGCGGATAAGGGTTTATACGAGCTAAGAGATGAATAAACCATCCTCTCGACATTAGCAAGTGGCAACCAATAGTCTGCAGTCATGTGAAACTGTTCTTGCAAATCGCAGGAACATTTCTGTATGTAAACATTTTGGGTTATAAAAAAAACGTCAAGTACTGGTGAGAAGATTAGACTTAGAAAGTGGTTATTAAGGATGATTCTTTTCTAAGCATTTGAGTGATGAAGATGAGTTTCAGTTTCAAATAAATTTGATGGAATAGATGAGTTTTCATTTTAAGCTTTGGAAGGGGAAACATACACAAATCGAAGCAATTGATGGGCTTAACTTTTCCTCATGCTTGAGTTGAATACATCGACTTGTATTTTGATTGGCCAAAGCATGAACAACCTTAGGATTGTCATAGATTCCTCTGGTCACAAACTATAACAATTCTGGCCATAATATGAAATGAGTGGAGGTCGATGATGGCCATTACAAGTTAAAAAAATCCAATGCTGATGCAAGCTATATTAAAACCTAATAAAATGATTTCGGTATGACTA
>BSBN01000146.1:0-65000 GCA_027924645.1 Cunninghamia lanceolata
GAAAGGGCCAAGGACCTTTTCCTGCTTGATCGAAAGCAATTCTATTCACGAATTGCAGTTCCAAGTACTATCATGTCCGCTCTGTTTCACTCAATGAAGGGTTTAAAAAGAAAGTGTTAGTTTATTACCCTGCTAGCTTTATTTAGGGTAAGCAGTAGGCCGGGGGTAGAGAGAGAGGTCTTTGTTGCACTTTGGGCAAAGTGAACATACTTAGCGCACTGATAGATTTGTTTGCAGCACCGTATCGATCTATCAATATGCATCTCGGAGGGGGGAGGCAGTGAATAAGATTGTGGTGGTGATTGACCGCCACCTCCCCTTGGCTTTCCGAAAAAAGAAACAAAGGAGGGATTGCTATCATAATTTACGTTCCGCTTATATATATCTGATTCACTCAAGAATCTATGTCCCTCCGGTCTTTCTATGCAGAATTGCATAGCACCAGATAAGAATTCATCTGCAATGAATTACAATAAAACATTGCAAAAATTTTGATTTTTGATTAAAATAAAACAACAATGGGGCGTGGCCAAGCGGCGGTAAGGCAGCAGGTTTTGATCCTGTTATTTCGAAGGTTCGAATCCTTTCGTCCCAGGTGGAACAGTATTATTGAAAAAAAAAGAAGAAGAAAAAATTTTTTGATTTCTCATCCTTTCATAGACTATACTTAATAGAAGGGAAATATGATTTAAATAAGATCTAAATATAGAAAGGGATATTTTTGTGGTGTAGGATGGAAAAAGAAATAAAAACATTGCATAAAAAATGCAGAAAGAGTATAATGCTAATGCAAATGAAATAATTGATGGGATGCAATTATTCATTATTTTATGATTTCGTTCTACAGGAAGGGGATATGGCGGAATCGGTAGACGCTACGGACTTAAATTTTTTGAGCCTTGGTATGGAAACTTACCAAGTGATAGCATCCAAATCCAGGGAACCCTGGGATATTTTGAATGGGCAATCCTGAGCCAAATCCGATTTCTGGAGACAATAGTCTCCTATCCTAGAAAGGGATAGGTGCAGAGACTCAACGGAAGCTATTCTAACGAATCAATATAATTGTAATTTGATACAATATTTTATTTACAGAATGCCTTCTGTATTTTATATAACACTTGAAAAAGAGTTATATGTCACCAATAAACAAAACTAACGATTAGAGCTTGAATTATTCTAGGTTTTATTTTGAAAAGAATATGCCTAGCTTCAAATTGAAATTGAAGGATTCATTAAGCTTTCCAATTAAGAGCTTCTCTAGAAAGAGAGTTGCGTTTACTTCCATTTTTGGAAGTCATAATTGGACGAGGATAAAGATAGAGTCCAATTCTACATGTCAATGTCAACAACAATGAAAATTGGAGTAGGAGGAAAATCCGTTGGTTTTATAGATCGTGAGGGTTCGAGTCCCTCTATCCCCAGACTTATTTATCAAAAAGGTCTGTTTTATTTTCTTTTTTATTCATTAGGTGTGTTAATAAGAACACTTTATCACAAAAAAAGTTTGAATTGTATGATCAACTTGTGTCTGCTTCTGTATATACACATCTTTGTATATGTATATAACATATATTTATGTTTTTATTTGCGTCGTTGCTTCTACTCTTTCAAATGGTTTCTTTTACCCTTTTTGTTTTTAGTTGACAGGAGTTTGGTTACTGTGCTAGTATGATGCACAGGGGAACAGCCGGGATAGCTCAGTTGGTAGAGCAGAGGACTGAAAATCCTTGTGTCACCAGTTCAAATCTGGTTCCTGGCATGTATACTTTTCAATAGTAGATCTTATTCTACTATATATTTTATAGATTCAATACAGTGATTCTATGTGATTGAATCAATAGGGAGTTCGCCCAAGTTATTTCAAAGGGTGTCGTAGAAAATCACTACTTGAAATAACTCGAACTAGAGAGCTATTTTTTTCTATTTAACCCTCTATTTAACCCTATTAATCATAATTTTTCCGGATGAATTGTTAACTATCTAATAGGCCTAATTCTACCCTTCTCTTTACCAGAGATTAATATTAATAGAATAATGATAAAAATCAATATTTTCGCAGAACTATAGTTTTCCTTGCGATGGTCCGAGACGGGGTGGTATTTCCGCCTGGGGTGCATGCAATGTTGAATACCATTGCGCAGAACAATAATCAATTCATTGTTCTAACAGAACCATTAACAGAACCATTAACAGAACCATTAACAGAACCATTAATATGATGATAATCATCACCATCATCACCAAACGGAAACATGAGTCCGTCTATGCCGATTTGGTCGATAAGACCAATCTCTATCGCCTCATCTGGTAGCAAATAAAAATCTCTCTCTAATAGCAGAGAGATTGTGTCATAATTTTGATTTGTCGTTCTTATATAAGTATGGATAACATACGACCGCAATTCGTTCAGATACTCTGAATCGAAGCCTGAATCCTCTGCATCGGAGCGACGATCATAAGGAGACATATGGGGTTGGTGGAGCATAATTGTAGAGTTTTCGGTTATTGCCCGTTTAGTAATAGTCCCCCCGTGTAGAAGGAAAGCTCCCATTGAAGCATTTACCCCGATGCCTATTGTAGATACATCCCCTGTTACGAATTGCATAGTATCATAAACAGCGACTCCCTGTATCATTCCTCCACCTCGACATTGAAGAAAGAACATAAATTCCTTTGTCTGATCTTCTTGATTTAAATAAATCATACTTTTCATGATTTGATCTGCAGGTTGCTTTTCCAGCGGTTTAGCTAAAAAAAGGTATCTTCCAAAAAATAACCTGTGATATAACTCGACCCAATTCGGTTCTTCCTCTTCGGGTCCTTGATAGGGCACTTTAGGGACGTTGGCCATCTCCATAGCTTCTTTTTTCTTTCTTCTTCATAGGGGCTTGCACAAAAACATAAAGTAAATTTCGTCATTTTATTGCTACAAGAGCTTTCTTAACATAGAGGCTAAGAAATTAGTGTCTACTCTTATTTTGAGTATATATAAGAATTTTTTTTCTATATTTTAATATTATGACTCAATCAATATATACACAGTATTCTTTTATTATTACATAAACATAAATACAATTTATATCTTGTATTCTATTATTTCAAATATTAGGATTAGAATGTATGTGTATAAATCTTCTATTTTATATATGTAAGATTTACTATATATCTATTTTTTTTACTGTAATAGATATACATATATCTTGTATTCTATTATATATATATGATTATGTTTTAATTTTTTACTGCATATAGAATAGATATGCACATTTTTCTAATATATATATATATAATATATTATATAATGTATAATGTATATGTATTAGATATAAATAAATTAGTTGTGGTATAAACACATTTAATACTAAAAAAAAAAAAAAGAAAAAAAAAAACTTATACATATTTATAAACTCTATGTATAATTTTGATTCCCAAAAACAATTCTTAAAGGATCAAGAATTGTTTTTGGGAATCTTATAAATAAAATGGAATGAATTATTTCGACTTTTCAATTACTAATACATGTACATTTCAATTGTCTCGCTCAGAACCTTTTTCAAAAGAGCTCGTGGAACCATGCTATCAAACATTCCAAAATCAAATAAAGAATCAGATGTTTGATCTTCCTCATCTACTATCTGATTTAATGTCTGTTCAATTACTCTTTTACCTGCAAATGCAATGTATGCATTAGGCTCGACAATCGTGACATTAGCCAACATACCAAAACTAGCAGTGACTCCACCAGTTGTCGGAGATGTAAGAACTGAAATATAGAGCAAATGTTTCTCTTTTTGATGTGTATGCAACGCAGCAGCTATTTTATTCATTTGCATTAAGCTAAAACTTCCTTCTTGCATGCGCGCTCCTCCAGAAGCACATACGAGAATTACTGGAAGAGCATTATCAGTAGCACACTGTATTAAACGGGTTATTTTTTCACCCACTACCGAGCCCATACTGCCTCCCATGAACTGAAAATCCATAACTCCGAGTGCGACAGTAAAACCATTTATGTCACCTATGCCTGTTTGAATAGCGTCGGCTAAACCTGTATCTTTTTGATAGGAAGTGTTATAATCTTTATAAGATTGTTCATCTATGTCTGTATATTCTTGCTTTCCTAGATTAAGCATCTGCCTTATTCGTTCTTTGGTAGCGTCAACATACGCTTTTTCTTCTTCAGTTAAATCGTTATAAGTTAAAGGAAATTTTTCTTCACTATCTTCAGGATCTTCAATATCTTCAGTATCTTCTAGAGAAATCTCTTTTTTCTTAGAAAATTTGTCTTTGCTATCTAGTGCTAATGTAGATAACTCTTTCATTATCTCTAGTAAATAGAAATAAATTCTTTGAGTATGTTCAGTATACGACAAGATCTTATTCTGACAATCTTTTTCATTATTCTGACACTCTTTTTCATTATTTTGACACTCTTTTTCATTATTTTGACACTCTTTTTCATTATTCTTGTGATGGAGGTAGAGATCCTCTATTTCGTGAAATAACTCCATACTATTTTGACTATAGAGTGTATCATCATCCATGTCATGATCTTTGATATTATCACATTGATAGCGATCTTGTTTTTTAACGTATTCTACTATACTATCAGAACCAAAACGATATCCTGATCCTTCCAGGAAACCACAATGATTTTGAAACCAATATTTAAATTCTTTGGAGACCAGATGTTTTTGCATCAAACAGATCGCCATATGTTTTCGGCGCCATAAAAAGTAATCTGCCTCTGGATCATATCCTGGATAAAAAGGAAATCTTCTTTTTATTTTTTTTATTTGTCTTTTTTCTTCCGGAAAACAAAGTTCCATTTTCACTAAGTTTACCGCCACTACTTTCAAGAACTTATCTTGTGAAAGTAATTGATTTTTTAAGTTTACTAACTGTTTATTTAAATTATAAAGTATATTCAAAGCTAGGGCTTCTTCAATATTAAGCGCGATTTTTTGTACTTCTAGATCCATTATTTTCATTTTAGACCCGTAATTCTTCCCATCTCTATCTTCCAGATAAGGAGGCAACAGAAGAGACATTTGCTGCTCTTGCAATGCTTTCTTAAAAATCGAAAACCTTTTTATTTCATCTTGCATTCTGTTACGTATTGCAAGAAGTATAAATTGAACTGTTTTCAAACCTGTACCAATAATGTCTTGCAGTATCTTAATAGTTTCTTTCGAATCTAAATTCAAATATTTTATGATTTTATTTTCTAGTACAACTCTAAGGATAGTAACAAGAGTATTGCTGTATGCTACTAATGTTTTCAATGTTTCAGCATCAGAATCTTGAAAAAATTCAAAGTCAAAATATTTGTGATAAAGGACTTTGTACATTAAAATTGAGACCTTTCGAACCATTGTGATGTCAAACGTCGTATGTTTTTTATCTAAAAGATCTATAGTAGAGAAATTAACGTCCATAGGACACCAAGTGTCATTATCAATTAATAGGTCAATTCGTTCTGAACTAGTAATTGGCAGAGTTGCTCCACATTCTGAACAAACACCTTTTTGTTCTAGTAACGATTTCTTATAATGAAGAAAGAAACAATTTTCGCACAAAAGCCACAAATGCTTAAAACGTTCCGGATTGAATCTGTCTTCTACGGTTTTTGTTTCAATATTTTCAGAATCTTTGTTTTCCTTTGTTTCAATATTTTCAAAATCTTTGTTTTCCTTTGTTTCAATATTTTCAGAATCCTTGTTTTCCTCAAACATTTTCCTCTATTTTTTTCTAGATATTGTTAATGTACAACTTTGAACAGATAAAATACAAATTTTGTTTTATTTTTATTCAATTCTTTTTTTTTTTTTTTACAAGCTTTCTCCATCTGACTCACTCGACTTAATCGAGAATGAATTCGATCTTATTGTCCTAATTCATTCATTTGTTCAAATAGCGTATATATATTATATATATATATATAAACAATATAGATTTCACATACATTTGATTCCTTGGAGAAAATCCGTCCGCTTCTGATAAAAAGAAGAGAAAATGAAGTTCCATCAAGTAAAGATTATGAGAACGACATGCTGCAATAAAGCATAAAAATTGAGAATTTCAATCTACCATTTCTGAATCAAATCAAGTGATCTCCCCGGATCAGGTTCTTTCTGATCTGTCAAACAAATTCACGATGATTTGTTCAAAATAATGAACAGTGGACTTAATAAAATATATATATTGATATATACACAGCTATTGCTAATCGCAAAATGTTTAAAAGAAACTTTTCGCAGAATACTTTATTTGACTTTATTCTTATAGCTCCCTTCTTCGTGGACAAAGCCGATTCAAAATTAGCTTTTATATAGAGAGATTAGAACAGATTTTACAAATCCATTGAATCATGAGGATTTAATTTGTTAAAGATAACATTATCTTTAGCCCACTTTTGGCGCGGGCTAAAAGAGATTGGAACCCCCTGACCCCTGGTCCTGGATCTACTGATCCACCGATCCCCATCGAATAATCTATTTTCTATTAGAGGTAAATACCTCTGCTCTAGCCGAAGTATCTATTCCCATCCATTCGGTATTCGGCTCAATCTTAAAAGATTGGGCCGAGTTCGATTTGATTAAGGGACCAAACAGACGAAAGTAGCTTGATTACAAGCGATCAATCGTATCAAATTCAAATTTGATTTCTTTCCATACTTCACAAGCGGCAGCTAGTTCAGGACTCCATTTAGTAGCTTCGCGGATCACTTCGTTACCTTCACGTGCAAGATCACGTCCTTCATTACGAGCTTGTACACAAGCTTCTAAAGCGACCCGATTAGCCACTGCACCAGGTGCATTTCCCCAAGGATGCCCCAAAGTCCCTCCACCAAACTGTAATACGGAATCATCCCCAAAGATCTCGGTCAGAGCAGGCATATGCCAAACGTGAATACCTCCTGAAGCTACAGGCAGAACACCCGGCATAGAGACCCAATCTTGAGTGAAATAAATACCACGACTTCGGTCTTTTTCAATAAAATCATCACGCAATAGATCAACAAAACCCAAAGTGACTTCTCGTTCTCCTTCAAGTTTACCTACTACAGTACCAGCGTGAATATGATCTCCACCAGACATACGTAGTGCTTTAGCCAGTACACGGAAGTGTATACCATGATTTCTTTGTCTGTCAATAACTGCATGCATTGCGCGGTGAATGTGAAGAAGTAGGCCGTTATCTCGGCAATAATGAGCCAACGAAGTATTTGACGTAAAACCTCCAGTCAGATAGTCATGCATGACGATAGGAACTCCCAATTCTCTGGCGAATACTGCTCTTTTCATCATTTCTTCACTTGTACCTGCAGTAGCATTCAGGTAATGTCCCTTAATCTCACCCGTCTCAGCCTGAGCTTTATAAAGTGCTTCTGCACAAAAGCAGAAACGATCTCTCCAGCGCATAAATGGTTGGGAATTCACGTTTTCATCATCCTTGGTAAAATCAAGTCCACCACGGAGACATTCGTAAACCGCTCTACCATAATTCTTGGCAGATAGACCCAATTTTGGTTTGATAGTACATCCCAACAAAGGACGACCATATTTGTTTAATTTATCTCTTTCCACTTGGATACCATGTGGTGGGCCTTGAAAAGTTTTTGAATAAGCAGGAGGAATTCGTAGATCTTCCAGACGTAGAGCCCGTAAGGCTTTGAATCCAAATACATTACCTACAATAGAAGTGAACATGTTAGTAACAGAACCTTCTTCAAAAAGATCTAAAGGGTAAGCTACATAGGCAATAAATTGAGTTTCCTCTCCAGGAACGGGTTCAATATCATAGCATCGCCCCTTGTAACGATCAAGACTGGTAAGTCCATCGGTCCAAACAGTGGTCCATGTACCAGTAGAAGATTCGGCAGCTACTGCTGCTCCCGCTTCTTCGGGGGGTACTCCGGGTTGAGGAGTGACTCGGAATGCTGCCAAGATATCAGTATCTTTGGTCTGATATTCCGGAGTATAATAAGTTAATCTGTAATCTTTAACACCAGCTTTGAATCCGACACTTGCTTTAGTCTCTGTTTTTGGTGACATAAATAAGTCCCTCCCTATGATTTATTGGTTAATAGCTCTTACAAGAACGAGGTCTACTCGACCTGGGTGTCGAACGTAATAGAATCACTTTTGTATTAAAAAAATTTTGTAGCCTTTAAGGCTTTTCAAGTAATATTGTATCATGTTATGTATATATGACGCAACCCAATTTCTTATTTCGATTAACCTGAGGACCTTTCCGCCATTAAATTAACTCATAAATTATTCTATATTAGAAGTAAATCTGATACATTTCATTTTAGACGAAAAAGAAAAATAAATGCACATATGAAAAGAAAATACACCAATGCTAGAAATACAAATTGCAATAGCAGACGGTATGGAAATGTGCCTAGTTATTGGCTCAGCAAGTCGAAGACTTCCTTATTATCATTATTCATTTACTTCAAATTTCATAGATTAATATTTCTTTATTTCGACAAAATAGCATCAACAGCCTCTAGTCGTGTTCTAGCTCTTTTGAGAGCCACATCAGCCTCGATTGCTTGTCTCTTGCCTTCAGCTCGCGCACGATCAGCTTTAGCTAATCTAAAACTTTCCTGAGCCTCTTGAAGATCAATATCAATACCTCTTTCTGCATTATTTACCAATAATGTGATTTCATTATTGTCTATCTTGGCGAAACCACCCATCAAAGCCATAGTTGACCACTGGGCATTGAGTCGTATTTTCATTACTCCTATATCCAAAGCTGTTACAATTGCAGTATGGTTGGGTAATACACCAATTTGACCACTATTGGTAGTTAGTATTATTTCTTGGACTTCTGAATCCCAAACAACTCGATTGGGAGTCAGTACACGAAGATTTAGGTTCATTTTATTTCTTTAAATTTCTTTTAAGTTCATAGCCTTTGCGGTAGCTTCATCAATGTTACCCACCAAATAAAAAGACTGTTCAGGTAGACCATCTAATTCTCCGGAAAGGATCATTTGAAAACCTCTAATTGTTTCTATTAGACTAACATATTTACCGGGAGAACCAGTGAATACCTCTGCTACAAAAAAGGGTTGTGACAAAAACCGTTCAATTTTTCTTGCTCTTGCCACGATTAAACGATCGTCTTCTGATAATTCGTCTAATCCAAGAATAGCTATAATATCTTGAAGTTCCTTATAACGTTGCAAAGTTTGTTTAACTCCTTGTGCAGTTTCATAATGTTCTTCACCTACGATCGAAGGTTGGAGCATAGTTGACGTGGAATCTAGCGGATCTACCGCTGGATAGATCCCCTTGGCAGCTAATCCTCTCGATAGTACAGTAGTAGCATCTAAATGTGCGAATGTTGTAGCAGGAGCGGGATCAGTCAAGTCATCTGCAGGTACATAAACTGCTTGAATGGAGGTTATAGATCCCTCTTTGGTAGAAGTTATTCTCTCTTGTAAAGAACCCATTTCCGTGCTAAGAGTTGGCTGATAACCCACGGCGGAAGGCATTCTTCCTAATAATGCGGATACCTCTGATCCTGCTTGGACAAAGCGGAAGATATTGTCAATAAATAGGAGTACATCTTGTTTATTGACATCTCGGAAATATTCAGCCATGGTTAAAGCAGTTAAACCAACTCTCATACGAGCTCCTGGTGGTTCATTCATCTGACCATAGACCAGAGCTACTTTGGATTCTGATATATTTTGTTCATTAATGACTCCCGATTCTTTCATTTCCTTGTAAAGATCATTTCCTTCACGGGTACGTTCTCCTACTCCGCCAAATACAGAAACACCTCCATGAGCCTTAGCAATGTTGTTGATTAATTCCATAATTAACACTGTTTTACCCACTCCAGCTCCCCCAAATAATCCAATTTTTCCTCCACGCCGGTAAGGAGCTAAAAGATCCACTACTTTAATGCCTGTTTCAAAGATTGAAAATTTGGTCTCCAACTGTGTAAAGGCAGGAGCAGATCTATGAATAGGAGATGTTGTGAGAGCATCTACAGGACCTAAATCATCAACGGGTTCTCCAAGAACATTAAAAATTCTCCCGAGAGTACTTTCACCAACTGGAACACTAAGTGGACCTCCTGTATCAATTACTCTCATTCCTCTCATCAAACCATCTGTAGCACTCATAGCTACAGCTCTAACCTTATTATTTCCTAACAATTGTTGTACCTCACAAGTAACACTTATTGGCTGACCAGTCGTATCGTTATCCTTAACTATCAAGGAATTGTAAATTCTAGGCATATTACCTGGAGGGAAAGATACATCTAGTACTGGGCCGATGATCTGAGCAATACGTCCTGCCTTCTTTTCTACAAGTGCGGAAACCCCAAGAACAAAAGGATTGTTTTTCATAAAAAAAAAAAAAAAAAAATACAAAAAAGGATATTGATTCCAATTGCTAATACTAGCAAAAAAGCTAAAAAATACAAATGCTCTGTAATCAGTTGATCAGTCAATAATCATTGAGAGTTACCATTTGATTTACTTAGTAATCTCTTTGTAAAGTTCAACTTCGATAATGATCTAAAAATGGATTCATTATTTAAATGGAAATAATTGACTTATAAAATAAATGTAGTAAAACTTATTTGATGCAATTGAGTAATCAATCGCATCAAATAAGTTTTACCTACTATTGGATTTGAACCAATGACTCTCGCCGTATGAAAGCGATACTCTAACCACTGAGTTAAGTGGGTTATTTATTATCATAGATAGAGTCGTATCTAGAAACAATTCTAGGCATAATTAAACATATAAACAATATGCCCTTAACTACGATAGTATCGAATGATTAAATAAATATAATCTGCCTTGACAGAAAGTGATCCGTTTTGTTAATATATCTTCAAGACTAAACTGTGAAGGGCTATAGCTCAGCTAGGTAGAGCACCTCGTTTACACGTGCGCCAATGGTTTTCAAGATAGTTTATTGGTTCATCCGATCCATAAAATAGATTTGAGTCTTACTCTATGAATTGGGAGAACAATAGCATGACAAAAAGCTCGCTCTGATTCGAACTATAGATCTAGTTGATATGGTCAATCTCGGGTGCATTCAATGTCAGACGTAATGAGTACAATACGAGGACCTCAAAAAAGAATTCTTTTCGCTCTATGAACTTTGAGGTGTATGAAGTCTCATATTATTCTACTTTTGGGGTGATAGAGGCTCCATTTGGAGAATCTATGTCTGAACATGGCAGACCTACGTCAAGGGAACCTTTTGAAACACTTTGGGATTGCTTCTAAAAAAAATTTTGTTTGAAGCAAACGGAGCCATCTTATTATCTTTCTGGAAAGAAGAGAATGGCAGACTAACTGATCTTTCCATCAGTTAATGAAAGAGCCCAATGCAATAAAAATGCATGTTGGGTTCTTGGAACAGTTCGAATCATTTTGGTAATAATAACTTTGATCTGTTCTACCGAGAAGGTCTACGGTTCGAGCCCGTATAGCCCTACGCAATTATGAAACTCTTATATTCCTTCTCTTTCATATTGTCCCTATGATCCAATGCTAATTTTAAAGTAAAAAGCATTCCATTTTTTTGGTTTAAATGCGGAACCAACGACCGGAAATTGATTCAAGAAAAAGTAAAGAGGAAATAAATACGAATGAAAATAAAAAAGGGGGGGGGAGGATTTTGAATTATAAGAAGTCAAATTCTTTCGAATGCGACCTAGAGTCTTATTCCCCAAGATTTCTACTAAACAATAGATCGGAAATCATGTCGGACGGAATGCGGGCGCATAAAAGATTATATCTTTTATATGAAAGATTTCGTAGGTTCCACGGGTTAATCGAAACCTACCGATTATAATAATATATAATCGAACTCCGTTGTCTTTCAATTTGCTAGAAAGACATAGCATCAATTTAATGCTATGTTTCTCAAATTCCATTTCTTTCCATATGGATAGCACATATTACTGAAGAACCTTCATTCTTCGATGGATACTTTGAATAAACAATTCAAATATATTCTCTGAACCATGCTATTCGTAGAATAAACTGAAGCATCAACACGCATTCAAATTATTATTATTATTAATTATTTTTTTTTTTTTTTTTTTCATTTCAAATTTTTGAAAACTGCGGTTGATTCCCCTTTGAACATTTTCTATCCATAATGTTCACCATTTCGGTTGATAGGTCTGAATGAAAGTCGCAAAATGAATCTAATTTGTCTCATCACCTGAACAAGTATAGTTTAGTTCAAAGAACTGGATTGTACTTTAACCCCCTTGAGGTATACCCAAGGAGGCAGAATGAGGCTTATGAATGAATATAATAAGCCCTTTTCTTTAGTCTTTTACTCCGAGAGATTAAGTTTTCCTTGTTAGCGCATCTCACATTATTAGAAACAACGACCCTGAAAGACCCCTGATTTGAATAGACAAAATTCCCTTACATCAACCTCACACGTTACAACACAAACCAACGTGGAGTCTGCCGAACTGCACGGGTTCTCTTAATGTATTAAATACATAGATATTCTTATATTAATTTCTGTATTAAGTCACAGACGAAACATTGAATTATATTAATCAATTATAATCAATTATTCGGGAGGGGAGAGGAGCGATTAATAAATTGACAATAAATAGAAGAATTTTATCTATTTAAACAGGAATCTATTTATGTTTCTATTTTCTGAATATGATACTTTTTGGGTATATTTATTCATATCCAGCCTTATTCCGATTCTGGCATTCTCGATTTCCAGAAGTTTGGCTCCAATAAGTAAAGGGCCGGAGAAAGCCACTAGTTATGAATCAGGTATAGAACCAATGGGAGATACCTGGATCCAATTTAGAATTCGTTATTATATGTTTGCTTTAGTTTTCGTTGTTTTTGATGTGGAAACAGTCTTTCTCTATCCGTGGGCTATGAGTTTTGATATTTTGGGTCTATTTACATTTATAGAAGCTTTTATTTTCGTGATTATCTTAATTGTTGGTTTAGTTTATGCATGGAGAAAAGGAGCATTGGAATGGTCTTAACTCCCAAATTTTTGAGTGGTAAAAGGCAAGTAGAAAATTATCTAAAGCCGGCGATAAATCCTATAGAGTCATCTTTGCTTGATCAAGCAACTCCAAATTCAGTTATTTCAACTACTCTAAACGATCTGTCAAATTGGGCAAGACTCTCTAGTTTATGGCCGCTCCTTTATGGTACTAGTTGTTGTTTCATCGAATTTGCTTCATTAATAGGTTCGCGATTCGACTTTGATCGTTACGGTTTGGTGCCAAGATCCAGTCCTAGGCAAGCCGACCTCCTTATAACAGCCGGAACTGTTACCATGAAAATGGCTCCTTCTTTAGTGAGATTATATGAACAAATGCCCGAACCCAAATATGTAATTGCTATGGGAGCATGTACTATTACAGGAGGAATGTTTAGTACAGATTCTTATAGTACCGTTCGCGGGTAGATAAGTTAATTCCTGTGGATATCTATTTGCCGGGTTGTCCTCCTAAACCAGAAGCTATTATAGATGCTATAATAAAACTTCGTGAAAAAATAGCTCAAGAGATATCTGAAGATAGGACCGAGTTTCAACAAGGAAAGAGATATTTCACTAGAAAACATAGGTTTCATATTGGGTCCAGTATTCATACTGAAAATAAGGAGGATAAGTTTTTTCATCAATCTTATGAATCTCGGTTTGAATCCACTTTAGAGATAACTCCCAAAACATCTGAATCCATTTCAGAGATATCATACCCTTTGAAAAACTTGAAAATACGAGAGTTTGCTGGTGAATGAATATAAAAAGTAACGAGCAGGAAATCAATTTTTGAAATTCCATTAGAAATGTCAAATCCTTATACAGATACTTTGACAATAAATAGTAATCAAATGCAAGGTCGATTATCTGCTTGGCTAGCCAAGCATAAGTTAGCTCATAGACCTTTGGGTTTTGATTACCAAGGCACAGAAACATTACAGATCAAATCTGAGGATTGGGCCTCTATAGCCGTTGCTCTATATGTTTATGGTTTTAATTATCTCCGTTCTCAGTGTGCTTATGATGTAGCACCAGGGGGATCCTTAGCTAGTGTATATCATCTTACGAGAATAAAGGATAATGCAGATCAACCCGAAGAGGTGTGTATAAAAGTTTTTGTCCCAAGGGAAGATCCCAGAATCCCGTCTGTTCTACGTATTTGGAAAGGTGCTAATTTCCAGGAACGGGAATCTTATGATATGTTGGGAATATTTTATGAAAGTCATCCATGTCTAAAACGTATATTGATGCCTGAAAGTTGGATTGGGTGGCCTTTGCGCAAAGATTATATTGCACCTGATTTTTTATGAAATACAAGATTCTCATTGAGTGCAAAAAAATATCTGTATATATATATACAATCATAGATATATCTTATATCTAATTTCTTCCAGAATAAGATAAGACTCTGGCCGCAAGCAAATTATTATTCATTTGTATTCTCCTATATTCTTGAATGAATATAGGATGAATAAAATAGTTTTATTCATATAGCAATAATTATTTACTACACATATCTCATGTGTAAAAAGGAAAGTTCCGATTTTACTTATACTAGTTTCCATTTTTATTATATTATATCTAGTCTAACCATCAAATCTTTTTCGATTTGAGTTTGAGATATGATACACAGTATCAAGATTCGATTAGAACAGAGAACGGATATACAAACAAAAAGAGAGAAAAAGAATGAAACATACTTTTCCCAGTATGAAAAGAGTTTATGTCTACATGCACGTAGACATAGATCTATATGTATCGATCTATGTATGCCGATCTAGATAGGTTATACATAAAAAAATATATATATATATATATAAGAAATAATAAAATAGAAAAATTGATTACTCGACTAGAATATGGGAGAATATTTCCATTTATTTATGGAAATATATAGTTTTAATATCAATTTTTCTTTTTTTCTAATCTCATGCTTGTACCTCTACATTTGTCTAAGTCCATCTAATCAATATTAATATTCATAATAATGTTCTCGTGTCCATCGGCGGTGTAACATTATAAATGACAGAAATGATTCTGATATCTCTCATATAAACATGGGGAGATTTTCAATGATTATAGAAATCATTTTTGGGATCTCCCATTGGAATAAATCAATATTAGTTATCGTTCACGTCCACAAATTTCATTCAAAATAATTTGAATTTGAATCAATTTCGATTTTTATCTCACAAACAAAATTTCTTCATACATTTTTCTAATTATATATATATGTTAATCCTATTTTTGATCTTTATTTCGCAAACAAAATTTTCTATATGTTGATGTTTCGAGAATTTAAATCAAATTATCTCAAATAATTCGATCTAGAATTACTGGAATATTTTCAACTTATTCTTTTTTTCTCACCAAAGTGGTTGGACCCAAGTCTTCTAAATTTTTCTGACGACGTAGAGGTCGGGTAACCAATTCAAGTACATCTCTTGCATTAGCAAACCCATGAATCTGGGCAAAAGTAAATTCAACTGACCATTTAGTACTAATTCCTCTTGCCTCTAATGGGTTAGCATGAGCCATTCCCGTGATAGCTAAGTCGGGTTGTAATTCGCGTATACGTCGTATTTGATTCGAATTATCTGGTTTCTCTACAATTCGTGGTATTGGTACACACATTTTTATACATGTATCTTGTAAAAGTGATAATTCAGCAGCTTGATATCGTTTATCCATATATGGAATACCAATTTCATGAACGATCATTCCACATCTGATTAAGAATCTTGCTAGAGATACTTCTAGCAGATTATCTCCCATGAAAAAGACAGATTTACCGCATACCAAATCAAGATAATCCTTTAAACTTTCCCATATCCGTTCCTCCCTTTCCTCCAAACCTTGGGTCTCAACACCCAATACAGAACAAATCTTTTCAATCCAAGCACGCGTTCCGTCTGGACCGATAGGAAAAGGAGCTATAATTAATTCACATTTTTCGCGTCTTATCAAAGTTGTCGCTGTCCGACTCAAAAATGGGTTAACACCACAAACATAAACTCCATCACCCAATGATGGAAGATCAATATATTTTTGAGCAGGTAACCAACCTGATACCTTGATGGATTGACGTTTTAATTCTAGATTTAGTTGAGAAGCCACATTGGACGGCAAAGATCCAAAAAGAACTAAGGAAGGGTGATTTGCATATTCGACCAATTCCTCTTTTTTTCTAGAATGAAAAGTGAAAAATTTTTGTATAGTTTCTTTTCGTTCACGAACGGAGAATTCCGGTTCTGGACAACGATGTGCTATCGCAGCTAACACAGTATCTTCTCCTTGAGTAAAAGCATAATCGAGTCCATTCGCTCTTGCCACTAGAATTGGGATTCCAATTTCCCATTCTAATTTGGGTGCCATACCTTCCAAATCCATTTTGATTATCTCTGTAGTACAAGTACCTATCCATATGATCACGCTGGGGTCTCTATCTTTTTTTATTCGAATACAAAGCTTTTTTAATCCTTCATAATCATTCAATTGAGCCGAGATATCTCCTTCTTCCAATTCTGCCATTGCATAGCGAGGTTCTGCAAAAATCATAACTCCAAGTGCATTTTGCAGAAAATAACCGCATGTCTTTGTGCCCACAACTAAAAAGAAACTATCTTCAATCTTTTGATATAACCAAGATACACAGCTAATTGGACAAAAAGTATGATAATTACCTGTCTCACATTCGACAGTGAGAGTTTCATCAATTTTAACTGACATAAATGATTATAACTATGTTGATTAAATCGTCGTAAATCCAAGTAAATTTTCCTTATTATTTTGATGTTTCCCCTCATCAATAGGATTGAGATAAAGGTCAGAGAGTAAACTGAATAATTCCCGATCTGGAATCTCCTTTGGTACAATACCTTCTGGTTGGGACAATATTTGATCCGCTATGTCTAAATAATATTCACATACATAGTTAAGAGATGGTTCGGATCCAACCATTTCAAATAAAGTTTTCCCCTTGACTCTTGAAATTCGAATATCTTCAATAAGAGGTAACACTTCGATTACGGGCATTGGACAGGCTTCTACATATTTATTGATAAGATCTCTTTTAGATGTACGATTTCCAACCAAACCTGCTAATCGGAGTGGATGTGTACGAGCTTTTTCCCTGATAGAAGCAGTAATACGATTAGCTGCAAATAATGCATCAAATCCATTATCTGTAATAATGACGCAGTAATCTGCATAGTTCAACGGAGCAGCAAAACCTCCACAAACCACATCGCCTAATACATCAAATAATATTATATCATATTCATAAAATGCATTTAATTCTTTTAACAATTTCACAGTCTCTCCTACCACATATCCCCCGCATCCAGCTCCTGCGGGTGGCCCCCCAGCTTCCACACAATCTACCCCTCCATAACCTTTATGAATGACATCTTCGGACCAAATATCCTCATAATGATAATCTTTGGACTGCAAAGTATCTATAATTGTAGGTATCAAAAATCCTGTCAGAGTAAAAGTACTATCATGTTTGGGATCACATCCAATCTGTAACACTTTTTCACCACGTCTAGCTAGGGCAATTGAAATATTACAACTAGTGGTTGATTTACCGATTCCGCCTTTTCCATAAACTGCTATTTTCATCTTTTGATCTCCTTTTATTTCTTTTTGATCTTCCGAACTTGTTATTCGTTTGATCTAATTTTGAGTTTAACTTTGCCTTATTTATTCATATGATTGTAGCATGTTACATTGTTTCACCTTGTGCTTTTTTTTTCTTTTTTTTTTCCTCTCATCTAAAAAGTAAACCTCATTCTCTGCTGAGTAAATGGAGGAAGCCAAGCAAAAGACCCTTCCTTCATTCCCAAATAAATGCAAATCTATTCATTTGCAGCGGATGGAACCCCCCGCTAGTTAAGACTTAGTTCTCTCTATTAAAATCATAGAATGGAATAACCAATTTACTGCATGGCAAATGATAGGAGGAGAAGATAGGTTTGGGATTTAATCTGGTTACTACCTGCAAATGAATGCTTTTGTTATGTTATACGTGATGTTAAATGTATCGTGTATATATTCGGTCGAGGTTATTTCAATGAATAAATTGAAATCATTGAGGGAAATAGTTTTGGAAAAATCCCAATCCTCCCATCGATTCAGTTTGTTCTTTTTTATTTTTAAAAAATTATATCTCTCTCTGTTTTCTTCCTATATTTTGTTATATGTATATATATACATATATAACAATGTATCGTCAACCACTCATCATTTGATTCATTATGTCAAAATGACAATGAATTGATGAATCCGGTCGATTTTTTACCGGGCGAACGACGGGGATCGAACCCGCGCGTGGTGGATTCACAATCCACTGCCTTTGAACCACTTGGCTACGTCCGCCCCAAACTAATTGACAGTCTCTGTCTACGATCATTCCAAGAAGAATTGTTCTAAGTCCCGAAAATGGACTAATATATTATTAGTTATTAGTTCGTCAGTTCAGTTGGCAAGCTCTGACCGGACATTAAAGTGATGCATTGCAAGATAAATCACCTTCAATGCAACTTTCGAACAAGTTAGTTGTATTTCTTTATTTGTTTATTGAAAACAAAACAATAGTCAAATTGGGTACCCAATTTAAGATCTGAGCCGATACTTATGATTATGAAAATCAATTTGTTTTTTTGCATCCATGGCTGAATGGTAAAAGCACCCAACTCATAATTGGGAAGTCGCGGGTTCAATTCCTGCTGGATGCACAATAAACAGTTATTGCACTCTGCTCGCAATAACTTTTAGACGGAAAAAAGCAGTACCAAACCTTTCGGTTTTGGTACTGTTTTTTTCCCTTTTCAAGAATTGAAACACATTAACAATCCATCGGACTGAGTAATTAGCCGTCTATAGAATTAGCTTCAACAGCAGCTAGATCCAGAGGGAAGTTGTGAGCGTTACGTTCGTGCATAACTTCCATACCAAGGTTAGCACGATTAATGATATCGGCCCAAGTGTTAATTACACGACCTTGACTGTCAACAACAGATTGGTTGAAATTGAATCCATTTAAGTTGAAAGCCATAGTGCTGATGCCCAGAGCAGTAAACCAGATACCTACTACTGGCCAAGCAGCTAAAAAGAAATGTAGAGAACGGGAGTTATTGAAACTAGCATATTGGAAGATCAATCGGCCGAAATAACCGTGAGCAGCTACAATATTGTAGGTTTCTTCTTCCTGACCAAATTTGTAACCTGCATTAGCAGACTCATTTTCGGTAGTTTCCCTGATCAAACTCGAAGTTACCAAGGAACCATGCATAGCACTAAATAGAGAGCCGCCGAATACGCCAGCTACACCTAACATATGAAATGGATGCATAAGAATATTGTGTTCAGCCTGGAATACGATCATGAAATTGAAAGTACCAGAGATTCCTAGAGGCATACCATCAGAGAAGCTTCCTTGACCGATAGGGTAAATCAAGAAAACAGCAGTAGCTGCTGCTACTGGAGCTGAGTATGCAACAGCAATCCAAGGACGCATACCTAGACGGAAGCTAAGCTCCCACTCACGACCCATATAGCAAGCTACACCAAGTAGGAAGTGTAGAACGATTAGCTCATAGGGACCACCGTTGTATAGCCATTCATCAACAGAAGCTGCTTCCCAGATGGGATAGAAATGCAGACCAATGGCTGCAGAGGTAGGAATAATAGCACCGGAAATAATATTGTTTCCATAAAGAAGAGAACCGGAAACAGGTTCACGAATACCATCAATATCTACTGGAGGAGCTGCAATGAAAGCGATAATGAATACAGAGGTTGCAGTCAATAGGGTAGGAATCATCAAGACACCAAACCATCCAATGTAAAGACGGTTTTCAGTGCTAGTGATCCAATCGCAAAAACGATTCCATAGGCTTGCGCTTTCGCGTCTTTCTAGAATTGCGGTCATGGTTATAACTTGGTTTATTTAATCATTAGAAGCTCCCAAGCATACACATAAGGCTTGTTATTCAACAGTATAATATGATTCATATCTGTATGTCAACCAATATTTTTACATCTTTATGAATACTATAGAAATTTAGAATCTCTTCTTCCATAAGCTATATCCTTATTTCGTACACATATTTCAACACTATATACCCGTAGATATTAATACCTTAATACGCTCTATTAGCATTCCTTTTTTCTTTATGGTTCAAGGTAATAATATTATTTTCACTTTTTCTAAAAACGAACGAAGTTCAATGTGATTGGAGAAAACTATTTCCATGAGTGAGAAAAACCTTATCATTTCTCAGAATGATTTCCGAATAGTGGGATATTTACTCTCTTGCTTGTTAAGAGCAATAGTATAATATGAATTGGATTGGATCCAGAATAAGTAGATAAAAATACCTCTAGGTACTAGATTCTAGTAATCTGGGTTGCCCGGGACTTGAACCCGGAGCTCGTCGGATGGAGTGGATTATCTGCTCCTTTTATAGAGCAAGAAATCTCTCCCCAAACCGTGCTTGCAATTTTCATTGCACACGGCTTTCCCCATGTAGTAATTTATTAATCATTTGGATTCCCGGATGGACGACAAAATTCATAGGATCATAAATTGATCCTGGCAATTGCTCAATAAGCATTTCATTGGTCAAATCAGTTTTCTATTTGTTTATTCTGTATCTTTTGCCAGAAATTAGCCAGGGGATTTATCTGGCTAATATCTGAATTCCAAATTCGTTCTCTCTGTGAACGAGTTTTTGAAAAGGATGAAGAAATGAATTCTCGTTCTTTTGAAAACGATTTTGTAAAAAGTTCCGAACCTAATTCTTCCCGAACTACACGTATCGTACTTTTATGTTTACAGGCTAAAGTTTTAGCACATGAAAGTAGAAGTATATACTTTATATGGTATAAACCATCTTGATTGATTGATCCGCTGTAGTAATAAAAAAGATTTATCCAAATTCGATCGAATCGATCGAGGATATCATCATCTGATAGACTGGTCCAAGACAATTTACTAATTGGCCGCCCTGAGATGTCACAAAACTTTTCTTTAGCCAAAAAGAAAAGAATTGATCTAATCGGAGCTATTGGGTTTAATTCAATAGTAATGAGATCGGTAATGAATAAATCATCTAGCATTTTGGCCCTAACTACGAGAGGTTTCATTTTAACATGCAGAAAATAACCTAAAAAAGAAGAATAAGTCTTGGATAATTCAAGACTACATACCCTATATGGTTGAAACCAAAGATGAAAATAGCATTGCCAAAAATGAAACAGATGATATCTACATTTTTTCACTTGGAGGTGAGTACCCTTTAGAGCTATAAGGGATCTTTCTCCATATCTCACATAATGCATGAAAGGATCCTTCAACAACCAGATCCTTTTCGTTGAAATTTTACGGGGAAATATGACAATATGTTTAATCTTTTTATCAAAATGAGTTCGATCGGGAAAAGATCCATATAACAACGATTGTGAATGAGAAAATCGTTTCACAAAAGGAACTAAAAACGATTCGAATTCATACACATAAGAATTCCACAGGAACAGGGAGAACCTTGTATTTTCTCTCTGTGTAACCAGAGCTTTTTGCAAATTTTCTCGACTAAAACTATTTTTCCATTCATGGAGAATGGATCGTAATAAATGCAAAGAAGGAGCATCTCGGATCCAGCGACGAAAAATTCGAACCAAAATTTCCGGATGAATTGAGTAGGGCACTCGTATATCTGATATATAATTGGAATGTGGTAATTTATCCTCCATAAGAGGAAATATGCAATGGATGGATTGGATACTATTCCATCCATCCATTCCTTCTATGAAATGTTTGGATCGCATTGCGAACGAAACTTCCAAGACAACTGTCAAACCTTCTAGTATCAATTTAGAATAAAAATTCTTATTACATCCAAGAAATTTATTCGGAGAACAATTCCCGAATAAACTAATTGAATTTTTCTGTTTACGTATCCGACGAATCGAACGTTTTACAGTGAGGAAACTAAAAAAATTAGAAACTAAAATTTCCGTTGGTTCGGAGGAACTAGATCTATCTAAATGATGATCATGAGCAATTGCGTAAAGATCTTCCCGAAAAAAAAGTGGATATAAAAAGAATTGTTGCCAAGATCTATGTTTGTTTCCATTTCTTTGGAATTGATCCATTAAAAAAAACCTCGGGCCCTAGAATAACCTCTTGGATTATTAAATGATACATGGTGCGATCTAGTCGGGACATAATAGAAAATATCTATCTGAATATTTTCTTCACACAGATCTTCATTCGTCATGAGGAAGAACAAAAATCTTTTATCTTGGCGGTCCGATCGCTCTCCTGACTCATGGAATACAATTAACCTGGTCAGTACACTATTTCTCTTACACATTTGTTTTCGAGTACTTAGGACTCATTGTGGGTGTAGAAATCCCTTATTTACTACAGGGAAAAACTTCCCTTATCGGTTACTAAAATGCTCTTAACTTCTGATTAGTAAAGGGAATTCCTCGTTAAAATGAGGAACAGAAGCTCGTTCCTCTGGTTTTACTTATGATTCAAGCCATCCAGCTTTATCCATGGACTCACTTGACTTAATCACTTGCACTCGCGAATTTCTTTATTAATCCATTTGTTCAAACAGTGGATATTATACATATATACATGTAAATAATATGCATTTACATGCATTGAATTTCTTGGATAAAATTCGCTTCTGATCAAAAAAGAAAGTCAAGATTCTTAGAACGACATGCTGCTTTTTCCATTTTATTTACTTTTCAGGATCAGTCGTAGTCTTACTAATTTTACCGATGGTATAGATGAATTTAGTACTTCATCCGAACGTGCAAAAGACCTTAGTCGCACTTAAAAGCCGAGTACTCTACCATTGAGTTAGCAACCCTTATTTGGAGAGATACAGTCGAAGTGGAATACGCAGTTATTCCATATGAAGGAACCGATATGACATTTTAACAATTGTTGTGATTAAACGACAGGAAGTAAATAGAACCTGTAAAAAAATAAAGCATCAAGGGTCTATAATTTCAATTTACCATTTATGAATCAAATCAAGTGATCTTTCCGGATCAGGTTATTTCTGATCCGTTAAACAAATAAAAAAAAAAAAAAAATGAATGGTGGACCTAATATAAATATTGACTTTTATTCATTATATTCACACAATACGCTATTGTCAATCCCAAAATGTTGGGAAGGATTGTTGGATTGGCACTACATTAAGATGAAAAATGATTAGAAATATCAAGAGAAGACCCTTAGGAATGGCAGTAAAAAAAGCACAAAATTTTATTATTTGTTAAAAAAAGCTTACAACTTTTTCATATTTTATTTCATTGATTCGGTTCGTTCTCGGTGGAACAACTCGAATCTTTTTCATTTCCTCCATAGCCATTGAAAAAGATTACTTATATGCTTCCCTATATAAGATTTCAGAGCAAAAAAATACATGAAATGAACATATAATAAGAGAAACAAAAATGGATAATAAGAAAACAACCATGACACAAAACGTGAATAATAAAAATATCTTATAGAATTAAATCTTATATAATTAAAAGTTATTGATAAATTTATTGGACCTAGACGTAGACGCATTATTTATCTCTCCCCCCTTTTTAATAATTTTAAAGCACGTTTAAAATGATAAATTTTTGCCCTCAGAAAAATACCATGAACAGTTCCCGTAGGTTGAGCTCCTAATTCGAAAAAATTAACAATAGCACTATAAATTAAACGAGTTTTATTCTTATTTATTGGATCATAAAAACCCAATTCCTGAAGAGCTCTTCCTTCCCTTCGAGACTTAACGTCAATTGCAACAATTCGATAGGTAGCTCATTGGGATAGATAGACAAGATACCCCCTTCTACCCCCCCTGGAAAACGTATATGAAGGTTTATCCTCATACGGCTCGAGTAATAATTTTTTTAATAAGATCTCTCTATCTATTAATAAGATCTCTCTATCTATAGAACAGATAGATAATAATCTATCTTAGTCCTAAGGAGAATAACAGCTATAATTTGTACTCCTAGCTCAAATATGCTTGAGTGATGTTAAAAAATCAGAGAATATTACTAAAAGAGTATAACATTTCTCTCCACTTTTTGAGCCGTCTTTCATCTATTTTCTCTTTCCGAATATATCTCAATCCATTAATATTGATTGAATCGTTTGATAAAAATAGAATTTTCTTGTTCTGGGATCAATTTTCTTGAATCATTAGGTCCAAGCTTTACTCTGGTGGTTCCCATCCTTACGGAATGACAGCAACATACATTCCGCTATTTTCCACGTTGAGCAATAGGAATCTTTTATCCTTTTAGAATCGGATCAAGTTTTCTCGAAATCTTTCGACCTAAATCGAGTTATTCTAATTCGCTATTCTTTTTTTTTTTTTTAGCTCGATGTAGACTTACAAAATGGTTATAGCTCGTTTATTTAATTTACATTAACCCTAGATTCTGCCCCTAATTGAATAAATTGATATTTCCTTCCTGGTCAAGCTCCATTATGAAACATATCTTTTTCAGGAGATAAATGTTGAGCTAAGAGCATCTTCGAGTCAAAATGGCGGATGTCATAATCCACAGAACTAATCATGTCGTTCAAGTCGCACGTTGCTTTCTACCACATCGTTTTAGACGAATTCTTATCATAAGATAGATCTTTGATCTGATACAAAATGGATATGTAATTATGAATAGTCATTAACTCAATTTCTACAATACATTTTTCTAATTACATACAATTAATTGTTCTAGTTAGCTAGGTATTCAACGATTCTTTAGCTGCGTACATTACTTCGACAGTAATGGTTTCAATGCCCTTTTGTCGTGCAAATTTTTCAGTATTTCTTTCTACCTTTTCTCTGGCAAAACGGGGGATTTTACTTAATTCTAGTCGACTTTCAGGATTCCAAATTAGGCTTATATCCGTAGACAATGATTTGGATATTATTTCTTTAGTATCATGACCACCAAAAATATCTAGAAGATGGTCCTCCATACCCAGAGCAAATGAGTTATAAATTAGATCCGCTATTTGATTAGTACCTTCGTAACCTAGAAAGGGTCGGTATCCCAAGGGAAAATTTTGTATATGAACTGGTGCGGAAATAACTCCACAAGGAATATCAAGACGTTTACCAATATGACGTTCCATTTGAGTACCAAATATTGCAGATGGTTCCATGTGAGCGATCATATCTCCTACTTCAGAATGATCATCTGTGATAAGTATTTCATCGCAGAAACCTTGGATTTGCTCTTTGAACCATTCCGCATCGTGTTTGCAGTAAGTACCTGCACAACTCACACGAATCCCCATCTCTCGAACAAGTATCTTAGTGATTGAAGCAGCATGAGTTGCATCACCAAAAACGACTGTTTCTTTGCCCGTCAAATTCTGACAATCAATAGATCTCGAAAACCAAGCAGCTTGGGAAACAAATCGAGTTTGTCCGTCGATATAAGGTTCATAATCCACTCTTTTACTCGATGAACAAAGAGCCAAGATATTCACATTTTTTTGAATCTGACGGATCCACTCCGCCATATCTACAGCTCCCATGGGAGCTGTAGATATGTAAGGCATCCCATATTCTTTATTTAAATACATCGCTGTCATTAAGCCCACTTCACGATAAGGAATTAAATTGAACCAAGCTTTTGGTAAATTTTGAAGATCTTCTACAGATCCTCCTTCAGGAATTATTTGATTAATTTCGATGTCCAGATCTCGTAATAAACGTCTTAACTCACGACAATCGTGTTGATTATGAAACCCCAATGTAAAAATCCCAATTATATTGACAGAAGGTGCATCGGTTAGGAATTTATCCAATTTTTCTTGTCTATGACATCTATCTAAATAATATCGAACCACCTGTTCTAAAGTTCTATCCGCTGCCTGAATTTCATTTACTTGATAATGATCCACATCCGCAAAAATTACGTCGGAATCAGAAATTATGGATGCTCTATCCACAAAGTTCTGTAAATCTTCTTGCAAAATACTAGAGGTACATGTAGGTGTCAATATGATAAGATCAGGATGTTCCTCCTTATCTTTCCGGAGAATATTATCCACAACTCTTTCTTGAGATCCACGTGCTAGTACGTGACGATCTACTATGCTAGCAGTTGCAGCAGTAAAATCTCTTTCGCGTTCTAACATAGAACGCATTACATTAAAATAATCATCTCCTAGAGGAGCGTGCATAATGGCATGCACATTTTTGAAAGAACTAGCTACTCGTAGGGTTCCAATATGAGCAGGACCAGCATACATCCAATAGGCTAATTTCATAAATTAGACTTTATCTCAATTTGATCTGTATTCCCATCCTACACCACAAAAATATCCCTTTCTATATTTAGATCTTATTTAAATCATATTTCCCTTCTATTAAGTATAGTCTATGAAAGGATGAGAAATCAAAAAATTTTTTCTTCTTCTTTTTTTTTCAATAATACTGTTCCACCTGGGACGAAAGGATTCGAACCTTCGAAATAACAGGATCAAAACCTGCTGCCTTACCGCCGCTTGGCCACGCCCCATTGTTGTTTTATTTTAATCAAAAATCAAAATTTTTGCAATGTTTTATTGTAATCTGAATTGCATTATTATAATTCGATTCGCTATAATTCTACGATTTCGAAGAGATTCACGCCAATAAGTATGTGATTACATACTGCATTAATAATGAGCCTGCTTAGCTCAGAGGTTAGAGCGTCGCACTTGTAATGCGATGGTCATCGGTTCGATCCCGATAGCTGGCTCGTTTTTATTCTTTTCATTCCTTCCATTATCAACAATAGATCGTTAAAATCTATTAAATAGGGGAAAGACTCTTCCTTTTCTGATCGTCGGTCCGCCAGGTCTGTCGTGGCATGATCCGTTTCAACTAGAAACGAAACGAATGATTGAAACATATTTTTTTACCTCTACAATCTAAACAAAATTGAAAATAATTCGGTTTTCTATCTCTATATATAAATCATTCCAATATTCGTACTGTTTATACTATTCCTCTTTCCAACATTATTTGTTCATTTCTTTAAATAAGGAGTTTTTTATGTCCCGTTATCGCGGACCTCGTTTAAAAATAATAAATCGTCTCAAAACTTTACCAGGACTAAGTAAGAAAACACCCAACAGAATTAAACAGCCTAGTAAAAAAAAACATTCTAAACCTCCTAAACCTTCTAAATATCCTGTCCGTCTAAAAGAAAAACAAAAATTACGTTTTCATTACGGACTTACAGAGCGCCAATTACTTCAATATGTTCGTATTGCTAGAAGAGCCAAGGGATCAACGGGTCAGGTTCTATTGCAATTACTTGAAATGCGTTTGGATAATATTCTTTTTCGATTGGGTATGGCGCTTACCATTCCTGAAGCCAGACAATTAGTAAACCATAGACATATTCTGGTCAATGATCGTCTAGTAGATATACCAAGTTATCGTTGCAAACCCCAAGATTTAATATCTATAAAAGATAAACAAAGATTGAGAAATCTAATTAATAAAAATAGAGAGATTTTCCAGAAGGAAAAAAGGAGGGTGCCACCTCATTTAAATCTTATTAAAAAAAAGTCACAATATATTGGATTAGTAAAAAAAATAATAGATAGTAACCGGATCAGTTTGAAGATTAATGAATTATTGGTCGTAGAATACTATTCCCGTCGAGTTTAAATTGAAAATGAAAAGAAAGGATTTCTGCACATCTGTCCCTCTGTATGTTACATGACAATGTTATTGTCAATAATACATTGATTTACAATTTATTTTTTCAAATATTGTTTGCCTTTCCCATACCGATATTCATTTTACTCATTTTATTTTATCTATCCCGAAATAGAAGGAGATTGCGGGAGGATGAGATCATCCTATTGGATTTAGATTCATGAGAAAATGAGGTAAAAAAGAATAAGGCGAATATACGGAAAGAGAGGGATTCGAACCCTCGGTAAACAGAAGCCTACATAGCAGTTCCAATGCTACGCCTTGAACCGCTCAGCCATCTTTCCTACGATCTCTCCATTTGAATCCACAAAATGAAAATGAGATTAGAACAAGTTTTCTCCAATTTATGATGCGATAACTTCCTTTTGCATAAGTAAAGTAATTTATGAAATCTCGCATAAAGACAAAAGAGTATTCTACCACACTTCTTCTTTTCTTCTTATTTCAATAAATTTTCTTCTTTCTCAATCTGATTATTCTATCTTATTCGGGTTTACATTGCCGATCCAATTGTTAAATTGAGCCAGATCTACTGATCCATAATTATCATATATATATATATTATGAATAATTCTTCGGTAAGGATTAATGGTACAAATTATATCATAAGGACTATTTAGAATATATATATACTCAATATATTCTATGTGTTATAATGGGTATGCACACACAATGATTATTTCGTTCTCATTGTGCAATGATCCTTTCACTTACTCGTTTGCTCGTTGGGATCATGAGCAAACGAGTGCGAGACTTATTGAGTTTGCAGAAAATATAGAAATATTTTCTTTTAGAAATAGAAATTTTTTTTATTGTTCATCAGTCAATTTAATGAACATTCCTTTCAAAGATTCCCAATTTCTTTTTATTCAGAAAAGAAAAACCGGATTATAATGTTAACATATTTACGATCGTAAGGAAATCCATTTATTATGCTATTGTGCATTGGAAAATCATTTTGTTCATGGAATCATTTCCGTATGGGGAATGAAAAAAATTATCAAATTTATAATTGACTATGCCTAGATCTCAGAGAAATGACAATTTTATCGACAAGACCTTCACAATTGTAGCGGATATATTATTGCAAATAATCCCAATGGCTTCAGGGGAGAAAAAGGCATTTACCTATTACAGAGATGGTGTGATTTGATCTTTTTTTTTTCTGCTTTTTCTCGTTTCGGAGAATGGCGGGATATTCTTTTTTAAGTTAAAGAAAACTTACGCTTAGTGAAGGTGAGTTTTAGAAATATAACAATTCTTTCTGTCGTGTATCCCCGATTGATGCAGCCTTAGATGCTTTGATCTTCTGAGATTCTAGTATCAAGCGAAAGGTTACACCTATTACATAGATGTTAATGGTAAACCCCATATAATAGGTACGCATAGGGGAAAAAGCACTACGTGTTAAAATCGACAACACAAACGCTTCGTTATGATACACATGACCCTTTTTTTTTATGAAGGGCTAGTTAGAATGGTTGAGGCAACAAACATCCATCTCGTTTGTACTTCGGATACCGCTAGAACCATCGGAGACTGTTGAAGTGAATAATCCCCGTAAAATACAGTGCGTTAAGGACAAAGAAATTGTTAGAGGTTATGTTTGTAGTGCTAAGCTAAAATACTTGGTATTTATAAAAGAATCTTTGCAAGAAGGATGGCTAGAGATTCATCAGAAATACACTAGTTCCTGTTAATTCATAATATAGGATAATCCTTTTTTTTTCAATTTAATGGATTACTGGGAGGAGCCGTATGAGGTGAAATTCTCATGTACGGTTTTGAAGCGGAGATCAAGTCAATTGAATGAACGACCGTAACGAATGTCAGCTCAATCCGAAGGGGAATATGCGGAAGCTTTACAAAATTATTATGAAGCCATGCGACCGGAAATTGACCCTTATGACCGAAGTTATATACTGTATAATATAGGTCTTATCCACACGAGTAATGGGGAACATACTAAGGCTTTGGAATATTATTTCCAGGCATTAGAACGAAACCCGTCTTTACCACAAGCTCTTAATAATACGGCCTTGATCTGTCATTACGTGCGGCTATCTGTACTATAGAATGATTTCGTTTAGAACTACGGAAAAGAAAAAAAGAGGCTTTCTACATATGCACCGTCCAAAACAACGGTTTTTATCAGCTGTAGTCAAAAGAATAGTCTTCATAGGAGCCCAAATATGAATGGCTAAATATAGCCTGGATAGTCCATGGATAAAATCAATTCAATTGATGGGGAAAGCACCATAAAGATCAATTATTGAAAGTTCGGGCTGATACGATCAAATCTGCTCCTTGACAAAAATAAGGAATCAACTTATGTAATAGAGTTGATTTACTAGGCTATTGAGCAGCGGTGTAGGATCAGATCCTAAAGATGTGAAGTACTCTCCTACCAGGAAAGTATTATTTGAAATTTCTATACAGAACATAGATAGTTACCTCTTAAAAAGATTTTTATCTGGATAATCTGAAGTAGATCTCTTTATTTCTATACTTCATCTTTTTAGGGTGGGAGAAAAGAGAAAACCTGATCATTTATCGAAAGTGAAGTTTGAAACTCATGTCATTGACCCATTCTGTTCTTTCGGTTAACCTGAACGTATTTCCAATGAACTATCTCCTATTTTGGAAGTTTGGGTAAAGGACTAAAGAATAGTGAATTGAGCCGTATGAGGTAGGAAACTCTCAAGTACGGTTCTAAGGGAAGAAAACTTTTACAAGTTGATCTATCCCGACCGAGGAGAACAGGCCATTCGACAGGGAGATCCTGAAATTGCGGAAGCTTGGTTTGATCAAGCTGCTGAGTATTGGAAACAAGCTATAGCGCTTGCTCCAAGCAATTATATCGAAGCACAAAATTGGTTAAAGATTACAGGACGTTTTGGAGAATGACGATCTCTCGATTACCATACTGGGAAATTATGAAATCTATTCAGGATAAATAAATGTTTCATACTATTCGAGCGAATTAGCTCCTCTTATTGCATTGTCATTATAGAAAAACATTTTGAAAATATAACAAAGAATACTTTGTATGGATCGTTAATGAAAAGAATCTTTTCAATATGGATAAATCCCGTCCGGAGACGGATTTATTAAAGATTCATTAATATTTATCCATAAATAATTCAAAGTTCTTTTGAATCATAAAAGTGATCTGGAACATATGGGTCCAGAGATATGGATAAATAAATCTGGATATGAAGATAATAATTATATTATCTCGATAAATGTTTTTCACCGCTGGGCGGGAAGAACGTTTTACATCTCGTAACGGTCCATTGAGCACCTAGCAGATATGTCATAATAAATTTGAACACCTGCCTCAAATCGACTTCCATATCATAGTCGCTCCAGTTATAAACTGGGGAATAAAGAGAGGAACGAGCTGAGAATATATATATATATATATATATATTTTATTTTTTTTTTTTTTTTTCAATAATTCCTTCCTGTTGGCGGGTTTTTTCTCATGTCTCGTCTGGAAAGAGGAGAACTCAATGATCATTCGTTCACCGGAACCAGAAGTAAAGATCGTAGTGGAGAGGGATCCTATTAAAACCTCTTTTGAAAAATGGGCTAAACCCGGTCATTTCTCAAAGACACTAGCTAAGGGACCTAATACTACCACCTGGATCTGGAACCTACATGCTGATGCTCACGATTTTGATAGCCATACCAATGATTTGGAAGAGATTTCCCGCAAAGTATTTAGTGCTCATTTTGGTCAATTAGCCATCATCTTTATTTGGCTAAGTGGGATGTACTTTCACGGCGCTCGTTTCTCCAATTATGAAGCATGGCTAGGCGATCCTACTCACATTAAACCCAGTGCTCAGGTAGTTTGGCCAATAGTAGGTCAAGAAATTTTGAATGGAGATGTAGGTGGAGGTTTTCGAGGAATACAAATAACCTCTGGGTTCTTCCAGATTTGGCGAGCATCCGGAATAACTAGTGAATTACAACTTTACTGCACCGCAATTGGTGCATTGATCTTTGCAGCGTTAATGCTTTTTGCTGGTTGGTTCCATTATCACAAAGCTGCTCCAAAATTGGCTTGGTTCCAAGATGTAGAATCCATGTTGAACCACCATTTAGCAGGGTTACTAGGACTTGGGTCTCTAGCTTGGGCAGGCCACCAAATACACGTTTCTTTACCTATTAATCAACTCCTAGATGCTGGAGTGGACCCTAAAGAGATACCACTTCCTCATGAATTTATTTTAAATCGTGAGCTTTTAGCTCAACTTTATCCCAGTTTTGCTGAGGGATTGACCCCATTTTTCACCCTGAATTGGTCGGAATATTCAGAATTTTTGACTTTTCGTGGAGGACTCAACCCAGTAACGGGGGGTCTGTGGCTGACCGATACTGCACACCACCATTTGGCTATTGCAATTCTTTTTCTAATCGCTGGTCATATGTATAGGACCAATTGGAGTATTGGCCATAACCTCAAGGAAATTTTGGAAGCTCATAAAGGTCCATTTACAGGGGAAGGACATAGAGGTCTTTACGAGATCTTAACTACTTCATGGCATGCTCAATTAGCTCTTAATCTAGCTATGTTAGGATCTTTAACTATTGTCGTAGCTCACCATATGTATTCTATGCCTCCCTATCCATATCTAGCTACTGACTATGGTACCCAACTCTCTCTGTTCACGCACCATATGTGGATTGGTGGATTTCTCATAGTTGGCGCTGCTGCACATGCAGCTATTTTTATGGTAAGAGACTATGATCCGACTACTCAATACAACAATCTTTTAGATCGTGTTCTGAGACATCGTGATGCAATTATATCACACCTCAACTGGGCATGTATTTTCTTAGGCTTCCATAGTTTTGGTCTATATATTCATAATGATACTATGAGTGCTTTAGGACGTCCTAAAGATATGTTTTCAGATACTGCTATACAATTACAACCTATCTTTGCTCAATGGATACAAAACACTCATGCTTTAGCACCTAGTTTGACAGCTCCTGATGCAACAGCAAGCACCAGCTTAACCTGGGGAGGTGGTGATTTGGTAGCAGTAGGTGCCAAAGTGGCTTTGTTACCTATTCCATTAGGAACTGCGGATTTTTTAGTGCACCATATTCATGCATTTACTATCCATGTGACTGTATTAATATTACTTAAAGGTGTTTTATTTGCTCGCAGTTCTCGTTTAATACCCGATAAAGTGAATCTTGGTTTTCGTTTTCCTTGCGATGGGCCTGGTAGAGGAGGAACATGTCAAGTATCTGCCTGGGATCATGTCTTCCTAGGGTTATTCTGGATGTACAATGCAATTTCGGTAGTAATATTCCATTTTAGCTGGAAAATGCAGTCCGATGTTTGGGGTAGTATAAGTGATCAGGGAGTAGTAACTCATATTACAGGAGGAAACTTTGCACAGAGTTCCATTACAATTAACGGGTGGCTCCGCGACTTTTTATGGGCACAAGCTTCTCAAGTAATCCAATCTTACGGTTCTTCATTATCTGCATATGGTCTTTTATTCTTAGGTGCTCATTTCGTTTGGGCCTTTAGTTTAATGTTCCTATTTAGTGGCCGTGGATATTGGCAAGAACTTATTGAATCTATTGTTTGGGCCCATAATAAATTGAAAGTTGCTCCTGCTATCCAGCCCAGAGCCTTGAGTATTGTCCAAGGACGTGCTGTAGGAGTAGCTCATTACCTTCTGGGTGGAATCGCCACAACATGGGCGTTCTTCCTAGCAAGAATTATTGCAGTAGGATAATGGCTAGGAGGATTTGAAAAGCATTATGGCATCAAGATTTCCAAAGTTCAGCCAAGGCTTGGCCCAGGACCCAACTACTCGTCGTATTTGGTTTGGTATTGCTACTGCACATGACTTTGAGAGTCATGATGATATTACCGAAGAACGCCTTTATCAAAAGATTTTTGCTTCTCACTTTGGTCAGTTAGCTATAATCTTTCTGTGGACCTCTGGTAATTTGTTCCACGTAGCTTGGCAAGGCAATTTCGAAGCATGGGTACACGATCCCTTACATGTAAGACCTATTGCGCATGCAATTTGGGATCCTCATTTTGGTCAACCGGCCATAGAAGCCTTTACCCGAGGAGGTGCCCCCGGTCCGGTCAATATTGCTTATTCCGGTGTTTATCAGTGGTGGTATACAATTGGCTTACGCACTAATGAAGATCTTTATACTGGAGCTCTTTTCTTGCTATTTCTTTCTGCTATCTTTTTAATAGCGGGTTGGTTGCATCTACAACCTCAATGGAAACCAAGTGTTTCATGGTTTAAAAATGCCGAATCTCGTCTCAATCATCATTTGTCGGGGCTCTTCGGAGTCAGTTCTTTGGCTTGGACGGGGCATTTAGTTCATGTCGCTATTCCTGAATCAAGAGGACAGCACATAAGATGGGATAATTTCTTGAATGTATTACCATATCCCCAAGGTTTGGAACCACTTTTTACAGGTCAGTGGAATCTTTATGCTCAAAATCCTGATTCCAGTAGCCATTTATTTGGTACCTCTCAAGGGTCGGGAACTGCTATTCTAACTCTTCTCGGAGGATTCCACCCACAAACTCAAAGTTTGTGGCTAACTGATATCGCTCATCATCATTTAGCTATTGCATTTGTCTTTTTCATTGCTGGTCATATGTATAGAACCAACTTTGGGATCGGACACAGTATAAAAGATATTTTAGAAGCACATATTCCTCCAGGAGGCTTATTAGGACGCGGACATAAGGGTCTTTACAACACAATCAATAATTCTCTTCACTTTCAATTAGGTCTTGCTCTAGCTTCTTTGGGAGTTATTACTTCCTTGGTAGCTCAACACATGTATTCTTTACCTGCCTATGCATTCATAGCACAAGATTTTACTACCCAAGCTGCATTGTATACTCATCATCAATACATTGCCGGATTCATTATGACAGGGGCATTTGCTCATGGAGCTATATTTCTCATTAGAGATTATAATCCAGAACAGAATAAGGATAATGTATTGGCGAGAATGTTGGAGCATAAGGAAGCCATAATATCTCATTTGAGTTGGGCTAGTTTATTCCTAGGTTTTCATACCTTGGGACTTTATGTTCATAACGATGTTATGCTTGCTTTTGGTACTCCAGAAAAACAAATCTTGATTGAGCCTATATTTGCTCAATGGATACAATCTGCTCATGGTAAGGCCTTATATGGTTTTGATGTACTCTTATCTTCAGCAAATGATCCAGCATTCAATGCTGGTAAAAGCATATGGTTACCCGGTTGGTTGAACGCTATTAACGATAATAAAAATTCACTGTTCTTAACAATTGGTCCTGGAGACTTTTTGGTTCATCATGCTATTGCTCTAGGTTTGCATACAACTACATTGATTTTAGTAAAAGGTGCTTTAGATGCGCGTGGTTCTAAGCTAATGCCTGATAAGAAAGATTTTGGTTATAGTTTTCCTTGCGATGGTCCGGGACGGGGCGGTACTTGCGATATTTCGGCCTGGGATGCTTTTTATTTAGCAGTTTTCTGGATGTTGAATACCATTGGATGGGTTACTTTCTATTGGCATTGGAAGCATATCACCTTATGGCAGGGAAATGTAGCTCAATTTAATGAGTCTTCCACTTATTTAATGGGATGGTTAAGAGATTATCTTTGGTTAAATTCTTCACAACTAATTAATGGATACAATCCTTTTGGTATGAACAGTTTATCTGTCTGGGCGTGGATGTTCTTATTTGGGCATCTTGTTTGGGCTACTGGATTTATGTTTCTTATTTCTTGGCGTGGATATTGGCAAGAACTGATTGAAACTCTTGCATGGGCCCATGAACGCACACCTTTGGCTAATTTAGTTCGATGGAGGGATAAGCCGGTAGCTCTTTCCATTGTTCAAGCACGATTAGTTGGATTAGCTCACTTTTCTGTAGGCTATATATTCACCTATGCAGCTTTCTTAATCGCCTCTACATCAGGCAAATTCGGTTAATTCTTTTTCATTTTAGAGAATATTTCTATTTTCAATATAATCTCTATGGATAAAAAGAAGGAGTAATCCACGTAATACTTCTCCATCTCAAATTTGATCTATATTTTTATATAATGAATATAAACTGACTGAATCATTATGGCAAGAAAAAGTCTCATTCAAAGAGAGAAAAAGAAACAAAGATTGGAAAGGAAATATAATTTCCTCCGCCAATCTTTGAAAAAAGAAATGAGCGAAGTCTCATCACTGGATGAAAAATTGGAAATTTATAGAAAATTACAATCTCCACCGCGTAATAGTGCACCTACACGTCTTCGTCGACGTTGTTTGAAGACTGGAAGACCTAGAGCCAATTATAGAGACTTTGAATTATCCGGATATATAATCCGTGAAATGGCGCACGCATGTTTGTTGGCTGGGGTAACAAAATCGAGTTGGTAGGGTAAAAAAAAGGATTCTTTCAAGTTATTGTGATGATAGAAAAGTCCCTCCCTATATAGGGAGGGAGGATAGCATACCCAAGGGATTGCTCGATGTACCCATTTTTGGGTATTATAACAAAGGTAATATGAAGGGATAGCGCGGAGTAGAGCAGTTTGGTAGCTCGCAAGGCTCATAACCTTGAAGTCACGGGTTCAAATCCCGTCTCCGCAAAGACAAAAAAGGATGGTCTCATTCCATTTATATTGACCGTATAAATAAGATAAAAATACGATTGAACCAATAACTAGTTCATAGTTATATTCTATCCTACAGATGGGCGGGTAGCGGGAATCGAACCCGCATCTTCTCCTTGGCAAGGAGAAATTCTACCATTCAACCATACCCGCATTTGACTCGTTATATGGGTATAATATATACCCATATATATTCCCATTCTATGTAGGTAAATTTGAATAGACTTATGGATCAATTATCGATCATACCAATAATAAAATAACCCCTCCCTTGAGCACTTTCATTACCTGGTTTTTTTTATTTATCGAAAATTCCCTTGCGAATTAATAATGCCCTCTAGGGAGGGGGGGGGCCAAAAGAGCTTAAAACATATCTTAAGATATGAAAGAATTTAGAATACCTACTAAAAAGACTGATCCAATCCATAATGATACGCCCGAAAATAGTACATTTTTGCTACTTAACCAACCATTAGGAGAGGCAAGTGCGACAGGTACACCAATAACTAGGAGAATTGAAATTGCAATTAATGCAAACATAGACGATTCGAACGCAATAGTCATGGTTGTTATCTTAAAAGCTTCCAACAGATTCAAAAGGCTATACCATTCGATCCCTATCCGGTCAAATTTGAATCAAATGCACTACGGATTTTATTTGATCATAAATTCATCGAAATTTGAAATGTTTATTTTAGTATAAAATAATCAGGAAATTTATATCTTTTTATCATCATGATGTATCAATATCATACATATATGACTATCAGCCCTATGGTCAGGTATTATCTGTCGGGGTAAGATAGGATGAGTTATCCTTGTTCGGGAGAGATGGCCGAGTGGTTGATGGCTCCGGTCTTGAAAACCGGTATAGTTCAAAAACTATCGAGGGTTCGAATCCCTCTCTCTCCTTTTGTTCGTCGAACAATAAAACTAATTTATTAGTTCAGTACAAAAAAAATGCTCGGCTATAATATAGCCGAGCAACAAGGATTCAGTTGGAAGAATAATGGCAAAGGATATCGCTATCCCGCCTTCCAATGAAAATAAATTAGATAGATTCTTATTTTATCTAGTTTTATCTCTAGTTTAATTAAGAGGGGTCATGGAAAGAACAGGTTCAAAATCACGATCAATTCCTTTCTCAAATCCTGCTGCAGCTGCACGAGCCCTTCCTGCATGCCACAAATGACCTACGAAAAAGAAAAATCCTAGAACAAAATGAGAGGTGGCTAACCAACTTCGAGGTGAGACATAATTGACTGCATTAATCTCGGTAGCTACACCACCCACAGAATTTAAAGAACCTAAAGGAGCATGAGTCATATATTCCGCTGAACGTCGTTCTTGCCAGGGTTGTATGTCTTTTTTCAACTTACTCAGGTCCAAACCATTAGGACCCCTTAGAGGTTCCAACCAGGGAGCACGAAGATCCCAAAAACGCATCGTTTCCCCTCCAAAAATAATTTCTCCAGTAGGAGAACGCATAAGATATTTACCTAAACCAGTAGGCCCTTGGGCAGACCCCACACTAGCTCCAAGACGTTGATCTCTAACTAAAAAAGTAAATGCTTGAGCTTGAGAGGCCTCTGGACCGGTAGGTCCATAGAATTCACTGGGATAAGCTGTATTGTTAAACCAAACAAAACAACAAGCAATGAAACCAAAGACAGAGAGAGCTGCTAAACTATAGGATAAGTAAGCTTCTCCGGACCATACAAACGCGCGACGAGCCCATGCAAAAGGTTTTGTTAAGATGTGCCAGATACCACCGAAGATACAAATGGAACCTAACCACACATGTCCTCCAATTATATCTTCTAGATTGTCCACGCTAACAATCCATCCCTCCCCTCCAAAAGGGGATTTGAGTAAATAACCAAATATAGTACTTGGGTTAAGCGTAAGGTTCGTAATTTTTCTTACATCTCCACCGCCGGGAGCCCAGGTATCATATATGCCACCAAAATACAAAGCCTTAAACACTAGGAGAAAAGCACCAACACCTAGCAAGATTAGGTGAATACCTAAAATTGTGGTCATTTTGTTCCTATCTTTCCATACATAACCAAAAAATGGAAAAGATTCTTCTAAAGTTTCGGGTCCCATTAATGCGTGATAAATACCACCGAAGCCTAAAACTGCAGAAGAAATTAAGTGAAGTACCCCAGATACAAAATAGGGAAAAGTGTCCACAATTTCCCCGCCAGGACCGACTCCCCATCCTAGAGTAGCTAGATGGGGAAGTAAAATCAATCCTTGTTCATACATAGGTTTTTCCGGTACAAAATGAGCCACTTCAAATAGATTCATTGCTCCAGCCCAGAATACAATTAATCCGGCATGAGCCACATGAGCCCCAAGTAATTTGCCTGACAAATTAATAAGTCGGGCATTACCAGCCCACCAAGCGAAACCAGTGGTTTCTTGGTCACGACCAGCTAAAGTTAGAGTTCCATTAAAGAGCGTTTCCACGGGGTAGAACCTCCTCAGGGAATATAAGGTTTTCATGAGGCTGATCCTGAGCCGCCATCCAAGCACGAATACCTTCGTTCAAGAGAATATTTTTTGTATAAAAAGTCTCAAATTCAGGATCTTCTGCTGCACGAATCTCCTGGGAAACAAAATCATAAGCACGTAAGTTTAGAGCTAGGCCAACTACTCCAATGGCACTCATCCATAAACCGGTCACCGGCACAAATAACATGAAGAAATGTAACCAACGTTTATTGGAAAAAGCAACCCCAAAAATTTGGGACCAGAAACGGTTCGCAGTGACCATAGAATAAGTCTCTTCGGCTTGAGTTGGGTTAAAAGCACGGAATGTATTTGCACCATCACCGTCTTCAAATAAAGTATTTTCCACGGTAGCACCGTGAATAGCACATAGAAGAGCAGCACCCAATACTCCGGCAACTCCCATCATATGAAATGGATTCAAGGTCCAATTATGAAAACCTTGGAAAAAGAGGATAAATCGGAAAATAGCTGCTACACCAAAACTAGGGGCAAAAAACCAACCAGACTGGCCTAATGGATAGATCAAGAATACGGAAACAAAAACAGCAATCGGAGCAGAGAACGCAATTGCATTATAAGGTCGCAATTGTACAGATCGAGCAAGTTCAAATTGGCGTAACATGAAGCCTATTAGACCAAAAGCACCATGAAGAGCAACGAAAGTCCATAGACCACCTAATTGACACCAACGAGTAAAATCTCCTTGTGCTTCAGGACCCCATAATAGCAGCAAAGAATGTGCTAAACTATTAGCAGGTGTAGAAACTGCGGCAGTTAAAAAATTACAACCTTCCAAATAGGAACTGGCCAATCCGTGAGTATACCACGAAGTCACAAAGGTTGTACCCGTGAACCATCCACCTAGTGCAAAATAAGCACAAGGAAAAAGCAATAGACCGGACCAACCCACAAAAACAAAACGGTCTCTGCGTAGCCAGTCATCCATAATATCAAATAAAGTTTGTTCCTCTTTGGAAGACTTTCCAAGGGCTATAGTCATAGTGATCCTCCTATTTAACTATTCCAACCTTTTCCGAGCGCCCTATCTGATAGAATCAAAGGGTATACACTATTTTGTATATTTATGGACAATTTTGAATCCATCCTCCCTTTCAACAAATCGGGTTCCGAAGATTTCTTATTGGCACAGACATTATTAAGTTAAACTGAACTAATACAATATAAGTAAATGCATGATAACCCGAAGTTGTTTCTATTCCATTTTTTTTTTTTTTTTTTCTCCTAAAATTATCTTCTGAATGTAATAAATATCAACAGAAGAATTGCCGGAAAAGCAAGTTAGCTTTTTTTCCTCCCTGTTCTTCACTAGAGACTATTCACAATATCCTAGAGACTATTCTCAATATCTATTCCATTCAATATTATTACGTCTTGAACCTTACTCCAAGATTAACAAAATCGATAGTAGTATTTCTAGAGATTTTATCAATCTCTATGTTTCTTAATACTACATCATTTCTACAAATAAATAGGAAAAACAAGAAGGAGATATTTTATATATCTATAGCTCATAGAGCTATAAGAAAGAATTCTATTCATTTCTTTTCCTTTATTCATAAGGAAAAAAAGGGATACTATTTTAGTATAATGAAAAATGAACAGTTCCTTTCTTTTCCATTTACCTTTTCTTATCTTTTTTGATATCTGAATTCCAATCTATTTTCCACTGGTAGAATGACCAAAGTCAAATGTCTAGTAAATTAATAATACTAGAATGTTCGGTACATCATAATTGAATTAATTCGATTCTCTAACTAGATAGGAATCAACTTATGAATTAGAGATAAAAGGAAAATGATTCCATCTAGAATTTAGACTTACATATCTATTTTTTCCGGAAAGAAAAAATTCTAACTATTCATTCGACAGAATATCCAATTAATAACCAAATATTCAATTATTTGAAGAATTCAAATATAATTAAATTGAAAGATTCACTTTCAAAATCCACCTCAATTTTCAATATCAGAATAACTGATCTATTAATCAGTCAATGGGTTAGGTTCACTTACTTCTAATTTTTATTTAATTTATTATTAATACGAAATAATTAAGAGAAAAAATGAAGAATATTCTAGTAATTGAAATTAGGTATTAATCATTTCAATTATTATTCTTCAATGATAATTACGAAAGTGAAGTATATTATGTCTAATCTTATACTATTCCTCGTCTTATTAGTAGCAAGAAAAAAAAAAAAAACTATTATCTAATATTATAGATAGAATTTTATAATAGTTATTCTCAATCATATTACGTGTTCTATTCCGGTATAACAAAAAACTCATCATGACAGATATTTTTATTTTTTATTGCAGGTTTTTTGCCTTAATCAAATGTTCAAAATGAAAAGTGGGAATCATTACAAGAGCCCTTTATCGGGCTTGAACCGATGACTTACGCCTTACCATGGCGTTACTCTACCGCTGAGTTAAAAGGGCTTTTGTTCATTTCATGACCAATGGATAAGTCTACTACATATTGGATAGATATGAATAATATAATGGGGTCCATATTATATAAGTATATAATATAATATAACTAAATATTGTAATATAATTATATTGCCGATCCTGACAATAAAAGAAGAAGAATACGAAATAATTAATAAAAAGAAAGAATATTTTTATTGACAAATTCCTAGGGATTTTAATATTATGACAATTAAGTAGGCCCCTATCGTCTAGTGGCCCAGGACATCTCTCTTTCAAGGAGGCAACGGGGATTCGATTTCCCCTAGGGGTACTATGCTAGGAAAGTAATTATAATACCTTATTAGGTATTATAATTACTTCCCATTTTTTCCTGGGTCGATGCCCGAGTGGCTAATGGGGACGGACTGTAAATTCGTTGGCAATATGCCTACGCTGGTTCAAATCCAGCTCGGCCCAATACCAACTTGATCGATAGATTTATATTGATATCAATCGATGATATTGGTAAAAAAGGTAATTGGTTTTTGAATCTCCGAAATAGAAAGAATCGGAACGAACAGATACTTTTAGAAGATTTGAAAGAGAAAAGTTTTACAAAATGTTTTATCGACCCGGCACTAACTAACAGTTGAATTACTATGACTAATTAGTAAGTCAACTGTACCTAGTGGGATTGTAGTTCAATTGGTTAGAGTACCGCCCTGTCAAGACGGAAGTTGCGGGTTCGAGCCCCGTCAGTCCCGATCCATCCAATAAATTGATCAATTCTTTGAGCGATCTCCGCCCCAAAGAAGAGCAAAAAAGGAAAAGAGAGTAGACTAGAATAGGAAAAGAGAGTAGACTAGAATAGATTTACTAGGGATTATGTAGATCTATCTGGATCTACATAATTCACCAAATCTAGAATGGTGATTTTTGTCAACATTTTGAATGATGATTATACCATCGAATTATCATGGTAAATCCGCAATCCTCTTTTCTCCTTGAGAGATAAAAAAAAGGTTTCGTAGGAAGATAGATCTGTGTTAGGAAGAATAACACAGAGGTATTCTCCTTCTAAGTAAGAATACCGCGTATAGATCTATGTGGTCATTCTATCTTATTTCCAGTAGATACTACTCCATCTATCTCATATTCTTCCCCGGAAATAGGAATATTTCAAATGTGCTAGTTCCCCCTTCAGAAACGAGAATAACGTTTTTTAATGGTTTCTAAAAAATAGAAAAAATTCCAATTAATTAGAATCCATAAAGATTGGATTCTATTTGACTTACTATCCAAATAGTTCTGCTCATTCCAGGGTCATGGGCAATCCTTAGGGGAATTTGGAGCTATTCATTTTATTCTTTTTAGCTCTCGGTAAAAACTACATTACAAGACGAATTAAGGGAAATAAGAGGTTTTACCAATTATCAGTAATCATTTACTGGTGCTCTGAAATATGCATAGGTACAAATACAGGTAGTGACAGGATTTGACCCAATATAATCAATTTTTTGACTATACCCTTTTTGGTCCTTTTTCATGAAAAGACTATTTGCGGGGTTATCGAAACCATATCTATCTATATAGATAGGTCTTGTTCATCTCTTGTACGATGTAAGTAATATAATTAAAAAAATAAGTAGGACTACAGGGCAATTTACCTTCATGTTTGCCCTTCCGTAAAACAGAGCGAATTGAATAAATTCGGAGATTCTTGGGATTACCCTTTTCAGGTCCCGATCGATTTAGATCGATCGAACTTATGAATAAGAAAAATAC
Source organism: Cunninghamia lanceolata (assembly GCA_027924645.1). Lineage (NCBI taxonomy): Eukaryota > Viridiplantae > Streptophyta > Pinopsida > Cupressales > Cupressaceae > Cunninghamia > Cunninghamia lanceolata. Next base: position 43,227 of record BSBN01000146.1, read on the forward strand.
GTTGTCCTTTTTTAGTGTAATATAAAATATCGATATTCAATTGATAGGTCTAATATTCCGTCCCTTTCAATTTTGGAAATCAAGATGAAATATCTATGCCTTCCAGAATTAGCAAGCAAAAGTTTTTTTTTTTTTACGCATTTTTTATCCAAAATTTTAATATATATATAGATTAAAATATATAGGCATATGTTGGGATGTCCTCTAATTAAAAAGCAAGGAATCATTTTATGGTCAAGATTTTCAAAGTATTGAAAAAGATCTTCACCAAAAACAGAAATTAATTATGTATTTATTGAGTGAATCACTCGGACGATTCACATCAACAACATCACTAGGACTTTGTTCCCCCCCCTTTTTTCAGCTCCAGTTACCCCATTGATTTGTTATGTAATGAAAGCTTCGACATCTCTCTCACCCGAAAAAGAGAATGAATTCTCTTTTTCGTTTTATCTATTATTATATCCCCGTACTACGAGGGGGATTTATTCTAATGAAGGTAAATTTTGAACTATTAGTTAGTCTTATTGAAATAAGAAATCAATGAGTATAATCCATCAGAACAATCTTTATCATACTTTTCTGACCCTCGAATAGGCAAAGGAAATTCGGATCGTCATTAATGTCTAAATATTTGATTGAGACGGAGATTTTCTCAATTAATATCAATTAATAAAATTGAGAAAATTTGCATATCTAATGTTATTTTGACTAGCGATAAAATTGAATTGAGTCAACCCTTGGAACTATACTAATAAGACGGTGGGATCGATCCATTAGGGATCGAATTACTAAATCCGATATGAATAAGAGATAATAGTATGTTATACTAATTCAATTTCTATTGAAGAATTAATCAAATCCGCTAGATTCCGTTACTCAGATTGATCCTATTGATGGAATTACTCCATGGATTCAATACATTTTTTTTTTGTAAAAAAAGGAGATACTCTATGAGATCAAATCTCGAGTTATTGTAAAACGAAGGTAAAATAAATCATGGAAGTAAATAGCCTCGCATTTATTGCTGTTGCATTGTTCATTTCATTTCCTACTGCTTTTCTACTCATCATTTACGTAAAAACGGTGAGTCAAAGCAAAATACAGTGATTAGTGATGATCTAGAATTCATCTAGATCATCAGTAAAAAAAAGTAATAGGAGTCGTCATATTAAGAATAGATATTTATTTGGAAAAGAAGTAGTACGAAGGAAACGAAAAATCTTCCTTTCCTTTTTCTTTTGTACTACTTCTTCTACACAGATTTTAGATAAGTAGATCTAAATTATCATTTGTCTCGTAGGGACATAAATGTAGGATCAGTACCTGATAAAAAAAAAAAGCGAAACTAATCACAATCTCTTACATATAAGGAACTTTATGTAGACAGAACATAGGTGTTATTCAAAATAGAACCTACCCCCCCTTTTTTTTCAATTTATTTCTAATACGGTAGAAACCATTATTTACTAATACATAGTAAAATAAAGAATTAGAAATCGTAAAGGAAAAAAATTGATATAGAAAAGGAATCTATGTATGGTTGAGACAGAGCAGCATAATAATGCTCCATCTCCATATGTTTTTGTTACAAGAACAGATGCATATTAAAGAATATTATGCTGAACAGCATAAGTTCGCTATATATGGAACTACTTCATACTTGATAAATATGAAGTAGAATTGTATTTATAACATGATTCATTTTTTTTATTTTGATCATATCATTGATGATTCAATATTACTAGATCATTAATAAGAATAATACGAAATTATCATCGTAAAATTATTTGTTTATTTATTTTTAACAGAATAATTGAGAATATCAGGACTATTAATTCTATTAAAGCCCACTTCTACCCCATACTACGAGTGAAAGAGAAAAAGTAAAAACTACCATTAGAGCAGCCCAAGCGATACCGACTATATCCATATGAATCCCTCTATTTTCATTTCAAAAAGAATAATATCATTATTGATTCTTGATGATAATGGAACTAATCAGGATAGTGCAAAGTGGAAATCTTCTACCTTACCTATTCCGGAAGGATAAGTCGATAGTAGAGACTTCTCAAAATTGTTTATTGGAACTAGTTACTCTCAACTACCTATAGGATCAGACATTCATGATAAAAGGAATTTTGAATTTTATCGGCTATATTAGTAATAGGACCTGAAGCTACACAAGTTGTTTCCAAAAGTTATGTAGTGCAAATGGAAACTTTTTCATTCCTTTCACTTTATTTACCCTACCAAGGCGACACCCGGATTTGAACTGGGGATGGAGGATTTGCAGTCCCCTGCCTTACCACTTGGCTATGCCGCCATCCCCAGATCTAGTTGAAACTAAATCTGGGGAAAGGATATTTTGAGTTCTTTATTCTATTTCACCTCACGTATTTTTCTTTATCAATCCGATATGTCATATAACCGATTTATAGCCTCCGGGTCTAGGATTTAAACCCCCTATTGGGGGGCTCTAGGGATTTTGAGTCCCCGGGGGATTTGGAGTCCCCATTGAAATTATACTACATTCAATGCATAGTTGTCAATCACTAGAGAATGAACAACTATATAAAGAAAGATCCCCATCATATATTAAAAAATCCGCCCTGTTTTAACCTTGTAACAAAGGTTTTAATAAGAAAATAGAAAAGGACCTCTTCTTTTTATTCTATTTTTGGGATATAGTGAAGAATAATATACATGCCAATTTTTTGTCGAATTTATTCGTATAGATCAATGAGGATTCGTATAGAATAAATATCGAAATATACAATATACTTTTATATAGGAAACATCCAATGCAATTAGATGAAAATAAGGGAATATTTACAATTCCCCAATTTGGTAAAATACAACTTGAAGGATTTCGTCGTTTTATTGATCAAGGCTTAATAGAAGAACTCCATAAGTTTTCAAAAATTGAAAGCCCAAATAAAGAAATAGAATTTAGCCTTTTTGTGAATGAATATAAATTAATAGAACCTCTCATTAAAGAGAGAGATGCTGTATATATGTCTCTTACATATGACTGTCAATTATATGTACCAGCAAGATTGATTAATAAAATTCGTAGAAAGAGACAGAACCAAATTGTATGTCTGGGAAATATTCCTTTGATGAATTCTAAAGGAACTTTTGTAATAAATGGAAATTACAGAGTCGTGGTCAATCAAATATTAAGAAGTCCCGGTATTTATTACACTTGCGAACGAAAACCGTCGGGAAACATTAGCTATATTGGCACTATAATTTCAGATAGGGGAGGAAGATTAAGATTAGAGATAAATAAGAAAACAAAAAGGATATGGGTTCATGTAAACAGAAAAAAAAAAATATCTATTTTACTTTTATTATTGGCTATGGGTCTAAATTCCAAAGAGATTTTCAACGATAAGAATCTCTTTGCATTTTTCAATGGAACGGAGGAGTACCTTATATATTACAATTGGTATGGCGGGAAGGAAGCTGCCATGTTGGAACTTTATAAGGAACTCTACAGAAGTGATGACGACGAAGAAAACGACGACGAAGAAAACGACGACGAAGAAAACGACGACGAAGAAAACGACGACGAAGAAAACGACGACGAAGAAAACGACGACGAAGAAAACGACGACGAAGAAAATTTGGAATTTTCTGAGTCTCTATATAAAAAATTGGACACAAAGTTTTTCCAGACTAAATGTGTATTAGGAAAGATTGGTCGACGAAATCCGAACAAAAAACTAAGTCTTGATATACCCGAGAACGAATTTTTTTCATTACCACACGATGTATTGGCTGCTGTAGATTACCTTATCAGAGTGGAAGTTAGAACGGGTACACTCGATGATATAGATCACCTACAAAATCGATATATTCGTTCTGTAGCAGATTTATTACAAGAGCAATTACGATTAGCTCTATATGATTTAAAAGAAGCAATTGAAACAAGTATGTTATCTGCATTAATCAGTCCTAAAAAGAAAATAACTCTTGAGAAATTCGGAGAGTTAATTCCATTAACAAATACTTTTCAAAATTTTTTTTCTTTACACCCTTTATCACAATTTTTGGATCAAACTAATCCATTGGCAGAAATAGTTCATAGTCGAAAAGTGAGCTCTTTGGGCCCTAGAGGATTGACAAGTCGAACTGCTCCTTTTCGTACACGGGATATTCATCCTAGTCATTATGGACGTATTTGTCCGATTACGACGTCCGAAGGAATACAAGTTGGACTTATTGGATCGTTATCTATTTATGCAACGCTTGGTCATTATGGCTCTTTACAAAGTCCATTCCATAGGCTATCTGAGAGATCGAAGGAAGAAAATATGGTTTATCTATTACCGGGAGAAGAGGAATACTATCGGATAGCTACAGGAAATTCTCTGACATTAAATCAAGGGGTTCCAGAGGAACAATTTACTCCAGCTCGATTTCAACAAGAATTTTTATTTTTTGCATGGGACCAAATTCATTTCAGAAGTATTTTTCCTTTCCAATATTTTTCCGTTGGAGTTTGCCTTATTCCTTTTATCGAACATAATGATGCGAATCGTGCTTTAATGGGTTCTAATATGCAGCGTCAAGCAGTTCCACTTGTTCAACCCGAGAAGTGTATTGTCGGAACTGGATTGGAGGGTCAAGTAGGTCTAGATTCAGGAAGTGTAGCTATAGCCAAGCAAGCGGGGAAAATACAGTCTATTGATGGTGGAAATATCACTATAACTTCATCCGTTGTTCGAGACAATATAGAAACAGAATTGATTCTATATCAACGTTCTAATAGTAATACTTGTATGCATCAAAAACCCCGAGTTCGCCAAGGGGAATATGTAAAGAGGGGACAAATTATAGCAGACAGTGCAGCTACAGTAGGCGGAGAACTTTCTTTGGGAAAAAACATCTTAGTGGCCTATATGCCATGGGAAGGATACAATTTTGAAGATGCAATACTTATTAGTGAACGTCTGGTATATGAAGACATTTTTACTTCTTTCCAGATCGTAAGATACGAAATTGGAGTTTATTTTACGAACCAGGGCCCTGAAGTAATCACTAGAGAAATACCTCATTTCAATGCTTACTTACTCCGTCATTTGGACGAAAACGGCCTTGTAATGATAGGATCTTGGGTAGAAACAGGTGATGTATTAGTAGGTAAAATAATACTGGAAGCAGAAGAAGAAGACTCTATATACAATACTCCAGAAGGAAAATTATTACAAGCTTTATTTGATATTAAGGCACCTACTGGAAAAGAAAAATGTTTTAGAGTCCCTAAAGGTGTAAGAGGTCGAGTTATCGATGTGAGATGTATCCAGACCCAGATGACGGATGAAGAGGATGATTATTTCGGCGATATTATGGAAATAGTTTATGTATATATTTCACAAAAACGTAGAATACAAGTGGGTGATAAAGTAGCTGGAAGGCATGGTAATAAAGGGATTATTTCAAAAATTTTGCCCAAACAAGATATGCCTTATTTACAGAATGGAACACCAGTGGATATGGTATTAAATCCATTAGGAGTACCTTCACGAATGAATGTAGGACAGATCTTTGAATGTTTGCTTGGTTTAGCAGGAAAACTAATGAACAAACATTATAGACTAGCACCTTTTGACGAAAGGTACGAGCGAGAAGCTTCTAGAAAACTAGTGTTTTCTGAGCTTTATAAAGCTAGCGAGCAAACAGCTAATCCATGGGTATTTGAACCTGATCATCCTGGAAAACATCGATTAATTGATGGAAGAACAGGAAAGGTTTTTGAACAACCTGTTACAATAGGAATAGCTTATATATCCAAATTGTGTCATCAAGTTGATGACAAAATTCATGCACGTTCCAATGGACCTTATGCAACGGTTACACAACAACCTCTAAAAGGAAAATCAAAAAAAGGAGGGCAACGAGTAGGAGAAATGGAAGTTTGGGCTCTAGAAGGTTTTGGTGTTGCTTATATTTTACACGAGATGCTTACTATAAAATCTGACCATATGGACGATCGTCAAAAAATATTTGGTGCCATTATCAATAGAGAACCAATGCCTAAACCTAGCACTCCTCCAGAATCTTTCCAATTGCTCAGTCGAGAACTACGATCTTTAGCTCTAGAATTGAATCATACTATTATATCTGAGATAGACTTTCAGATAGATAAGAAGGAAGTTTGATCAAAATGAATCAAAATTTATCTTTTATGAGTGACCAGTATAAACATCAACAACTTCGAATTGGATTAGTTTCTCCCGAGCAGATTCTTGCTTGGTCTGAAAGAATATTACCTAATGGGGAAAGAGTCGGAGAAGTGACTTCAGACGATACTGTAGAATCTGGTACTTATGAACCAGTGAGAGATGGATTATTTTGTGAAAGAATATTTGGACCTAAGAAAAGGGGAGTTTGTGCTTGTGTAAAATATCAAATGATGGAGAGCGAAAACGAGAGCGAAAACGAGAGCGAAAACGAGAGCGAAAACGAGAGCGAAAACGAGAGCGAAAACGAGAGCGAAAACGAGAGCGAAAACGAGAGCGAAAACGAGAGCGAAAACGAGAGCGAAAACGAGAGCGAAAACGAGAGCGAAAACGAGAGCGAAAACGAAAATGAAAAATCCGATTTTTGTACCAAATGTGGAGTTGAACTTGTTGTTGATCCTCGAATTCGAAGATATCGAATGGGATACATTAAATTGGCATGCCCGGTTGTTCATATTTGGTATTTCAAACGACGCCCCAGTTATATCGCGGATCTATTAGATAAAACTCGTAAAGAATTAGAAGACCCAGTATACTGCGATGTGTGACTTGATCACAAGCTCCGATTGTACAGATCCGTAGGAACTGTCATCCTATTCAATCTAATTGGGATGCCCTTAGCTCTGACACGTCCCTCGGGAAGAGTAGCATGAAGCTCAGAATTAGAAGCATTTTAAAAAGATGTTGATAAAGAGGAATGGATCTAGGGTTAATATCTTGTATATTAAATTGCTAATTGGACTTCGTAAAATACTTCTTTTATTATTCAAAATGGAATGAATAATCTGTTTCATTTTCATTATTTATTCTAGACCAAAAAGAAGATATGGTTATAGGAGTCTATTCATCGCACATATGCTTCAAATAGTATTGTAACCATCGAAGTAAAATAGAAACCTATAGGATCAATTATAACGAGATACAGACAAGTAAATCCCTTATGAATTTCAAATGAATTGAAGGTCTTTCACAAAGAAATGTATCGTTCAAAAGGGAGGAGACTGCTCACTAATTCCATATTTATGTCATAATACGAATCGTAAACCAATAATCGAATTCACTTGGAACTTGAGCAAAGAGTAACTATTTAGTTTTATACAGAGCAAAAAACATTTTTTTGCACAATCATACATAATCATTTTCCATTTCGGTATAGTTACTTGAGCCGGATGAGGGGAAACTTTCATGTCCGATTCTGAGGGGGGGATTAGAATAACCTATCCAAATGCTTGTATTACTAGGCCCATAGCTAACAAGCCGACTTTATTGCGATTTCAGGGTTTATTTCAATATGAGGGTAAATCCTGGCTAGAAACTATTGCTTATTATCTCTCTTGGGATTTTGCACTATTTCAAGAGCGAGAAATAGCCACTGGAGGAAAAGCTATCAGAGACCAATTAGCTGGTCTAGATCTGCAAATTATTATAGATCGTTCATATATAGAATGGAAGAGAATAGATGAGCTAATATCTATATTATTTGCGGAGGCAGAGAATGTATTTAGTGATAAAGAAATATATGCTCAATTTAACGAGCAAAAACTTCAAAAACTTCGAAGCAGAAAGGATCGTTTGGTTAGACGGATGAGATTAGCTAAATATTTTATTCGAGCAAACGTAGATCCACAATGGATGGTTCTACGCCTATTACCAGTTCTTCCTCCCGACCTGAGACCAATGTATCAATTACCGGAAGGTTTAGTTATTAGTTCGGATCTCAATGTACTTTATCAAAGAGTTATCCGTCGAAATAATAATCTTTTCCAATCCATAGAAAATAGTCGTGTATTTCTAATGCCGGGTTTATTTATTGATCAAAAGAGATTAGTCCAACAAGCCGTAGATGCACTTCTTGATAACAGTATCGGCGGACAACCAGTGAGAGACAGGAACGATAGACCTTATAAATCCTTCTCAGATTTCCTCCAAGGTAAAGAAGGAAGATTTCGTGAAAATTTACTTGGAAAACGGGTTGATTATTCAGGTCGTTCTGTTATTGTGGTAGGTCCCCTTCTCTCATTGTATCAATGTGGATTGCCCCGAGAAATCGCAATAGAACTTTTTCAATCATTTTTAATTCTTGAGTTAGTTGAACAACAGATTGCTCCCAATCTAAGATCTGCTAAATTTTTAATTCGAGATAGGGCACCTATTATATGGAACGTACTTAAACAGATTATACAAAGACATCCCATATTATTAAATCGAGCACCCACCTTACACAGATTAGGAATACAAGCGTTTATACCTATTTTAATAGAAGAACGTGCCATTCGGTTACACCCATTGGTTTGTGCAGGATTTAATGCGGACTTTGACGGAGATCAGATGGCTGTCCACGTACCTTTATCTATGGAAGCTCAAGTAGAAGCTCGTTTACTTATGTTTTCTCATCTCAATCTTATCTCTCCAACTATAGGAGATCCTATTTGCGTACCGACTCAAGATATGCTTCTAGGACTTTATAGATCAACTCTTCAAAAAAACCAAGGTATTTATGAAAATAGGTATCACCCAGATAACTTAAAAAATAAGATGGTTTCGCCTTCGTTTTATAGCTATGATGATGCGCTTAGAGCTTATCAACAAAAACAAATTGATTTAGACAGTCCTTTATGGCTCCGGTGGGAGAGAAATATAGATACCTCTATTATTAATTCAGTAAAGGGAGAAGTCCCTATCGAAGTTCAGTATGAATCTTTAGGTACTTTCTACGAAATCCATGAACATTTTCGAATAAGAAAAGATAGAGTGGGGGAAATACTTAATAAATACATTCGAACAACCGTTGGTCGTATTCGTTTTAATCGAGAAATAGAAGAAGCCATAAAAGGCTTGTTGACTTATGAGATCCGACAAGAAATGTCACTATTCAGAATTTAATGTTATTAATCTTATGATCCTTTCATTCATGCAGAGATAGAGATCAAGGGAGCCTTCCAGGCTTAAACCCATTGCTGAATCCTGCTCCCCAAAATGGGGAGATTTTATTTTTATGGCTAATTTCGTCAAAGTGCCCTTTCCCTTTGAAGTGCCCTTTTTTAATAAAGGGATGGATAAAATTGTTATGAAGCAGCTTATTAGCAGATTCATAAATCAATTTGGAATGACATATACATCACATATATTAGATCAACTGAAGATTTTAGGTTTCCAGCAAGCTACTGATGCAGCTATTTCATTAGGAATTGATGATCTTTTAACAACACCATCTAAAATATGGCTTATCCAAGATGCGCAGCAACAAGGTTTTGCTTCGGAAAAATATCATGATTATGGGGATGTACATGCAGTGGAAAAATTACGTCAATTGATTGAGATATGGCATGCTACCAGTGAATATTTGAGACGAGAAATGAATCCGAATTTTAGGATGACTGATCCTTTGAATCCAGTACATATGATATCCTTCTCAGGAGCTAGAGGAAGTACATCTCAGGTTCACCAATTAGTAGGTATGAGAGGATTAATGTCAGATCCTCAAGGACAAATTGTGGATCTACCCATTCAAGGGAATTTCCGTGAAGGACTTTCTTTAACGGAATATATTATTTCATGTTATGGTGCTCGTAAAGGAGTTGTGGATACTTCTATACGAACAGCAGATGCTGGATACCTCACACGTAGACTTGTTGAAGTAGTACAACACATCGTTGTACGTAAAGCAGATTGTGGTACTATCCAAGGTGTTTTTGTAAGTCTCATTCAAGATCGAGAAACAATCCAAAATAAATTTGTTCTACAAACACTAATTGGTCGTGTATTAGCAGACGATGTATATATAAACGGGAGATGTATTGCCACGCGCAATCAAGATATTGGAATTAAACTTGCCCATCAATTATATTATTTCCAAGCACAACCAATATATATACGAACCCCTTTTACTTGCAAAAGTATATCTTGGATTTGTCAATTATGCTATGGTCGGAATACTACTCATAGTAACTTAATCGAATTAGGAGAAGCAGTCGGCATTATTGCAGGCCAATCAATTGGAGAACCGGGAACTCAACTAACATTAAGGACTTTTCATACTGGTGGAGTATTTACAGGTGATATTGCAGAACATGTACGAGCCCCGTTCACCGGAAAAATTGAATTCAATGAAAATTTGGTTTATCCTACACGTACCCGTCATGGGCATCCTGCTTATATATGTCATAATAGTTTATATGTGACTATCGATAATAAAAAGAAAGTACAAAACTTAACCATTCCACCAGAAAGTTTGCTTTTCATTCAGAATAATCAACTCGTGGAATCGGAACAAGTTATTGCCGAGGTTCGTGCTAAAAAACCTCCCTTCAAAGAAAAAGTCGAGAAATATATATTCTGGCCTAACAGGAGAAATGCACCGAAGTCTCCCTATGTCTAATTTTATATTAAAGACAACTCATTTATGGGTATTATCGGGAAATATATATGAATCTGTTGTAGTACCTTTTTCTTCATTTTATAAAGATCAAGATCAAGTGGATATTACAGAACTTCTTCTTCGCAAAAAACATAAATCACTTTCGAATTCTTCAGTGGATCAAGTGAAACATGAATCAGTTGACTCAAACTGTTTTGAAAAAGAAATAAAAAAAAATATATTGAATTATTTTGAAACTGATCGAACCATAACTAATTCTTTTTTTTCCAATGATAAAAGTAAATCACTTAGTAAGGGGACTATTCGTTCATTCCCTAATGAGAATAAAAAAGATGAATCTTTTATGGTTCTTTCTTCTTCTGATTTTTTGCAAATCGTTCTATTTAATGATTTAAAATGTTTGAATACAGTCAAAAAGTCGGATGCAAATAGAAAAATCATTGAATTGTCAGGTCTCCTGGGTCATTTACATAGTATTGCTAACCGTTTCCCATACTCCCATTTCATAACTTATAAAAAAGTGTTACTAAATAAACGTTCAATTTCTAACAATGACTCGAACACTTTCCAAGTACCTAAATGCTATTTTATGGACGAAAAGAGAGGAATTTATAAATTTGATTCATGCAGGAATATTATTTTCAATTTCTTCAATTTGAATTCGTACTTCTCCTTATCCCATTTTTTTGAAAAAACATTTCCAGTAGTTAGCCTTGGACAATTTTTTTTTGAAAGTATATGGATATCCGAAGATAAACAACTCCAAGGATCTGGTCAAATTGTAGTTGTTCATGAGGAATCTTTAACCATTAGATTAGCTAAACCCTATTTGGGTACTCGAGGAGCAACTCTTAATAGTCATTATGGAAAAATTCTTTACGAAGGAGATACATTGATAACTCTGTTATACGAAAGATTAAAATCCGATGATATAATTCAAGGTCTTCCTAAAGTTGAACAATTGTCAGAAGCCCGCTCGGCTACTTCAATATCGAAAAATCGAAAAAAATATTTTCAAAAATTGAACAGGCACCTGGCAATATTTTTTGGAAACTTTTGGGGGTCATTCATCAGTGTTAGGATAACTATGGAGCATAGTCAGAATCAGTTGGTCAATGAAATTCAAAGGGTTTATCGATCCCAGGGGGTGCGAATTTCTGATAAACATATAGAAATTATTGTGCGCCAAATTACATCGAAAGTTTTAATTGTAGATGTGGACAATTCGGAAAATAAAAATTTTGAAAATGGACTAAGTAGTGTTTTTTTACCCGGAGAACTCGTTGAATTATCACGAGTACAAAGAATGGATCGTGCTCTAGAAAAAACAATCAACTATCGAACCATTTTATTGGGAATGACAAGGGCATCTCTGAATACTCAAAGTTTTCTGTCAGAAGCGAGTTTTCAGGAAACTGCTCGGGTCCTAGCTAAATCTGCTCTTCAAGGTCGTATTGATTGGTTGAAGGGCTTGAAGGAAAATGTTATTCTCGGGGGAATGATACCTGTCGGTACTGGATTCAACCGTTTGGGAAAAGGCAACAAAATGGATCCGAGAACGAGGAACAAAAATCTATTTATCAATAAAGTGAAAGATTTTTTCTTTGATCATCAATATAAAGAAATCTCTGTTTTATCTGTTTCTGTTAAGCAAAAAAAAAAAAAAGTGATCAAAAAAATAAAAAAATTACTAAAAAAGAAAAAATCAACACGAGCAGTAAAAAAAAAGAAAAAATCAACACGAGCAGTAAAAAAGTAATTTTTATAAATGAATAAATTTCTTGTTAGATTTCTTTTCTAATAAAAATAGAAAATGAAATGAATATCTTGTACCAAGTATACTACGGCAAGCAATCTTTTAAATGTAACCCATTCCATTGGAATGTAGATATTACAGTTTATAGTAAAAAAGAAAAACAAAATGACGAAAAAAAATTGGAACATCAATTTGATTGAGATGGTAAAGGTAGGAGTTCATTTTGGTCATGAGACTAGAAAATGGAATCCTAAAATGGCACCTTACATTTTTAAAGAACGTAAAAATAGTCATATTATAAATTTGACTTACACTGCTCGTTTTTTATCAGCAGCCTGTGATTTTGTGTTTGATGGAGCAAAGAGAGGAAAACAATTTATGATAGTTGGTACAAAACATCAAACAGCTGATGCTGCTAAATTAGCTGCTTTAGCAGCTCGATGTCATTATGTAAATAAAAAATGGCTCGCGGGTATGTTAACTAATTGGTTTACTACAGAAACAAGACTTGAAAAATTGAAAAATTTAACGAAAAAAAAAAATACGGGAGGATTTGATCGATTTACGAAGAAAGAAGCAGCAATACTCAACAGAGAATTGAACAAATTGCAGGAAGATCTAGGTGGTATTAGATACATGACAAAATTGCCCGATATTGTAATAATTCTCGATCAAAAAGGAGAATATACTGCTATTCGGGAATGTAGAACTTTAGGTATTCCAACAATTTGCTTAGTTGATACAGATTGTGACCCAGATCTCGTGGATATCCCAATTCCAGCCAATGATGATGGTAGAGGACCAATCCGACTGATCCTAAATAAATTAATTTTAGCAATTCGCGCGGGTAGAGAACTGTAATTATATAAAAAGTGAATTAAAAAAAAAAAAAACGAGAAGATAGAACTAAGTTGGCTACTATTCCCAAATCTTATAGAATAGATTAAGATAAAATCTTTTTATAGAAATAAAGAAATCTTCTTAATCAATCAAATAATCATTCCATTATTTTATTTCGTAGCCTGACTGATGATAGTGAAATAATTGAGGAATCGGTCATTGAACCAAAATCATTTCTTTTTGAAGTTCATCTTTATAAAGGGTAATATGGATATTGTACAATTTCCTATTAACACGCTGAATCATTTCTACGAGATATCCGGTGTGGAAGTAGGTCAGCATTTTTATTGGCAAATAGGGGGGTTTCAAGTTCATGCACAGGTACTTATAACTTCCTGGATTGTAATTGCTGTCTTATTAGGTTCAGCTACTCTAGCTGTTCGAGACCCACAAATAATTCCGACCGGAGCTCAAAATTTTGTGGAATATGTTCTCGAATTTGTTCGGGACTTGGCTAGAACTCAGATTGGCGAAGAAGAATATGGTCCCTGGGTTTCCTTTATAGGGACTATGTTTCTATTTATCTTTGTTTCTAACTGGGCAGGTGCTCTTTTTCCTTGGGGAATTATTAAATTACCCCATGGGGAATTAGCCGCACCTACAAATGATATTAATACTACAGTAGCTCTAGCTTTGCTCACATCAGTAGCCTATTTTTATGCAGGTCTTACAAAGAAGGGTTTAGGCTATTTTGGTAAATATATTCAGCCAACCCCAATACTTTTACCAATTAACATATTAGAAGATTTTACAAAACCTCTATCACTTAGTTTTCGACTTTTTGGAAATATATTAGCTGACGAATTGGTAGTTGCCGTTCTTGTTTCGTTAGTACCTTTAGTGGTACCTATACCTGTAATGTTCCTAGGATTATTTACAAGTGGTATTCAAGCTCTAATCTTTGCAACTCTAGCCGCAGCTTATATAGGCGAATCCATGGAAGGTCATCATTAATTTTGCACTCAGTCTTTTCTAACTTTCAATTCATACATAATTTGATATGTATCAGACGTGAAATGTTCTTTCCATTTTGATTCTCTCTTGTATAATCATAAATGTAAATACTTAATCTCTAAGATCTTAGTAAAAAGATTTAGGATAACTAATCCCGTCGATAAAATTGATAGATAGAATAGATCATATTTGTAGGTTCATATCTACATAATAAAATGGAATAGGTTTACTAATGGGAGTTAGTTGAGTAAACTATGTACCCCGGTGTAGAACAATGAATTTTTCCACCTCGAAGGGATACATACATTTTATGTACATAGTTTGTATTATGTCATATATGTACATGCATATATGATCTATATATATTAATATATAGATATATATATATATATCTTTTAGAATTACTCATAAATAAAATAGGCTATTATGCAGAATATTTCATTTTCTAAATGAATAAAAATCTGCCTCTATTTCATCTAAAAAAGAATATAATATCAGGGTATAGAATTTACCTATTTGGTAATATCATAATTTTAAATACCATTTCGTTGGAGTTTAGTTGTTTCAAAGAAATTGTTCTCTAGTTGAACGTGAACAATCAAATCAATAGATAAAACTATCGTATTATCCACCATTTATCAACCTTAGTAAGAGGAGATTACCATGAATCCTTTAATTTCTGCTGCTTCTGTTATTGCTGCTGGATTATCCGTAGGTCTTGCTTCTATTGGACCTGGCATTGGTCAAGGCACTGCTGCGGGACAAGCTGTTGAAGGTATTGCGAGACAACCAGAGGCGGAGGGTAAAATACGAGGTACCTTACTGCTAAGTTTAGCTTTTATGGAAGCTTTAACTATTTATGGATTAGTTGTAGCTCTAGCACTTTTATTTGCTAATCCATTTGTTTGATCTCGGAGACCAAAATCCGTACCCTTTGGGATTTTAAGTACCCTCCTCTATGAATTTTTTTGTTCAGCCAATAGGGGAGGGGCTGATCCAAAATAATGAACTTATACTTCACTTGTTTTGGCCAGAAAGATTTGTGACACTTGAAGAAGTAGATAGATCGAGCAAAGTTTTTTTTTCTAATTGTATCCTTATTTATCGTTATGCGGGACCTGGGACTTACTAAGTACTTGAAATCTGCTTATCCGGAACTGGAATAATAGTAGAATTGAGGCAGAGAAAAAACTTTGTAAAAGTATCCTTATTTATGAGGGGAGAGCGTATGAAAAATGTAACTGATTCTTTCATTTCCCTAATTTCTTTACCCTCCGCTGAGGGTTTCGGGTTAAATACCAATATTTTAGAAACAAATATAATAAATCTCAGTGTGGTGCTTGGTGTACTGATCTATTTCGGAAAGGGAGTGTGTGCGAGTTGTATATTTGAATAATCTAGCTGGGTCCAACCAACTGCACTTTGTAGATAGAAAAGTGCATGATCTCGACGAATTACTTCTAAAGGGGAAAAAATAAATATGGAAGAACTATAGCATTTCGTAATTGATTGGGAAATTTTCCTACCAATCCCAACCAACAAGAGAAAATCTTTAGAATGGTTAAAGCTAAACTGCTTGAAGTCCAAGCACAACTGGGTACTCTTTCCACCGCTGTGCTAATATGAGATTGGTTCAAAGGCATAGTTGGAGGTTGATCCGATATATAACATTCATATCAATGGAATTATTCAACCTATCTACTGAAAAATAGTCCTAATCTCCCATCCAATTTTTTTGGTTTAAATGCGGAACCGACGACCTACACAGAAGGAAATTTATTCAAGAAAAAGTAAAGAGGAAATAAATACGAATGAAAAGAAAAAAAGAAGAGAAAAAAAGAAGAGAAAAGAACAACAACTTTGTTGATAATAAAAAATCCCTTTTGGCAAAAGAGCCCTTCGTAGATTTCGGTCTTTGATAGATTGATCTTATTTTTACATAATATGAACGAAAAGGGTAGGCTTGGTAAAAAAAAAAGATTTATAATGTTGTAAAAAAAAAGCCGAGCGGGAGAGCCGAATGAATCGAAAGGTTCGTGTTCGGTTTGGGAAGAGATTAGAAATTCGTTCAACTTATGAATAGATAATCTACTTTCATTAAGTAATCTATTAGATAACCGTAAACAGAAAATATTGAGTACTATTCAGAATTCTGAAGAACTATGTAAAGGAGCTGCTAATCAGCTTGAGCAAGCCCGGGCTCGCTTACGGGAAGTAGAAAGGCGAGCGCGCGAAATTCGGGTAAATGGATACTCTCAAATAGAACAAGAAAAAGAGGAACTTATCAATGTTGCTTCTGTTAATTTGAAACAATTAGAGAATTTAAAGAATGAGACCGTTCACTTTGAACAACAAAGAGTAATTGAACAGGTTCGACAACAAATTTCTCGCCAAGCTGTCCAAAGAGCTCTAAGAACTCTGAATAGTCATTTGAATAGCGAGTTACATTTACGTACGATCGATCATAATATTGACCTGCTTATAGCCATGAAAAACATAACTGATTAACATTACATATATATATATTAATATTATTCAAAAAAATATATAGAGTAGGTCTTATTTTTAAAAAGAGAATTAACTAGTGTTAATGGTAACTATTCGACCCGATGAAATCAGTAGTATGATACGTAAACAAATTGAACAATATAATAACGAGGTAAAAGTTGTTAATATTGGCACTGTACTTCAAGTAGGAGATGGCATTGCTCGTATTCATGGTCTTGATAAAGTAATGGCAGGGGAACTAGTAGAATTTGTAGATGGTACAGTAGGCATTGCCCTAAATCTAGAATCAGATAATGTTGGAGCTGTATTAATGGGTGATGGCTTGATGATACAAGAGGGCAGTTCCGTGAGAGCAACAGGAAAAATTGCTCAGATACCAGTAAGTGATGCTTTTTTGGGTCGAGTTGTAAATGCGCTAGCTCGACCTATTGATGGTAAGGGGAAGATTTCATCTTCCGAATCTCGATTGATCGAATCTCCCGCCCCAGGTATTATTTCAAGACGTTCTGTATATGAACCTCTTCAAACGGGTCTTATTGCTATTGATTCTATGATCCCTATAGGACGCGGTCAGCGAGAATTGATTATTGGCGACAGACAGACCGGTAAGACGGCAGTAGCTACAGATACGATTATAAATCAAAAAAATCAGAATGTAATATGTGTTTATGTCGCTATTGGTCAAAAAGCTTCTTCCGTAGCTCAGGTAGTTAATACGTTCCAAAAACGTGGCGCAATGGAGTATACCATTGTGGTAGCGGAAACTGCGGATTCTCCTGCTACATTACAATATCTTGCTCCTTATACAGGAGCAGCTTTAGCCGAATACTTTATGTATAAAGAACAACATACATCAATCATTTATGATGATCTTTCCAAACAAGCACAAGCTTATCGCCAAATGTCTCTTCTATTAAGAAGACCACCTGGCCGGGAAGCTTATCCAGGAGATGTTTTCTATTTACATTCTCGTTTATTGGAAAGAGCAGCTAAATTAAATTCTCAGTTAGGTGGAGGGAGTTTGACTGCTTTACCAATAGTGGAGACTCAAGCTGGAGATGTCTCAGCTTATATTCCCACTAACGTAATTTCCATTACCGACGGACAAATCTTCTTATCAGCCGATTTATTCAATGCAGGAATTCAACCTGCCATTAATGTTGGTCTTTCCGTATCTAGAGTAGGATCCGCAGCTCAGATGAAAGCTATGAAACAAGTAGCTGGAAAATTAAAATTAGAGTTAGCCCAACTTGCAGAATTAGAAGCTTTTGCACAATTTGCTTCTGATCTTGATAAAGCTACTCAAGATCAATTGGCAAGAGGTCAACGATTACGCGAGTTGCTCAAACAATCTCAATCAGATCCTTTGAAAGTGGAAGAACAAATAGCTATGATTTATACTGGAACGAATGGATATCTAGATGTATTAGAGATTGTACAAGTGAAAAAATTTATCCTTAAGCTGCGCGATTATTTAGTAAATAAGAAACCCCAGTTTGGAGAAATTATACGTTCTACTGGGACATTCACGGAACAAGCAGAAGATCTTTTAAAAGAAGCTATTCAAGAAAATACCGAACTTTTTCTTCTTGGAGAACAAAAATAAATTTCTCTATTTAATAAATTGCTCGGAACAGGATAGAAGAGCTTAATAACCACTTTGCAACATTTACAAGCACAATGGATTATTGCGTCCAATAGGATTTGAACCTATACCTAAGGTTTAGAAGACCTCTGTCCTATCCATTAGACGATGGACGCTTTATTTTCATTATTCCTTGAAATACTTTATCGTTCAAAAAAATCCGATTTTTTCTCCATCCACGACGAGATTCGGGAAAGAAAGAGAAAGAATAGAGATGTAACATGGACATAAAAAATTCATGTGAATGAGAAAGAAGTTGACATTCAAAAAATATTTTGAATAAGGAATATGAATGAGCGGGTAGCGGGAATCGAACCCGCATCGTTAGCTTGGAAGGCTAGGGGTTATAGTCGGCGTTGATTAACGCCTCTAATTCAGAACCGAACATGAAAATTTCATTTCATTCGGCTCCTTCATGGCAGAGAGATAGAAAGGGAGGTAAATGAAAAATGATTTTTCATATAAAATAAAATCTTTGTGAATAAAAAAGGAAAATTCAATTTTCTTTTTTCTTTTTATCATCAAAAATCTATTTTTGCTCTGCTCCATAACATCTATGTTAGTTTATTTGTAGTTTTTTCTTTCCTTTTTACTCCAGGTGAACAACCTTAAATAGGGAATACCTATTCACTTGATAGATGATCCCTATAGAAAGATAAGATTGAAATAACTAAAGAATCTTTCTAATTACTTCGTTCCCTATTTCTACTTATTGCGATCCTAGAGGAAATCAAATTCCACCGAGCTCAAACAAAATCACGGTGACTCAAGTAAACCAAAGTCACTGTTATCTAGCTATTTGACTCCAACTTTTGCTGTTGAACATTTAGTTACGATGAAAAATAATCTTTTGATATCCATGAATCTTTGATTGATCCGATTAGATCGATTGGTCTAATCCTTGAAAACATTCTACATTCTGTTTCGCCATCTTGGATGGAATGGAAAATATGGTCCTTTTATCATTCCAGACCCAAATTACGAGAATGTATACAACTGAACCAGGGTATTCATAGGAGAGGTTTGGAACCTATATAGAAATAGAGTTTTTTAAAAATATAGACGAGAGTTGAAAGATCCTTTAACTCTGCGAATATAATGATAGAACGAATCACACTTTTACCACTAAACTATACCCGCCACAATTTCATTGTATCATACAGATCGATCTTTTGTCCAATAGGAAAAAAGGAATTATTAGCTTATAATAAGAGTTTAATGCAAGTTCTTATCATCATATTTTCCTATTCCGGAAATTCAATAGGAAATGGCTCGTTTTAATTCCCCCTTATAGTTTTTCATTTTGCAACAACAACTCTTAATCAATATTATAGTAATCATTATATATATAGCTGTTATTATTATTATTAACACATTCCTTAGAATGATTCAAGTGATTTTGTCATAGTTTTTATTTATGACAGATATAATGAAAATTATGATCATTTTCACAATTTTGATCCACTCTTAGTCTTTGAAATCTCTTTTTTATCACCCCAATATGATCTATCCAGTTTCAATCTAGAACATCTCATCCATATTATAGCCTTGAACAGCTGGAATTATTAAAATACAAAAAATAGAAGTCCTTATCTAGATAATAAAAAAAGTGATTGGAGAGGAAATAAAGAAATGATATCAGAGGGTCAAATTTTGATAGCCCTTTTTACTGCTTTTATAACAATTATTTTAGCTTTCAGATTAGGTAAAGCACTGTATTCATAATTTGGTCAATTATTCTTATCTAGGAAAGAGAATGGCCTGGCCAGGTACTGGCCGGGCTAGAGAAACCGAAAAATTGTTTGGAACAGAATAAAGAAATACATTTGGATTCTCACAAATGTTGGTCTTTATTTAGTGAAATGCTATATTCATTTTATATCTCCCATCTCGGAGAGATGGCTGAGCGGACTAAAGCGGTGGATTGCTAATCCGTTGTACAGACTATCTGTACCGAGGGTTCGAATCCCTCTCTCTCCGTTCAGTCACTTGAGATGACTCCTCAAAATCTATAGAAATAGGTCTTTTTACAAAACCTACTTTCTAATCTTTTTTCATCACTATTCTTTACGCCCAGGATTCCGTCCTGGATCGTTTGATAGGAATCCGAAGATAAAGAGAGAAACAAAAAATATAACTACTGTGTAAACGAACAGCTTAAGAGTAAGCATTATGTAATCTCCGGGATTCTTATTAGAATTACAACGCAATAGATAATCAATCTTTGTATCATATATTGGTACTTCAAGACCAAGCAATAGTATCTAATAAAAAAAAAGAAGAAAAAAATGATACGATTTTTATCTCCACACATGATGTGGAGATCGAATTGAAAAAAAAAGCACACACACAGATTCAAAATTGAATCTATTCTGTTTCTCTTTTCCTCTTTGCTTGAGATTGAACAGGATAAATAGGAACTCAAGTACTAATTAAACTATCCTAAACAAGTTTAGGATTATCACAATAATATCTACTTTTTAAACAAAAAGTAGAAACAAGTATATAAATTGTCTAAAATAGAAGAGACATTGGAATACATAGACAAATTCTCATCCTTACTCGTTCTTTTAAGAAATCTCACAGATATGTCCTTTATTAATAAGAATAACATATTCTAATCAATATCTAATAACCCGAACTCCAACTGTGATGGAGTTGATATTTACTAATCCGAGGTATTTTGATCTGTTGAGAATCATAATAGAATTGATGTCCCACAAAATAAGCATCAGAACAAGGAAAAAGAGTTATACATCAATTTGGTTATTGAAAGTGATCCAATATCCATAGTTAGAATGTAAATATTGAAACAATAAACGAATTTTTTTATTCGTATCCAGTGAATAAAAAAATGAATCAAAACTTATTGTAAGTTTCTCGTTATCGAAAACTTACGGCAGCTTGCCAAGCAAAGGCTAATAGAAAAAAGAACAGAGGGATAATTGGCATTACATTAACAATTGGATCGAAAATCGCATAAGCTTCGGGCAATTTGCCAAAAAAGGGATTATTCAAATGAAAAGCGGCGTCGTTTAGACAAATATGGAGGTTGAGGATAACTGGCATTTTGATTCTCCGATGAATAAAAATGATGTAAAGACCCAAAAGTATTTTTCCAATCAATCGAATTTCTTCGGCAAGATTCTATTTTTAGTCTTCGAGTTGGAAGGGATCATTTCTTCATATAATATTTTAACCATTCTGATAGAGAATGACCAATGAATGTATATTCTTGTTTCTTTTTACGTTACCCTTATATATCTGATTCACTCAAGAGTCTATGTCCCTCCGGTCTTTCTATGCAGAATTGCATAGCACCAGATAAGAATTCATCTGCAATGAATTACAATAAAACATTGCAAAAATTTTGATTTTTGAT
>BSBN01000146.1:75000-85744 GCA_027924645.1 Cunninghamia lanceolata
ATGGAACATTAAGTAATTAACTAACTAAAAAAAGAACTTTTTTTTCATAGACTTTCTTAGTTTATATTGCCGATTGGCAGGCATAGCCGCTCGGTATCCTATATTCTATTGATACCGTTTTATCATAGGTTATCGAAATAATCCTGAGCAGCCGAACCATGCTATCCAAACCAAAGCACGAAAGTGAAAATCTTTTATCAAATCGATTCCTAGTTAAATAATGCATAACTACACGGATAAGCTCACATTAACCCGTCAATTTTGAATTGAATTTGTGATTGAAAAAAAGGATATATCGAGATATAAATAAAGAATTAGCATGTAATAGTAAAAATGAATAAAAAAAAAAAAAAGGTTGTCATTCTCATTCTCTTTAATAGAGAATGAAGAATTAATCCCGAAGGATTAGCATACTTTTTTGTTTTAAAAAAAATTGAATATATAATATATATAGAATCATTCGTGTTTTATTAAAACACGAAAACTATCTAATCAAATTAGGTTGAGTTCCCATACCCATATTGAAGAAAGAGAATACTCGAAAAACAAAAATGTCCTACTTCAAAAGAAAAAAGAATTGAACGAGAAGCCGTATGAGGTGAAATTCTCATGTACGGTTTTGTACAGTGACAGTAAAGGTAACTTATCTGTCAACTTTTCCACTATCACCCCCAAAAAACCAAACTCTGCCTTACGCAAAGTTGCCAGAGTACGATTAACCTCTAAATATGAAATAACTGCTTATATACCTGGTATTGACCATAATTTACAAGAACATTCTGTAGTATTAGTAAGAGGCGGAAGAGTTAAAGATTTGCCCGGTGTTAAATATCACATAATTCGAGGAATCTTAGATGCTGCCTCAGTAAAAAATCGTAAACAAGGGCGTTCTAGTGCGTTGTATATTCTTATCTAAGATTTGTATCATTTTATGATGATGCCATGTCAATTGCTAAAAACATGAAAAGTATATGGCTAACCCAATAACGAACGTTTTGTAAGGGGACTAGAGCAGGCTAAAACAAGCGATCTTATTAATTTGTAAAGATATTTTATATGTCTAAGGTTTAAATATTGAATTCATTTCATAACTTTTCCCTTACTTAGTGTGTGTTAACATAAAATTTGAAATGCCTTGACCTTTTCAGAACAGGTTCGATTCAAATAGCATTTATTTAAAACACCTTCTCCTTTTTTTTACACTCTTTTTTAAACCTAAGGACTTAATCGTATAGATATAGAAAATACAAGATTTCTAATCATAGCAAAAGAAAGGAAACGGATACTCAATTGAGAATGAGTAAACATAATTCTATGCATAAGAATTATATCTTATATATGCAGATAGAATCATGTGGAAAGCCGTATTCGACGAAAGTTGTATGTACGGTTTGGAGGGAGATCTTTCATACCTTTAGAGATCCACCCTACAATATGGAGTTAAAAAGCCGAAATAAGTGTCTAGATATTGAGAAAATTATTAGTCTTTATGAAATCAATTTATGAACGTTTTTCACACTCATGTCACGCCAAAGTACTGCAGAAAAAAAAAATTGATAAATTTGATCCAATTTATCATAATCGATTAGTGAACATGGTCGTTAACCGTATTCTTAAACACGGAAAAAAATCATTAGCTTATCGAATTTTTTATCGATCTCTAAAAAAGATTCAACAAAAAACAGAGAAAAATCCACTAATTGTTCTACGTCAAGCAATACACAAATTAACTCCCAAATTGATAGTAAAATCAAAACGTGTAAGTGGATCCACTTATCAAGTTCCCATTGAAATAAAAGATAAAGAAGGAAAAATACTTGCTATTCGTTGGTTATTAGAGTCATCTCGAAAACGTTCTGGTCGAAATATGCATTTCAAATTGAGTTACGAAATAATGGATGCTGCCAGAGAGAAAGGCAATGCTATACGCAAGAAGGAAGAGACTCATAAAATGGCAGAATCCAATAAAGCTTTTGCACATTATCATTAATCCACTAACTATATAAATAGATCCATAGATCTATTCCATTCTGATCAATAAAAGAAAACTAACTTTATCAAAATTTCTACAAATTTGATTGGAACGAAAACGAAAGGAAAAGAAGAATGAAAAATAAATCATAGATAAATGATAATAAGGATATTATGAATGAATATTCAATCTTATTCATCAGGTTTAGATAAATGAAAAAAAAAAATGTTGCTCAAAGATTAATTGAAGTTACTAAATCATGATCCGGTCAAAATGAAAAATTCATTTTCAATTAATACCTTTAGATCATTTTTATGAAAGAGTTTCATTTGCTTCTCTTCTATGGAAGTTCCATTTTTCCAGAATGTATCTTGATTTTCGGCCTATTTCTTCTTCTAGTGATCGATTTCATTTCTGATCAGAAAAAGACAACTTGGTTCTATTTCATCTCTTTAACAAGTTTAGTGCTAAGCATAGCGGTTTTGTTATTTCAATGGAGAGAAGAACCTACGATCAGTTTTTTTGGTAATTTCCAAACAAACAATTTCAATAAAATATTTCGGTTTCTCATTTTATTATGTTCCACTTTATGTATTCCTCTATCCGTGGAATACATTCAATGTACAGAAATGGCTGTAACAGAGTTTTTGTTATTCATATTAACAGCTACTCTAGGAGGAATGTTTTTATGTGGTGCTAATGATTTAGCAACTATCTTCGTAGCTTTAGAATGTTTAAGTCTATGTTCTTATCTATTATCTGGATATACCAAAAGAGATGTACGGTCTAATGAGGCTATTATGAAATATTTACTTATGGGTGGAACAAGTTCTTCCATTCTTGTTTATGGTCTTTCTTGGCTATATGGTCTATCTGGAGGAGAGATTGAACTTCAAGAAATAGCCAATGGTCTTATAAATACACAAATGTATAACTCTCCAGGAATTTGGATTGCACTTCTATCTATAACGGTAGGAATTGCATTCAAGCTTTCTCTAGTTCCTTTTCATCAATGGACTCCCGATGTATATGAAGGAGTGCGATTCGTTTTACAAATTATTACATTTCTAAATCTCTTTTTTAGAGATGTTTCTATTTATAAAAACTCTATAGATATGTGGAAGAAAAGACTTTTATTCCCACTTGGACTAAGACATAACTTTTACCAAAATTTTTTTGCGTTAAATTAAGGTAAAGCAAAGTAAGAAACAAATAACTTTTACAAGTTAGTTATTATGGGTAGTTTTTACAAAGGATCAGATTAATGACGTGTACAATATTGTTATTCTTAACATAGATGCTACATAGTAAGTTTTAATTCTTCAAAAACTATGAGTGTAAAAAAAAAGCATCCGTCGACAAAAAGATTACCCTAAGATGAGTATCTCATTACTATTCAGAACGAATTAAATCAGATGGTTTTATTTTTTTCTTTTTGACTCTTTCATAACTGAAGTTTAAAAATAAGAAATAATAAATGATTTACCATAAGAACCGCTGAGTAAGGATTCCTCGAAAAGTTAAGGATTAGCGATTCTTTCTATCAATTGAATAGATTCAATCTTATACATACACGAGGAAGGTAATAAAAAAGAGAGAATCAAACGATTATGCTAATCTTTTTTAGCACTTAGGAGCCGTGCGAGAAGAAAGTCTCATGCACGGTTCTGAATGAGAGAAAGGAGGCAGAATTCCTCTTTTCGACTCTAACTCTCCCACTCCAGTCGTTGCTTTTATTTCTGTTATTTCAAAAGTAGCTGCTTCAGCTTTAGCCACTAGAATTTTTGATATTATTTTCTATTTCTCATTAAACGAATGGCATTTTATTTTGGAAATATTAGCTATTCTTAGCATGATATTAGGAAATTTAATCGCTATTACTCAAACAAGCATAAAGCGTATGCTTGCATATTCATCCATAGGTCAAATTGGATATATCCTTATTGGAATAATTGATAGAGACTCAATTAATGGATATGCAAGTATGATAACTTATATGTTGTTCTATATTTTTATGAATTTAGGAACTTTTGCTTGTATTGTATTATTCAGTCTACGTACAGGAACAGATAACATTCGGGATTATGCAGGATTATATATGAAAGACCCTTTTTCAGCTTTGTCTTTATCTTTATGTCTGCTATCTCTAGGAGGTATTCCTCCATTAGCAGGCTTTTTTGGAAAACTTTATCTATTCTGGTGTGGATGGCAAGCAGGCTCCTATTTATTGGTTTCGATAGGACTTTTTATGAGTGTTATTTCAATATATTATTATCTGAAAATAATTAAGTTATTAATGACTGAACGAAACAAAGAAATAACTCCCCACGTGCAAAATTATAGATTATCTTCTTCAATATCAAAAAATTATATCGAATTGAGTATGATTGTATGTGTAATAGGATCTACTTTACTGGGAATAGTAATGGATCCAATTATTGCAATTGTCCAGGATACATTATTTTAAGATTTATTTATATAAATTTCTTTTCTTACTAACTGAAAAAAGTTAGATTTGCCCTCATATTCTTAAAATTGCAGGGAATAGGCTGAAATTGTGAGATGAACTTCTAATTACAAAATCAACTTGATCGTTAAATTAGAAGTTCATTCTGTACCACATTTTCATTATGAGAAAAAGTAATTCAAACGTGTGTAAATAAATGTCATTCTGTTCTATTTAAGTTATAACAGAGGTTAAGAAAAAAAACCTGCACGGAGCTAATCTAATCTCGATACTTAATTGAATCGAGATAATGGGATTCTTTCATCTAAAAGTTATTGCGAGCAGAGTGCAATAACTGTTTATTGTGCATCCAGCAGGAATTGAACCCGCGACTTCCCAATTATGAGTTGGGTGCTTTTACCATTCAGCCATGGATGCTATGGTAAAGCAAAAAGAAAAAAAAACAAGTTTATTTTATTATAATAAGTATCAATTCAGATTAACCAATTGAATTCTAATTGTATGCTTATAATTTTCAAAAAGAAATAGACTTCATCATATGGGATTGCTATCAATTTCGTATAGCATAAAATGCTAATTAATTGACCATAAGATAGAGAAGAGATTTTGGCATACAAAAGAGAGATAAGATGATTTATCTCTGCTGTTTACAAAGATAGATATTTAATTAATTAGTAAACAATGTAATATTTAGATGCACATTAATAAATATAATACCTACTTCCATATAGATACCAGAAGGATACTTTTTAGTGGAAAACAGAGATAATATACAAACCATTATATATGAAGATATAATAGATAGGTATCTATTATACCAAACCAAATATACCAAAAAGAAAATAGTATTTTTCTACTCTATTTAGAAGAATATGTATATATTTATAAAAAAGTGGAAAAGAACGATCCTTCTTTAATTAAATTAAGGATCGAGATCTTTATCGATATAAATAAAAAGAAACTTTTTTTTCCAAATTGTACAAAATTAATTGAATAAGTTGTATTAACTATGTACTTCTTATTATAATATACATTATATTTTTTATTAAAAACTATGGCTATGAAAAAACATAAAAAAACGTTGCCTATGGACCCTATCGAAACGAACCGAAACAGAATTTGGTTCTATAACGTTCAGTCGAGATTTAAAGTTAACATGATGGAAATATTCGTTCCATGGAACGAATCTAATTTCGTGAGATTGTTAAGTCAAATATTTTCTGGTCGAGAAAGTGTTATTAAGCTTTTTGACTTTCGGATTCTTAGTACCTTACTTATACGAGATATACGTATATTTATTTTAAAAGGTCAAGCAATAAAAGCTGTAATGATAATAACATTACCATTACTTTTATATTATTTAAACAGTCGATCTTTAATTAAAAGAGACAAATCTTCATATAATTTGATGAAGATATTTCCATCTGTACAACATTTTGGATCTAGAAAGAAAAATTTGTTGCTCGTTCCGCATCTGTTTATGTCTTTGCCAAAAGGCAAAAGGAGATATCAACGTCGCTTGCTCAATCCAAAAGAACATGTTTGGGTTTTATCAAGTTCCAACACAAATCTGAATCAGAAAAACGATAGAATCTCAGAGAACCAAGGAACAATAAGTTGGGAAAGTCCTTCGGAGAAGGAATCGAATGACATCGAATGGCAGGTTGATTCACCTTTTAATTCGATTCAAAATGAATATTGGGAACCTGAAAAGGAACCTGAAAACCTTTATGAATGGATGGGATCAGTAATTAATAAAATCGAAATTATTGAGAGACTAGAAAACAAAATTGAGCAACTAGAAAAAAAATTAGTTCAAACAGAAGAATTTGATTTACCAGAAGAATTTCTAATTGCAAAAAGGAAAGAAAGAGTCGAAGAAATCCAAAAATGCAAAGAACAACTAAAAGGAATAAAAAAAATAAGAGAGAAATGGAACAAAATATTGGAAGAAATTGAACAAGAAGAAATTGAACAAGAAGAAATTGAACAAGAAGAATCAGATCGAATAAGAGAATCTTATTCCTTCTTAGAGTCGGAATTTTTTAAAGGACTGTTTGATCATTTGTCAATAGATGAATCATGTATAAGTATTAGTTCTACTAAGAAACCCAGTGAAAAATTGAAATTGTTGAAAAGGCGACAAGATGCTTTTCAATATTTCAGGGTATTAGAAAAGAATAGAATAGTTGATTTATGGAAGGTTAAAACATATCTTAAAAATCCTTCTGTAAATTATGCTATTTTATCAGATCCCGGATGGAACATTAGAAAAGATATAAACCAATTAAATTGTATTCGATTTGTGAATCAGAGTTTATCTTCAAGATCTTCTTCATCCTGTGATAAAAATAGAGATGATCAAAATAAAGAACAATTAAGATTAAATAAAGAACAATTAAGATTAAATAAAGAACAATTAAGATTAAAACGATTATTTTCAATTGAAAATAATTGTTTTTAAAATAACGGATCAATTTACTCTATTAATAACTAAACCTGATCAGAATCATAGTTATAATGAATTTGAGTTTGTCCCGGATGTGGATTATTGCATATATCAATTATGTGAACTGAACAAGAATATATTATTGAACAAAATCTTCAATTACAGAGATAAATTAAAGCATCATTCTTTCTCTATGCTACTCAATATTCTTGATAAAGAGAATCCATATATAAATAAAAAAATAGTAAAGAGACATGAAACTTGGATACAACTAATATTGAATGACTATAAGATTCTAGTTGACGAGCATTTTGAAAAAGCATTTAAGAATTTCCATTTGTTGAAGAACGTATTGATGAAATACTCTTTATCAAAAGTATTTAATGAATACTCTAAGTATTATTTCAAATCGGATCCTGCATTGGATGATTTAGAATACGAAACTACATTGGACGATTTGGACGATTTAGAATACGAAACTGCATTGGACAATTTAGAATCCGAAACTGCATTGGATAAGTATGCTTTTTCCAAATCGTTCCAGAAGTATTATTTTGAATGGAAAAAAGTATTTAAAAGATTCTGTATTAAATTCATAAAACATTGAATAAGTATTATTTTGAATGGAAAAAAGTATTTAAAAGATTCTGTATTAAATTCATAAAAACATTGAATAAGTATTATTTTGAATGGAAAAAAAGTATTTAAAAAGATTCTGTATTGAATTCATAAAAACATTGAATAAGTATTATTTTCAATTGACAAAAGCATTCCATAAATACTATTTGGAATTCTTGGTATTGGATGTTGAATTACGAAAAATATTGGATTTGGAATCACATTTGGAATTACAAAAAGTATTAAAAAAATTCTATTTAATCAAAAGATTTTTGATAAGTCGCAATTTAAAAGATCCAATTGGAACTTGGATAGAATTGAATAATGTAACGCAAGATGCAATTAATCGGCATTCATCAAGTTGGAGAAAATGTCAGAAAAACTGGTTGAATATACTTATTCTTAAAAATTCTCCAGATAATTGGACTTTTGAAGTGCCCATTCAGATCGAATACTTAAAAAAAGATTAAAACATCTTCGCATTCGCAAAAAAAAACAAATTAAAAAAAAGAGTGTTCAATCCAATTGAATTATCGACTACTCAACATTCGGGTTGGCTTGGAAACCCCAATAAAATTTTTGAGAATAAAATTTATAATATTATCTTGGACGAGATTAATGGCAATGAAATCAAATCTAAATCAATTCCTAATCTTTCACAAAGATTGAAATCCTTGATCAATGAAAAAACAATAGCACCATTAGGTTTGAATGAGAAACCGATAAGTCAATTAATTATTGACTTATTCGATAATGGAAAGAATTACATGGAATTGTTTAATAATGCTGGTCTTTCGGCAATATTCAATGATCGAGACAATTGGTTGAATCCGTTAAAACTATCTAATCAAAATTCATTGAGAGCTTCTTTTTGCAAAGCAAATACATTTGAATTTTTAGATTATTTACACCATCCTCGTTTAAATTATAAAAAAAGATTAGCTCCTTACATGGAAAGGATTCATATCAAAAATAAGAATGTTACATATGGACAATTATTCAATTTAGCTCCCATTCATAACAATCTGTTTTCTTTGTCTATTGGTGAAATAAGAGCTGTGTACTCAGAGAAAGAAACTATCTCGCTCATAAAGTCACAAGTCAATATATTATTGGATAAATATTTACGTGACCAAGCGTTAATCCAGGAGTTGCATAAATCGTCTAATTTACTTAATCAATTGAATTCATTTATTCATGGTAAAATAGATATTTTATCGGTTGAAGATATTTATAAAACTCCTTTAATAATCCCCAAAATTGTCAATTTTGACAAAAGTTCTTGCTATCCT
Organism: Cunninghamia lanceolata; assembly: GCA_027924645.1. Classification (NCBI taxonomy): domain Eukaryota; kingdom Viridiplantae; phylum Streptophyta; class Pinopsida; order Cupressales; family Cupressaceae; genus Cunninghamia; species Cunninghamia lanceolata. The sequence continues at coordinate 83,799 of BSBN01000146.1, forward strand.
TTTTTAAGTAGTTCAGATTCAGAAGAAAAGACCTCTAACCAGTATTCTAAAAACAGTTTTAGTTCGAACATAAATATTATTCAAACTCAATCTTATCAAGATGATTTACTATCCGAAATATCTTTGCGAATGAATAAATTTGCAGAAAAAGAAAAATCTAGTTCAACAGAAAGTTTAAAAAACATAATGGAAGACAAAGCCATAGGTGACGCCATAGGTGACCTTTTGAATAAAGAAAAACTAAAGTTTTTAATTTCTTTTAAAACCGTTCAAATCGATATTCTTTTTGAGAAATGGGGTTTATTTCAAACATATAGGGCATGGTTATGGTTTTTTACTTCCGCAGGGTGGAAATATGCTCAAAAGATGTTTTTAGCTACTTATCCGGAAATACCAATAAATATTAGTGATCAATTGGTATCAATTTTGGACAATATTAGGCAAAATTGGAATCAAATTTGAATATTTTGTGGGCACTTTCTCATCAATTTTGGACACTTATAAAGTGGAAATTTAGAGAGAAAATTCTCCCAAAATTGAATCCTTTGTTATCCCATCCGCTTGTTTCGTATTTATTAAAATTAATAAATAAAACAGTAGTTGAGGGAAAGGATACGTCAATATCATTTGATACATGGAAATATATACTAAATGTTCGGGAGTATGATATTTTTCTTGTATCTTCATTGGATTTTTCTTTTTTATTTCCTGCATAATTCCCTTCTACTCGATTCAGTTTTTTAGGAACTGGAAGTTCGTCCAAGAGCTGGAGCGTTACCCCTACATTTTTAGGGAGGTAGGAAAAACGATGGAATCTTTGAGAATGCTTAGAAATTTTTCTAATTTAAATTTGTATGGTTCTTGGCTTGCATTTCTCGACTTTACCGAGATGGAGTCGGATCCTGATGATATAGGATTATTGCTACTATTGAAAATTTGGTATGTCAAAAATATTCAATGGCTTTTAAGACCGTATAGTAGAAGATATCACTCAATGATAAAAACACTTTTGTACGAATTTGAAGTGGATGATTTTCTTTTGAGAGAAAATAGATTGTTTTCAGTACAAGAAAAAATCTCTCAATTTGAATCGAAGTTAACTCCCCCTATTGGTTTCTTTTCTGAATATTTTGAAAAAAGAAAAGAGCCGGGACTTCTTTACTTTCGATTTTTAGCTGAATTTATTCAGCTAGGTCTAACCCATAGAATAGGTATAATGAATTATGAATTAAAATCATTGCTTCCAGCAGAAATATCGATCTTCGCTGCTTTTCAGCAGCGGATTACTTCCATGCCAATTCACTCATCTTTATTGGACCAAGTTAGATTTTTCCCATTCTACCCGATGCCGTCCTTTTCGAATCGAATTTTATTGATAGGGCCTAGGGAAACTGGACGATCATATTTGGCTAAAAGTTTAGCAGCAGATTCTTATTTACCTTTAATAAGAATATCTCCTAACAGTTTTATGAGGCAGCAGAAACTTCTGTCTCGCTATGAACCTGAGTATACATCTTCAGCTCAAAATTCATACCTTGAGCATGAAAATATCCTTATGTCTATGGGCTGGTCAGGCAGGCCAAAAGACCTACTTGAGAAAGACCATTATGATAAAAAAACCTCATAAGTTTTTGCATGACCGAGAGGATCCTAACCCTCCAGAATATTTTTCGAAAAGAGTTTTCCAATTCATGTTGGCACTCAGATTGGCAAAATTGATGTCTCCTTGCGTCATATGGATTCCAAGCATTCATGAAATAAATGATTACTACTTCCTTGTTACATTATTGACGGAACTCCTTGGAGATTCATATCATCCGGGTGATGGTGAACAAGAAACCACCATCAAACAAAATATTATTGTTATTGCTTCAACTCATATTCCAAAAAAAATTGATCCATTTCTAATAACTCCTCCTCGTAATAAACGAAGATTCGATACATTT